>ML802538.1:60861-101079 GCA_009831015.1 Picea engelmannii | reverse complement strand
CATGTGCATAATAATCTCTTCTATCATCTTGGCAAGTTGTGTATTCCACAGGGGGAAAGAATCAACATTATAAGGGAAGCACATTCTTCTCTTATTGCTGGTCATTTTGGTGTAGGCAAGACAGTGGCTAATTTGCAAAGATATTACTACTGGCCTAAAATGAATGAAAGTGTTTCAAGGTATGTTCGAGGATGTTCGTTGTGTGCCACAAGTAAACCTAGCAATCGAAAGTTGGGTTTGTATACTCCACTTCCAGTTCCTTCTCGACCCTTGGAAAGTATTTCCATGGATTTTGTAGGTGGTTTACCTATGTCGAGACGAAGTCATGATTATCTTTATGTTGTGGTTGATCGATTTAGAAAAATGTGTATTTTGATGCCTTGTACTAAGCAGGTAACGGCAGAACAAATGGCACAGTTGTTCTTTCAAAATGTTTGGGTGCATTTTGGATTGCCTAAGTCCATTATTTATGATCTGGATTCTCGATTTGTTGGAAGTTTTTGGTCGAGTTTATGGGCACTAATGGACACCAAACTTAAAAAGAGCACATCTTTTCATCCACAAACAGATGGTCAGACAGAGGTGGTAAATCGTACAGTGGTGCATCTTCTTCGTGCTTATTGCAGCAAGCATCCTAAACTTTGGGATGAGCATTTACACTACATTCAGCATGCGTACAATCGAGCTAATCACTCTTCGATGCGAACGTCGCCATTTGAAGCATGTTTTGGCTATTTTCCCAAGTCTCCTTTAGATTTTATCTTTGGGAAAGATATTGTTGTCGATGGTCAATATGACATTGATAGGGCATAAAAATTCATTGAACAAATTCAGTCGATACATCAAGTGGTGCAAGAGCAGCTGGAAAAGAGTCAAGCCAAGACAAGACGAGACATGACAAGCATCATGTTGATCATAGTTTCCAAGTTGGAGATGAAGTTTGTCTTTACATCAGCAAGGAGAGGCTTAAAGGAGAAGGTAAAAAGTTGAAATCGATTCGATATGGTCCTTTCAAGATTATCGACAAGATTGGTAACAATGCTTTTCGTTTAGATTTGCCTCCTTATATGCAGATGTATGCAGTTATTAATGTTGAGAATTTGAAATTGTATGAGCCTCCATTGATTGATGATCAAGGAGAGCATGTTCAGATTCCTTCTATAGATTATTTTTCTCCAGAGTATCTTACAGAACTGCATGAAGACACCATCCTTGACAGGAGAATGTGAACTTCAAAACGAGGAAATGTGGAGTATCTTCGAGTTGGTTTTAAAGGGATGAATCCAAGTAAGGCCAAGTGGATTGAGGTTGGAAGGGTGAGGGAACTATACCCTCATCTTCACATAGACTGAAAAATAGTCTTTTGGAGGTCCAAAAGCTTCCCAATGGGGAGGTGTGATCAGGGGATCAAATTTTGCTCAAAATTTTCAAAGTGTTCAGAATCGCTTCAAACCGGACAAGAGTGTAGGCCTCATCATTGCGAACCCAATGCAACTCGTTTCGTCTCAAACGGACGTCGGGAGAGAGAGATATTGCAATCTGTTCGGAAAGTCAAACAGGCAAAAAAAGGGGACGATGATTGTACAGTCCGTATAGTCCATACAGGCTGACGTGGCAGGGTCGTACGTCCATACGCCAACGTGGCAGAGGTGATGTGGATGAAATTTGGGTGAATCGAAATGTGACATGTGGCATATTCTTGATCAATGGTAAGGTGCCACATGGCCCAGTCATGGGCTGCCACATGGCACCCCTTTATTGGCTAATGGTTTGATTAAAATTTTATGGGTCCGTGGGGGTCGAACCCCGGACCTCACCACCAGTGTAACACTTTAACAAAGTCTGCAAGACCAATACGCCAATACAATGTTGCTTACCATATGATGGTTTGCATTGTATTTAAATTTGAATGTTTGTATATATGGGCGGGGGTCGGGTCGGGGCTTAGCCCCGGCCCATGGTTGTATTGTTATTACATATGGCCACCATATATGTGATTGTGCGTGGATATAACAAAGCCCCCGGTCACGTATGAATTACCATATGACTTAGTATAATGGTTGGCGCATTTTCAAATTGTGGTTTGAACGGTTCAAATGACCCTCCATGTGTCATGGTATTATTGCCTATGAACTTAGCCCTTTGCACCAGACGTATGGAAGATTAATGTGCCCAGGTGCTAGGCAATTAGGGGCTGGTGCACCCATAACCATCCTACAGTTCGTACCATTGGTGTGGTTGCACCCGATGCTGGGTTTTCACGCTTTATATTGCGTGTGTGTCAGGTTCATGAAACAAGGGTGCATTTTGTAGATGCAGAGACAGCAAGCTTGAAGGGGGGACTTCTAGGAGGCCTAACTTCTTCGTTTTTCGACCGATTGAGGTGCCGAAAAATCCCAGGTAGGGGTTTTTGGATGCTCTGAAGCCATTGGATCAGTCGGTTGTTCATTTTGAGCATTGTAAGGCATGTTTTTGAGCACTTTGAGAAATTAATAATAATGATCCATTGGAAGTTGGACCAGGAGATGTAGCCCAAGAGAGGGGTGAACTCCTTTATCAATTGTTGTGTTTATGTGCTTATGTTCATTGATTATGTTGTTGTCTATGTGTATTTTGCATGAGTAATCCTTTAATTTATGTGTTGCAAATTTGATCCATTTTCTTTTAACACATAACATTTACTTGCAATAATTTCAAGATTTCAAGTCTTCTTCATTATTAGATCATGATCACATCACTATTTTTCACCTCTGGTGCTCATCGAATTCTTTGAATCACGATTCTATTAGATTACGGTTGTTTCAGCGCACTCTTATCGGGATTGTGTCACAATGGTACATTGAGCTACCTAGGGGAACATATGGATCTTTTCAACAGTTAGTGCTTGCCTTCCTTAAACATTTTCAACTACCTGTTCATTACAATGTTGGCCTTGAAATTTTGTCAACTTTATGCCAGGGTTCTGGTACTCATATTTCGAACCATATCCAGGAATGGCGTAGGCAAAGACAGTTAGTTAAGACTCCCATACCCCTGGCCTTTCTTTTAGAATGGTTTTTAAAATCTTTTCATGCTCCTATTTCAAAGGACGTTGCTACTTCTGGGGTCTTCAGTGAGGAAGAGGCCATTTTTAGAGCCCAGTAGTTCGATTTGATATATGCCCAGTCAGGGATGTTATACCACCTTCTTCCCGATGTACCATGGTCGACTCATGTTCCTAGACAGGGTCATGGGCCCCATGTCAATGGCATTGTGGGGTCCACCAATGTAAAGTCCGCAGACTCGACAACAAAGTCTGTTGGAGGTCCAGCTTCATATGGATCCTCCAAACCCACCCAATCGGCGGATGTACATTCTGTGCAGTCGTCGAAAAACCCAAATGGTGACAAGCAACCAGATGGGAATAAATGGAAAGGTCAAAACAATCGTAGAGGTGGGAAGAATAAACTCAAGGACAAGAATATTAATGGAAAATAGAACGATAATGTTGGAGAGGGCATGAAAGAAAAGTGTAAGGTTAAGTTTCCTTGTAAACTTTGTATTGATTATCACCTTACACACTTATGCCCCAAACTTGCGGAGGCTGCGAGGCTTTTAAATATTCTTCCCGTTGTGCTAACAAATCCTTTTCCTCACAACCATCACTTAGCCTCAAGTTCTTCGAACGTCGGAAATGCATCTGGTGGGTGTCAAAACCCATCATTGCAAGATGACGACCATGTTTGCATCAATATGGTCGATGCAACAATCGATATATCCACTCTCTCTCAAGATTACGGCTCTTCAAAAGCTAGTACCAGTCTAGAAGCGCCTCCTCCACCCCTGAAGATGAATTTACAAATAGAGAAACCAGATCCACCACCCTGTATTTCGAAAGGAGTATTCAAGCGCTCTACCCATAACCCTAATGCTAAATCCACCCAGAACTACTCTATCGTTGAGGATCTGGGCCAAACACCTTGCGTAATGTCTACTTTGGAGGTACTCCAGACGTGTCCATCACAAAGGAATGCCTTACTCTTTGCCTTAGGAGCTCTAGAACCGAGTGGCTCGAAGATCATCAAGTTCGATGTCATGGACGTGAATCCTCGCTTACCTTACCATGTGGCTTTCCAAATCCATGTGGAGTAATCTAAATATACCATCAAATGAGCGGTCGTTGATGAGGGTGCTTCCACTTGCATGATGTCCTTAGATTGTTGGAAAGCTATCGGTTCTCCAACCCTTTCAAATTCATTGACCATGTTGACTGCATTTGACGGTCATTCCTTCCGTCCTCATGGTATTCTCCCTGCCTTTCCGATCCAGTTAGGTGGGAATATGGTAGAAGTGGAAGTAGAGGTAGTTGATGCACCTCTCGATTATAACCTATTACTAGGTCACAATTAGACTTATGCTATGTTCGTCATCGTATCGTCCATTTTTTTCACACTTTGTTTTCCTCATCAAGGGGATATTGTGACAATCGATCAGTTATCCTTTGCGTACTCTACTTCGAACGTATCTGTTGGACCGTCGATCCTTGTGGTTGACAATTCTCAGCTGAAAACTAAGAATATCAATGTCATAATGTATTCTTCCCTCATGGGTACTTTCGACTTCTTGGTTCTGATTCACCACATTTACGCCATGTCCAGTACACCCGCTTTACTAGAGAGGTCCATCCCTTTCCGCACTTCTTATTTCAGTGACCCTTGGACCCTACCTTCTCTGACTTTATTGATTGAAGTTCAGTCGCATGCTAGCATGACTATGCCACTATCGGCAGTAGAGATTGCATATCAAGATATCCTTGACTCTTCTGTCGATTCTGATCCAGTTCCCTTGCAGACGATCAAGGAAGATCCATTTCCCAGGCCCATGTGGGCCACTTCGTTATATTGTTCACATGATTTCTTGGATGAGACTTTGCCTTTGAATGAAGCCATCCTTGAAGCCATGAATGTTTTCTAGAGACCTTGAGATGATATGCATCATCAGTCTTATTTTCTCCCAAGTCTTGAAAAAATTGAGCAAGATGATTTTAGATCTACCCTAAGTGAGATAGTCGATCACGTTGTAGTTCCACTTGATACACATGGCATTTACATCGAAGGGAATAAGGCGAGTATTTCTCCCACTGTTCAGATTGATATCTCTCGTACCCATGGAAAAATTGAAAACGTAAATATAGGTGAAGATTGTTTGCCAAAAGAGACTCTGATCTACACCAAGCTCTTCAAAGAATTTCGAGACGTATTCGCTTGGTCATATGAAGAGATGCCAGGGACTGACCCCCATATTGTCAAACATGAGATTAGGACTTCCCCGGATGTTAAACCCATTCGACAATGTCTTAGAGCTGTTAATCCTAGGAAGGCCCCCAATATTAAGGCAGAGGTAGAGAAGCTACTTAATGTCGGCTTTATCTACTCGGTTCCCTTGCCTTTCATTGATCAAATTCTGGATGAGTGTCCGGGAAGCGAAATATTTCTTTTATGGATGGATTTTCAGGCTATAACCAAATCCAGATCAAACCCAAAGACCAAGATAAGATGGCATTCATATGTCCTTGGGGCACGTTTGCATACCGAAAAATGCCTTTCGGCCTAAAAAACACCGGAACAACCTTCCAACGAGCCATGAATTTTTCTTTCCATGATCTCAAGCACATAGTTGAAGCTTACCTCGATGATCTTGTTGCTCACTCTCGCAAGAGAATGGATCATGCTACGCACCTTCGACTGGTTTTTGAAAGATGTCGCTACTATAGAATTCGACTCAACCCTCATAAATGCATCTTTTATGTTAGATCAGGACGTCTCTTAGGATTCTTAGTCTTTGAGATAGGGATCATGGTAGATCCACTTAATTTTGAGGAAATTCTTTAGTTGCCTCCCTTGCGCACAATTAGACAGCTTCAAGGTCTACAAGGGAAAACTAACTTTTTGCGTCGGTTTATTGTGAATTATGCCAATATCACTAAGGGTTTCATGTGCCTATTGAAGAAAGAAACCCCATTTATCTTGGATGAGCGAGCCCAACAGTCTTTTGATGCTTTAAAGAAATCCTTGGTATCAGCCCCTCTGCTGAAATCTCCTAATTACAGTAGAGATTACTTGTTGTATATCGTCGTCTCTGAAGAGACCATTGGTATGGTTCTAGTTCAGGAGGATGATGAGCTCCACGAGCAAGTCATCTACTATCTTAGTCGAAATTGAGACGGTCATGAATGGAATTACTCACATGTTGAAAAGCTATCTTTGGCTACCATCCATGCGGTCCAACGTTTATGACACTATATATTTCTTTGCAAAACTACTGTGGTTGTCGATGTTAATCCATTTCAATATGTCCTCACTAGATGTATCATAGGCAGAAAATATAATAAATGGATTGTCATCCTACAAGAATTTGATCTCAACTTTGCTTCGGCCAAGTCCAAGAAATCACTAGTTTTTGCAAAGTTAATATCTGATTTCCCATGATTAGACGAAGATGTTATTCATGTCGATTCATTCACGGATGAACACATTTTCCTTGTTTCGTCATCCGACCCCTGGTATGGAGATATTGTTTTATACCTTCAAACCTTGAAGTTCGCTCAACATCTCTCGCAAGATGATCAATGGCGTGTTCATTACCAAGCCAAAAAGTATACAATCGTTGGTGACACTTTGTATCGTCGAGGAATAGATAGAATCTTACGTCGTTGCTTAACTCACAAAGAAGCCAAGTTAGTCCTTAATGATTGCCACAAAGGGGCTTGTGGCGGTCATCTATTCGGGCTTGTGATAGCCCAAAAAATATTGCGAGTCAGTTACTTCTGGCCCACCATATTTAAAGATTGTATTGAAGCGGTTAAGAAGTGTCACCCCTGCCAGGTGTTCACTCGGAAAATGTGCTCGCACCTAGGCCCTCTCCACCCAGTCGTTATCATCGGTCCCTTCACTAAGTCGGGAATAGATTTCATTGATTGCAACCCAACTTTGTTTGGGGTCCATCAACACATTATCATGGTTGTCAAATACTTCACCAAGTGGGCCGAAGCCATGCCTACCATGAAATTCGATGAGAAGACTACGGATTTTTTCGTATTCAACCAAATTATCGCCTAGTTCGGTATCCCGAGTGAGATTGTCACTGATCATGGCAGTCATTTTCAGAATGAAATGATGATAGAAATAGCATCTAATATGGGGTTTAAACAAGATCACTCGTCTCCTTATTACCCCCAGGCAAATGGGCAAGTAGAGGTCGTCAATAAGTCTCTCAAGACCATTTTGCAAAAAACTGTCAGTCGGAGTAATTCTAACTGGAACATCATGTTATATCCCATACTTTGGGCATACCGAACCTCGGTTAAGACTTCCACCAGTTTTTCTCCTTTTCAGATAGTACACAGTGTGGACTCGATACTTCCCATTGAATGTGAAATCCCTTCTCTCAAATTGGCAGTTGAGATCCTACCTGACACTTCAGATTTAGAGCGACACCTGGTACACCTAGAGAGTCTTGATGAGAAGCATTGAGATGCCTTTACGGCTATCGAGGCAAACAAGAAACGTGTCAAGATTCAGTACGATAAGTCTGTCTGTCCCCGATTGTATGATGATGGTGACTTGGTCCTCTTGTATGACCAAGCTAAAGAACCGCTAGGGGAAGGAAAGTTTAAACCCATGTGGCACGGTCCTTATATCGTGCGATGCATTCTAGAAAAAGGAGCCTATGAGTTGGAAGATTATGAAGGGAATAAATTGGCTGAGCCCAGAAATGAGATCTACTTAAAAAAATATTACACTTGAGCCCTAGGCTTCGGTGAAACCCTTTGTATACTAATGTAAATTTAGTTTATATACACCTTCTCCCCTTTTTTGTCTTTGGATTGCTTATCGATTTTTCCCTTTTGTTGGCAAATGTCAATGGAATATTTGGTTCACATAGGATTCGCAGACAGAGCCAGTCGTCATACACAGAACTTATCTTCCATTGCTTGGGTGATGTACTCATCCAAGGGTCTGCTGGTGTCTTCAGGTGGCGTATGCCTAGGGCCATCCACGAATAATGTGGCCGAATATAGCACCATTATAGAATTATTGTGTGATGTTATCTCGCATGGTATTCGCTCTATAGAGGTGCACCTGGATTCTCAGTTAGTCGTGCGTCAGTTAAACGGTCGTTACCGTGTGCGTGATCCGATGTTACTCCATCGATTCCTACAGGTACATATTTTAGAACGACAATTTGATTTTATTACATATTTTCACATTCCTAGAAGTTCTAATCATGTATCTGATGCCTACGTTAATTATGTTTTGGATTGGCATTTGTCATGTTAATAAAGAAAAGAAGACCATTAAATCAATGAACACATTGTAAGATATAAGTATATATGAAGATCCCTCTTTTTATATTTCCAAAAAATATGGTGTTTTATATTACAAAATTGGGGCTAAACCCCTCAAAAATACATATACAACCGATATACATGTCCTATGATATATACGCCTATGGAGCCATATGAGTCTCGTGATAGAAAACCACGGCATTGGTGAGATGTCGAAAGTACCCATGCTCTAGGTACACCGACAACCTACCTCTGCATGGCTTCAGGTAGATCCTCCACCTGAACCATAGGAATCCTCTGTGTCAAACGCGACAGGTTTCCCTGCACGTTCGGAAGGACTCTCTCTGCCTCTTCTCCCACTACCTCATTTTCCCAGTGCCTCCATCTGTGTCGTAGGAATCCCTATGATCATTGCGGACCCACGTCTGTAGCCACACAAGTATCGAGTTAATATTTAAAAACTCCATCCAAAAAATATTTTTGTTCTTTTAAAATACAAAAATACAAAAAATGAAATATATAAAAAACATTGTTTACCTATGGTGCCATAAGCAGCTCCTGGTGGAAGCGGCATATCAGGATCACCTCTAAAATCAATTCCTGCATAGGTATAGTCATCTAGAGCTATGATTTGTCTCCCCCACCAGAAGAAAAAGTCATCGTTGTAGGGTATCACCACCCTACCTCCCCCCTGCCACCTCATGACCTCGACCCATCGTGCCATAGCTGGATCACATGGCCCTCTAGGAATTATATCCACTCTAGGTCCCAGGTTTGGGATCCACTCGAAAAAGAAGCTACAAAGGATAGAGGCAAACCCGAAGTTTCTCTTTTCCCCCTGCTTGCACTCTGTCAACTGACCTTTCATGTTGGTCAACAGTGAGGTACACCAATCGTACACAGTATGTCTCACACACTCCAGTCGTAAAACATAAGCGGTCTCGATGCTTGATGTAGCGATGCCAACCCTATAATCCTGGTAAGCACGAGCACAATAATATTCAGGCTGAAGTTACCTATAGCCCAGATAGGGATTTGACTTCCCACCATGGGAGTCCCTGCAACATAGTGGGCCTCGATGTATTCTTCAACCTTCATCCCACTTCTGGACCCACGTGACTTAAGGTCCATGACCTCTCCTCGGTGTGAAAGTCCCGTCAAGAAGTAGATGTCCTCTACTTTGATCCTTAATGGTTGCCCATCAAGGATAAATCTCTCGCTATCTGGATCCCAATAGCCCACCATCATTTCCAATAACCTCACTTGGTCCCTCATTCTTTTGAGAGCCCAAAACTTGTATAGACCACATCTTTTCAATTTCACTTGAGCCACCGAATCCCTTTCCACTGCTGCATCTACCTCCTCATGCTCTCTCTCCCTCCACTCTAACACCATCCTGAAAAAAAACAAATCAATTTTTGAGTTAAAAACTATTTTTTTTCCCTTTTGCGCACATATACGCAGTTTATCCAAGAACATTCATAGGTAGGGCCTGATATATGCCCCTTGTAGTTCACACAGGGGTGTATATTTGGTCGTATATGCGACATATTAGTAGAAACCCGCATATACCGAAAAACACAATTTGTGCCCTTAAAAAATAAAAAAATGGAGCCCAATTCAAAATTGTAAACCATTGAATTTGAAGAGGATGGGATGAAGAGTTACCTAGACCAGATGGCTTGTGATTCCATTGCTTATTTCTCCCACGATTGTTGTTTGAATTCTAGAGGTATGTTAGTCCAAATTACACTATTTTGGATGAAAATGAAAATGACATAGTAAATTGTGATTTTATTACTATTTATAAAACATTTTTACCCATTTGATATAGTTTTATGTTATTATTTTGTCTAAAGGACTAATTCAAAATGGTTTTACGCTGGTTTTTGTAGTTTCGACTCAATTTTCTTACAGATTTCAACGTCATGGTTGGTCATTCGTATCCTCAAGCAAGTATATTCATAACCTAGCATATAGGATAGTTATTCACTACATCATGCAGTTTTTCATTATCCTTCAATTACCACTTTTTACGCCTTAGGTACGAACCCATTTATTGCAATGCATTAACCTCCATCTGCTATCATAGCATCGTTAATAAATGGTAGAGACTTACCAAGCATGGGTACCCTAGTTAGAACCTTTTTGTCATTTGGCGCCCATGTCGAGATTTTCCTTAGGACCGGGAGTCCATTAGAATTCGACACATGACTTTACAATGAGACTCATTTCTCATTCATGTACACGTGGCCTTATCACCTGCGAACTCCAAGAACACGAGTCTTAGTTAAGATCTTTTTCGACTCGTTACTAAAAATTGAAAAGATCGTCGAGTGATTTGTCCCTTTCACACTCGTTAAAATTGGATTTGAAAGATCATGAGTCTTAGTTAAGCTCTTTTGCGACTCGCTATCAAAAATGGAAAAGATCGTCGAGTGAACTTGTCTTCTTCACACTCATAAATTGAATTTGAAAAGTCGTCTATTTGGCACAAGTTTACCCCTTTTTCACACCAAATAGACTACAAGATATAAAAAAGGAATTTTTTGGTGTTAAATTGTGATTGCATCGCATGCCCTTACTTGCAGTATTGAGCCTTTAGCCGGTTCTCGCTTTTCATTATAAACCATGGCCCAAGCAGTTCACATCCTCAACCAAGCAGAGCCTTTTCTATATCCTTCGCAATTTGACACCCTATACCCTGGAGGGAACATCACCCCGAGTGTCCATCTCTCGCATGCATTTCCTTGCATTGAGCATAGGTACGTTCCACTGCTGGAACTAGATTTGCGTACTTGTGACACTCGTTCCCTCCTCTGTACCATACTTTCATCTTGCCTATGTCATGTCTCGGAAGACATTATAAAGAACACTCAAAAGACACCTCAAAAGACTGGTTTTGAAGAGGAGAAATCATTTGACAGAGAGTACAAGTCTTTTTCCATGGCAACAACCACTAAAAAATCAATTTTGGAAGGTAGTGCTCCCCTATACACTGTCAGGGAGTGTCTATACCCTCTTTTGGGGGAGCGTTCCAATCCTCTGTGCCCCATTTTGAGGGAGCATTGGGATTTTTTGAGCGAAATTTGGACTGTTGAGGAAAATCAGGGAAGAATCCCCTCATATTTGGAGTTGGTTGGATTTGGATCTGAGGTCAAGGCTCAATCTTAGGGAAGATCCACAACTGAAGGATAAGAATCCTCAATCTATCCCAAGAATCTCTTAAGTGGTTAGGCCTCTCTAAGACTATATATGGAGGCCTCCTCATGGTGAAAGGGAGATACATTGAAGGCATCAAACTTATGATCTCATAAGGGAGATTTATCATTGAAGCATCATCATTTTGTGTGGATTATTTGAGAAAAGGGTTGGACAAGGAGAGTTGGGAGAGTTTGTTGCACCTTCATCCAAGCTCTGTAAGTATTCTATGTTATTCTCATTAATATACATATGTGCTTGGCCTGTTTAATTCAAGGTTGTGTTTGTTCTACATGAACTTGTCTCTATTAGATAGATCTGGTTTCAAGCTAATCTTAGTAGAATAGGAAGTTTGTTATGTATTTGTTTATTTTGCAGGACTTATCGAGGAACTTGGGGATCAAAGCTCAGCTCGGACTGTGCGAGGATGAACATCATTTAAAAGGTATTCCTTTCTTCCTCTTCTCTATACTTTAGTTTAACTAGATGTAAAAGGATGTCAATCACCAACATTAGCACTCTTTTTGTCTTGGTATTAGGAGTCTAGAGCCCAACAGGGGATCCACTTTTCTACAGGGGGATTCTCCTGTAACAAGCGATGGTCACAAGGGGAGCATGATCATCATGAATTCAATATTGCATCATAGTGATAACCTTTTCCAAAGACTGAAAGACTATCCAAATGCAGGGAGAGAGATTAATCCCAGGCTTAGAAACATAGAGAAAAATCAAAGGAATCTAGATAAGGGGAGAATCCCAAAGGACAGTGCAGACAGGGGGAGAAACCCTAAGAATATTTTAGTCAAGGGTGAGCAACCCCAAGGAGAGATACCCTTTTCCATTGATTTCAAAGGGGGGAAGATAGAAGCAGTGATGAGGAGTATGAGAATGAATGTTATCATGACTAATTTTTTCCATCAATGCCAAAGGGGGATATTGTCAGACAATTTTCTTAGATTGATGGACAATTGGTTTGGATTGTCGGTTGTCATTGATTTCAACCTTGGAGAGTGATATTGTAGATTTATGTCAACCCTTAGATATTGATGACAACCCTTGAGTATGTTTGGTAGCTCCAAAGGTATGGGTAAGGAACCCAAGTTTGGTTGAGGTATAAAGGTATGAATATCAATGTGTTATCACTCCAGGAGTCTCTTCAGGTTGTATATCAAGAGATCCTGGTAACTTAATTATAATGCTCAATAATGTATTGAAGATTGTTATAGTAAGATTTACCTCACCATTGTTATATTGCATAGAGGGCCTTTTTCCATTTCCCTATGCAGACTTATCAAACCCCTTTTTGATAAATCCAGAGCCAAAAATATATATTTTTCCACATATACACTCCCTAATTTATTTATAATGTGCGTATATGCTTGATGCTCCACTACAACTCACATATATCGGGATTTGTGCCAGAAAATACAAAATGAGGTCGGGTTTCCATGTCATGATAGAATATCTCTGATCTTTGGCCTTCCATATACTGGAAACATTCTGACTCGGACCTTCAGTTGCATCCTGGAGGCTATAAGAGCACAATTTCGAGCTATGGAAAAAAGAGAGAGAAAGCATCCAACTTTGAGAGCAAAGTTACTCTGGAGAAATTATTTCATATTGAGTCTGTATCCCTTTGTCCCTCAAGTCTGAACACAGTGTTCATCCCCCAAGCTCTTCCCTTATTGTCAAGAGAATCTCTTTATCTCTTTGATATGAGCTTGCCTTTGGTGGAGGATTGAAGTGGTGGAGACCTAGTTGGAAGGAACTTGGTTTCTTGGTTTCGAACCGTGCCGACACAGAAGTCTGTAATGTTGATACTTATGTTGATCAATTATTAATAGAAATACTCCTTTCCCGTCCTGTCGATATCTTGCAAATATATTATTATTATCCATGGGCATGTTTGTAATGTTTATTAATGGATTGTGCTATATAATGTGCTAACCCATTTTATATATTGTCACTATATACTTGCGTTGCTTGCTTGTTGAGAACTTATTGTAGGTGTAAAGCTTTGAATCAAAGTGCTCAATGGTGGAATGACATCAAATGATTGGATCGAGGTAGGCTCCTTCCTCGTATTGCACTATAGTTTATATAGCACATGCTGGAATTGAGTTGATTTCTGCAGTCATAACTGTCTGTTGTGGTTTACCCTTGGCCATAGAGAGTTTTTTCCTTGTAACAAAGATTGGATCAAAGATGAGTAATTCACACACTC
Source organism: Picea engelmannii (assembly GCA_009831015.1). Lineage (NCBI taxonomy): Eukaryota > Viridiplantae > Streptophyta > Pinopsida > Pinales > Pinaceae > Picea > Picea engelmannii. Next base: position 87,328 of record ML802538.1, on the reverse strand, counting down.
ATTTCCTCACTCAAAGATAATTTTAATATATTTAGACAAGATAAGGCATTCAAGAGTTATTGATCATACGGTTTGCAAAATATAGGTGAATGGAGAATGCTAACTATGCCAACAGCATCACATATATTGAAAACACATGTGAAAGGTTGAAAATAACCAACAGAAGCTTTGTGATCTCAGTTTACTAATGTAGAGATAAGATAACAGTCATCAATCATTATGTAAACCAGGAAATGAACATGACATTCAACTCATGAGTAGAGAAAAATTAAGAAGAATAGAATTCTGAACAATATCACTGAAAGAAGCTTTTCATTCCAAAATATATATCAAGGTTTTTACAATATAGAATGTCTAAAAGTATTCAATATCGAACCCTTTAACTCATCCCTTTGGTACTCTTTATATAGAGATTGCATGTTCATATAGATATAGAATATATGGATCTCATAACCTCTTCACCTATCTTTGGTTTGCTGAAGATATCCAACTCAAATCCGAATTTGTGAGGTGGCTAGAAAAACCAGAGTATACAATTTCTGCAAATATTCCTCTAAAAGATTCACCCATATCTCCCAAATCCTAATAGATGTTGGAAAACTGAGAGAGGTTTTTTAAGAGGAGATAATTTATGTGAAAATACTCTCTCACTTTCCAAAAATACATTTCCATATCATCGGAATCTATCTCCAAAAAAGATGACTAAAACAGTAAAACACATATTTCCAAAATCTAGTCATATTCCTACAATCGAGGATTTGATCCCTAGAATGTTCCCATTGAGGAAACGAAGTGCCACATGCATGATTTTATGGGGGATGATATTATATGTGGCAAAATTGATGAAAAAATCATCTTTCCAAGTCTAATTTTGACCAAATCTCATTTATGTTGAAAGTTTGAAGAGTTGGTAGCGCAATACACAGGAAAACACAGTTTGCGCTACAAACTCCTGTAGTTGACTATTTTGAACTTTATGCATGAATAAATGAATTTGAAAGTGAATTGAAGGCTGGAAGTGGTATCTGAACACCATATGAAATAATAAAACATTCAAATACCCTGAATAAAGTTGAATCTTACCATCAAACCTCACTTATACCTGCTTTGCCAGAAATAATAATTTGACATTTCAAATGCAGCTCAAGTGCATTGGAAAAGCACACAACCTTTCTAAAAATTGATACATAGATGTATGATGTTTTAGGAACTTGAGGAAAATATTTTGAAACACCTCTAACATATTCATACTCACCGTTGACTTGCTCACCAATCAAAACTTGTTGTAAGAAAATAGAGTATGCATGGTATGTAGATTAATGTGAATTAATGGCTTGCTAGGATCCTCATATGCCAATAAAAACTTCTGCAAAGATTCTGAACCTGTAACTTCATAAGGGAACTCCAAATACATGATTTTTATACTGCTAGAACCAAAATTAGCACTTGTGATGAGGAAGGAAGAAAAAATGTTTTTTCAGAAATCCGAGAGAAAAATTCTAGCTAGTAAGAAGATCATGATATAATAGGTACATCATTAAGCCATATAAGTTGATAATTTGATTTCAAAATGTATGTAAGCTCATGAACATAAAATTAGACCATCATTCATCACCCAAAAATCTTAAGAATAAATCATCTTTGACCAAAACTTTTCCATGTGGAAAACATAAGAGTTTGTAGCGCAGATAGTGTAAAAAAGGCAGTTTGCGCTACAAACTTGTGAGGTGAGGAGATTTGATTTAGACAAGGTCTCATAATGATTAAATATGAAAAATGAGGGGAATAATGACTCTTCTGGATGTAGGACCCAATCCTAGGCTTAAGATAACTCAAACTAAGACAATTTTCAATATGAGATTATTGATTTAGTGAACCTTGAAGACTACTAGTCACCCTTCCAATAAAACTGGTATGACCAAACTTTGATGAAAAGAATGATTTGAGAGGATGAATTTCTACGAGCTAACATCTGGCTCCAACTGGGATGGAAACTTTCCTGCGAGGTTTCCAAGAACTTAGTAGTTCCAGTCATCTTGTCCATTGGGCTATGGAGTCATCGAGCCTGTGCAACCAATCCCCTGCAAAGTTCAAGATTTGATATTCACTTCTGTCATACCCTGATATACTGAAAACAACTTTGCTTATTCATTGAAAACTAAAAACCAATGCTCAAATATTGAGCTTATTCATATTGCAAACCAACTGCAAACTAAAGACAAAAGCTCAACTACTGAGCTTATTCATGTACACTCCTAATCTAATCAACTGTACTACTTGTTGATCAAGTGAAATCATGCTTAGAATGAAGCCATACAAGTAAACTCATGACTGAAAGGATTATTTTTATGTCATTGATTAGAAGATAATAATAAAAGCTTAATAACGACCATAAAAACTCTTTCAGGAGATCATACTCACTAACAAATGTAAGTGCTATGATAAAATTTGAAAACTTAAGAGAGTCTGAGAGATAAGACTCAAGTAAGGTTGCCATGGGATCTTCAAAACTGTGATCGCCATCATATAGATTCAAAATCTTTGACTTCTCGTGTATTTCTTCCCCTTTGCTATATCCATGTGACTCAGATCCATCACTATGATGTGGTGGCCCATTACAACTGATAATTTCTGAGAGAAAAGAAGAGATATGTTCATGATATTCTACATCACTGTCTCCATAGTGATCAAATTAAGGATGAGTCTTAAAATATATATCATGACAGAACTGTTGATTACTCTCCCCAACAATGATCTCTTTAAAAGATGTATCAAAACTAAGGAGATTTTCATTGGAATTTTGAACAACAGACTCATAACTATCATCAACCATATCATAATTACATTGGTGATCTTCTTCTTGCTGAAAAGTAGAACTAAATGATATTCCATTAGTCAACAAGCCTTCATAAACTTTAAAATCTTCCTCGTCATCACTATATTTGTGATCCGGATTATTTTCGGCATGAAATGCGAGCGGAGATATAATAAATAAATGCACAGAGATATCATAGATATTCAATAATATAACCTAAATGTATCAGATATGCAACCATAAACACAGATATATAGTAATATACAATTTCTATTAATGAAAGAAATGTACAAAGACTGTAAAAATACAGAGTGAAAGACTCGCTAGAATGGTGGCAGCTTATCTCTGAGAAGAGATGTGACGGCTACTCGTATCTGCAAGAAGATGATTACAATGAGGCTCTAAAGGCCTTTTTACAATAAACAGGAATTCCAAAAACCCTAGACATCCAAAATCCTAACCCTAGGAGATGAAGTGCCAAAAGTCATGTGGGCCCCGTTTGGGTAAGCTAGTACATCAACTTCCCGAGGTCGTAACTTTTGCATATGATCTCCATTTTAGGCGTATGATAGCTCGTTGGAAAGGTATCATCAAGGAGATTCATTTTGGGGGCTCAATAATTCCTTTGGTTATCATTGAGAACCTATATCTTGAAAAACCTTCATTTAGGCTCTCAAAATGGCCCCGAAAGTTAAAACCTGCTAAAAATAGTAAATTGCCAAAATTGCCAAAAAACTATTTTGAGCCAGTCAGAAAAGGTGGGTGGCCACTGATATCCACCTAGATCAATTTGTCAAATATTGGAACATCGGGATAAAATCCTAATGGCAGATATGAATATTTTTGCATATAATCATCAACAATATGATTTTGAAACATATTTGAAACAACAACTCCTTCTTCCTCATCATAATCATCCTTCTCATCTAGATTTGAATCAACAGGTTCATAAGAAGCAAGATCTAAAACATCCTCATCTATGCAATCATCGATATTACTATCAATTATATTTTTAAGATCTTCTTATTGGGAATTAACAATAGAAATAATTTCATCCTCATTTGTATCTTCATTAATATATTCACTTTCATCCTCGCTACTATAAGAAACAACATGTTGAATATCTGAATGATACTCCTCACAACAATTTTCAAATAATGACTCATCTGAAAAGTACTTTTTGCAATACTCATTGAATACTCTGTGGAAATCCTTCAAGGATGAAATGTTGGAAGGAGGTAAAGAGAAATACCACTTACGTGCATCACCCTCCAATGAATAGAAAAAAATATTCATGAGCACATATTCATCATGTATATTTAACTGAGAAATGCATTGATGAAATATGATGAGGTGATATGAAGCATTATCCTCTTTCCTTTCTCTGAACCAAGGAAGGAAGTCTCCCCAAATATCCATAAGAGGTATTGGACATGGGAAACGAGCAACTGCAGAAAAGTTAAGAGGTGCAAACCTCCTAGAAAGAAGAGTAGCAAATGCCTTTGACATTTGAAGATTGTGGAGTTGTCACTAAATTCCTCCTTCATGGAGTCGCCAAATAGAATATTACAACCAATATTATGCCCAGCCTTTTTCTATCATCAAATTTGAGACTATGTCGTCTCCTAGGGAAGCTTGCTTCACACTCTTGTCCCTGGAAATGGTGCCAATTTTTTCTCACTCCAGAAGTATCTTAAGGTTGTAGATCAAGAGAGCCTCGTAACTTAATTAGAATGCTCAATAACGTATTGAAGATTGGATCAAAGATTAATAATTCACACACTCATTTCCTCACTCAAAGATAATTTGAATATATTTAGACAAGATAAGGCCTTCAAGATCTCTTGATCAGAGGGTTTGCAAAATATAGGTGTATGGAGAATGCTAACTATGCCAACAACATCACATATATTGAAAACACATGTGAAAGGTTGAAAATAACCAACAGAAGCTTTGTGATCTCAGTTTACTAATGCAGAGATAAGATAACAGTCATCAATCATTAAGTAAACTAGGAAATGAACATGACATTCAACTCACATGTACATAAAAATGAATAATAATAGAAGTCTGAACAACATCATTGAAAGAAGATTTTCATTCCAAAATATATATCAAGGTTTTTACAATATAGAGTGTTTAAAAGTCTTCAATATCGAACCCTTTAACTCCTCCCTTTTGTCCTATTTATATAGATATCACATGCTCATATAGATCCAAAATATATGGATCTCATAACCTCTTCACCTATCTTTGTTTTGTTGAAGATATCCAACTCAAATCCGAATTTGTGAGGTGGCTAGCAAAAACAGAGTATACAATTTCTGGAAATATTTCTCTCAAAGATTCACCCATATCTCCCAAATCCTAACAGATGTTGGAAAATGGAGAGAGGTTTTTGAAGAGGCACTCGTGTTTGTGAAAAAAATCTCTCACTGTCCAAAAATACATTTCCATCTCATCGGAATCTATCTCCAAAAAAGATGACTAAAACGGGAAAACACGGATTTCCAAAATCTAATCATATTCCTACAATCTAGGATTTGATGCCTAGAATGTTCCCATTGAGGAAACGAAGTGCCACCTACATGATTTGATGGGAGATGATCTTATATGTGGAAAAATTGACCCAAAAATCCTCTTTCCAAGTCAAATTTTGACCAAATTTCATTTATGTTGAAAGTTTGAAGAGTTGGTAGCGCAATACATAGGAAAAACACAGTTTGCACTACAAACTCTTGTAGGTGACTGTTTTGACCTTTATGCATGAAGAAATTACTTTGAAAGTGAATTGAAGGCTTAAAGTGGTCTATTAACACCATATGACCTAATAAAACATTCAAATACCTTGAAAAAAGTTTAATCTTACCATCAAACCTCACTTATACCTCCTTTGCAAGAAATAAGAGTTTGTCATTCCAAATGCAGCTCAAGTGCATTGGAAAAGCACACAACCTTTCTGAAAACTGATACATAGATGTCTGATGTTTTAGGACCTTGAGGAAAATATTTTGCAACACCTCTAACATATTCATACTCACCGTTGACTTGCTGACCAATCAAAACTTGTTGTAACAAAACAGAATATCCATGGTATGTAGATTACTATGAATTAATGGCTCGCTAGGATCCTCATATGCCAATACACACTTCTGCAAAGATTCTGAACTTGTACCTTCATAAGGAAACTCCAAATAAATGCTTTATATACTTCTAGAATCAAAATTAGCACTTGTGATGAAGAAGGAAGAAAAAATGCTTTTTCAGAAATCTGAGAGCAAAATTCTAGCCAGTAAGAAGATCATGATATAATAGGTACATCATTAAGCCATGTAATTTGATAATTTGATTTCAAAATTTATGTAATCTCATGACCATCAAATTATACCATCATTCATCATCCAAAAATCTTAAGAATAAATCATCTTTGACCAAAACTTGTCCATGTGGAAAACATAAGAGTTTGTATCACAGATAGTGTAAAAAAGGCAATTTGCTCTACAAACTTGTGAGGTGAGGAGATTTGATTTAGACAAGGTCTCATGATTATTAAATATGACAAATGAGGGGAATAATGACTCTTTTGGATGTAGGACCCACTCCTAGGCTTAATATAACTCAAACTGAGACACTTTTCAATATGAGAATATTGGTTTAGTGAATCTTGAAGACTACTAGTCACCCTTCCAATACAACTGATATGACCAAACTTTGGTGAAAAGAATGATTTGAGATGCTGAATTTCTAGAAGCTAACACAATGTAGTTGCAAGTAAGACTATTCTAGACGGATAGTACATGTCATGTTGTTTCCAGTGATATGTGGATCGTCACATAACTACTCATTGTGAGATATTTATGGCCATGTGAAGTTGGAGAGCCATCGTGAGTTATCTAGAAGCTCCTAGAAGGTCAAAGAAGTCAAATTACTCTAGAAACTCCTAGAAGAAGTTGACTAGTAAACTTGATGGTAACTAGGAGTTAATCATGGGTAAATTTGTTGCATTAAAAAAATAATTAAAGTTGTGATTTTTTTAATTATGATAAAGTGGTTGCAAAGAGAAATTATTTAAATAATAAAGTGGTTACAACAAGAAGTGGTGAGTTTACTATTTATGGATAAGTCAAAGTGGTTGCAAAAGAAATTAATTAAATAATAAAGTTAGTTGCAAATAGAAGTGGAGAACTTGTTGTTTGTGGATAAAGTGGTTGTAAGTGGACAAGTGGTTAGAAGTGGGTTATCCCTAAAAGAAGGAAGTTGGGTAAAGTGAGTTAGACGATAACCCCTTGAGGAAGCTACTTGGAGAGTATAAATAAGAGAGAATGGGTCTCTTATTTGTACCTATTTTTTTAATACAATTGAATATCCATTTTTGAAAGGTTATTTAGCAGGTATTATTGATAGATCAAATTTGCGGCAGCAAATTAGCGACAAAAAAATCGCAGCAGAAAAATCGCAGTTGCAGAATCGCGGCAGCAGAACCACGTCAGTAGAATTGTGGCAGTAGAATAGTGGCATCATAATTGAGGTATCAAAACTGTGGCAACAAAATCACATCAACAGAATCATGACAACAGAATTTCGACAACAAAATCGCGGCAACAAAACTGTGTTAGTATAATCGTGGCAGCAGAACCGCAACAGCAAAATTGCGGCAACATAATCGCGGAAACAAAATTGTGGTAACATAAATATAGCTATAGAAACAGATCTGTAATATATCCATAGCTACAAGAAGAAAAAGATATGGTTTTCATATGTGTAGTGTTCAATCTATGAATCTAGTTGAGGGTTTTCCTTGTAAATCTATTGGATGCCCTCTTGGAAGTTTAGGGCTTGATGTAGGATGGTTTTGAGGTAGATCTATTGAAGTATATTGTTGGTGCATGTCTGAATATTATTGGTATATCTTATGGTAAATTGTGAGAGGATTGTTTTAGTGGTCTTGATGTATTATTGGTACACACTTGAGGATACATAACAGTGAGGTTTTGGCACATGAATTGATGTAAGGGTTCATGGTATTTGGTTATGGATAGTGTCATGTATTATTAGAGAACTTTTGATGGTTATATTGGTATATGTCTTTGGTATATTATTGAGATACATGTTGAGATAAATAGTTGATGAGTAGCACAAACATGAGTTGTATGGTATGGTGATGTTGGTACATCTTGATGAGTCATAGTTTGATCTATAGTTGATGTGTGATTGGTACGTGTTTGGTACATTGTTAGAGGAACTGCTAGAAGTATTTTTGGTACATGGTTTATGGATTATGTGGCATATATGACTTGGTATACTTTTAGAAGCACATCTTGATTGTGATACATCTTGTTGATCTTTGTAAGTAGTCTTGGTTGATTCACATCTTGGTGATATTGTGCATATGGTTGAGAGTTGTCTCGGTGATTGATATTGGTGAATAGATATGACGGGTTGATTAGATTGATGAGACAGGTCGATGTAACATGTTGTTGTGACAAGTTGTGTTGTGCATAGTTGATGCACTTGTGTTGGTACAAGTTGTTACAGGTTGTTGGTTGTTATAGGTTGTTACAGGTTGTTTGTTGTTACAGGTTGTTGGTTGTTACAGGTTGTTTGGTGCAAGTTGATTGGTACAGGTTTTTATAATTTGACAATGGCATTGTTTGATTTAGTGACAAGTTGTCTACATTTGGCATTTATATTTTAGGGTGGTTGGATGAGGAAAGGAAAGGGGGTTGTATCCTCCTTCCGGTTGGTGCCAGAGAATCAAGGAGTTGGATCTTCCTTCAAGTTGGAGCCTGAGAACTAGGTGGTTGTATCCACCTTCCAGTTGTAGCTGGAGAACATAGGGGGTTGTATCCTCCTTCTGGTTGTAGCCATAAAATTGGGGAATTGGAGCTTCCCTCGGGTTGTAGCGTGAGAAAATAGGGGGTTGGATCCTCCTTCCAGTTGGAGCTAGAGAATTAGAAGTTGGTTCTTCCTTGAATGTAATTCTTAAATACATATAAGAAAAACATTTTGTGTTTTTCTCCCGCATTGGATTTCCACGTAAAATACTGGTGTATTGTGCATTGTGTGGATGTGTCTATTATTTTTTATTATGCACTCATGGATGTTAATGTTATATGATGCAATAACATATTAATGATGAATTGATGAACATTTTTTAACAAGTTAAAGGAATATACATTGTGGTTAAAAATGATTAATAAGTGGTATTAATGCTCATTAATGATTCACCCCCCCCCCCTCGGTAGTAATCCAACAATCATCATTATTATGTTGGATTTAGAGAAGGAGATTCAACAAGGAACTCCCTAATCAAACCCAGACCCTAGCCAAGACAATGGGGAAGAAAGATAAAAATATACACATGGAAGTTGCAAAGGTCAATTTTAAGTTATTTATGGAAAATCATTTATCTCTTTCATTAAGAAAATGAGCCCCTTAATGAAGTATGCAAAGTGGTAGATTGATGCAAAAGAATTTAAAAATATATGAACAATACAATAGGAAAGTGGGTGTGAAGTGGAAAAGACAGTTTCAAAAGGAAAATGTGGAGAAAAGTGATAAAATGATGCACAATAACATATGGTTACATACACAACAACAAAACATGTCATTAGCGCCTAGAATAGCATTGGAATTTAGTGTTTTTGAGTGAATGAATTGGGCTCTATGTTCAACGCAAAACCCGACACCAAATGGTGTATTCAGTTGGGCATCGGAATTAGCACCTAGAATAGAATCGGCTAGAGCACCAAATTTAGCACCTAGAGTAGCTAAACTTTTTCATAGGATATAGCTCCTAAAATAGTGCCAAATTTAGCACCTAGAATTGTAGCATCTAGTTTTTCTTCCTTCTGTACTTCTAGTTTTTCTCCCAATCATGCTTCTTAATTTGTTTCTAGTATAGCGTCTAAAATAGCTTCTGGTTTGCCTTCTAAATTTACGACAAGATTTGCTTCCATTATTGCATTTTTTTTTCTTCTAAAATGGCTTCCATGATTATGTCTTCTGTTGCTTCTAAAATTTCTTCCATTTTTACTTCTTTGTTTGCTACATGAATTGCTTCTTTTTTTGCTTCCTAGGTAGCGCCAATTTTTGCTTCCAAGATTGCTTATGGTTTGGCTTCCATTGTTTCTTCCAAAAATTCTTCTATTTTTTCTTCCGAAGTGCCACCATATTTTCTCCTTGATTGGCACTGAATTTTTCTTCCAAAATTTCTTCCTTATTAGGTCCATGGTTTTCTTCCTTTTAGTTCCAAGGTTTGCTTCCTTTTATCACCTGGGTTTGGTTTTTTTTTAGGTCCAGGGTTTTCTTCCTTTTACTATTGGGATTTTCTTCTTAATTAGCATCCAATTGTGATTTTGATCCAGATGGATTTCAGTGGCCTCCCACCTATTCCAACTAGCTCATTTTGGCAGTTTTCCAGTTTGGCATTTTTTTCCTAGTTTTCAGGTCCCTGACTTCTGGGGCCATTTTGAGGCCCTAAACAACATTTTTATGGGTCGCTACACTCAATATATGTAGGACTCTCCATAGGAAACATGTGTAGTCCTTGGATAGACCTTTCCAAAGGGATATCGTGCGCCTAAAACGGAGATCATATGCAAAAGTTACGACCCCGAGAAGTTGATGTACTGACTTACCCAAACAGGGCCCACATGACTTTTGGTGCTTCATCTCCTAGGGTTAGGTTTTTGGATGTCTAAGGTTTTTGAAATTCATGTTTATTGTAAAAAGGAGTTGAGAGACTCATTGTAATCATCTTCTAGTGAATGAGCATCGTCGTCACATCTCTTCTCAGAGATAAGCCACAACCATTCTAGCAAGCTTGTTTGCCATTGCATTTTACAATTTTATTTTCTTATTGAATAGAAAACAGTTTTATTGTATATTTTTTATTATGTGTTAAGCATATTTTGATAATAATCTGTATTCATTTCATTATTCTCATAAATCTGGATCAGTGGTATCAGAATGGTCTGCTCCTTGTCATTCTTAATGCATGTCCCCAACGAGGTCAAGGTACAAAGAATTGGGTCTCGAGCTTGTTTCTCTTGAGGACAAAAGCTCTCGCACATCCAAGAGACCTCCCATGGTGGGAGAAAATAAATATGATGGGACAGGAGATCCCTTGAAATTGTTTCTCGAGGAATACCTCAAGCAACATAGGAATGAGATGACAGATAGTTTTGCGCAAATCCTTCGGTGGCTACCAACAGGCAACGCATCTTCCTCAAACGGAGGCATCGCCCCCTTCAAGGTAAAAATCAACTTCGATATTCCTATATTTGAAGGTCAGATAGATGCATATGTTGTAGACAAATGGTTGAATCTCCTAGAAGGGTATTTCTCTATCCATAACTTCTCGAATAGAGAAAATATTCCTTTTGCACTCCTCAAAGTCGTTCCCCATGTCAAATATTGGTGGGAAACTTTTTGTGAGTAGAAGGAAATAGAGGAACCCTCATTATTTATAGCCTTGGTCACCTGAGAGTCCTTCAGGGATGATATTAAGGAAAAATACTACCCTGTTGGAATTTATGACAACCTGTATACAAAATGGACCACACTGTGACAAGAAAGAGACCAAGCAGTGCCCAAGTTCACAAATATCTTCCATACCTTACGCACCAATATGAGTATCAAATATTTTGAGCGACATATGGTGCTTAAGTATCACGACGGTATGCATAGATACATACAGGATGAAATGGATTTTTTGGACAGCTCATCCTTGGGCATGGCCTACTGATATGTCATCAAAATCGAGCAGAACCTCAAACAAAAGACGCGAAAATTTGGGCCTGGGAACCCCTCACAGCAAAAGCCAGGAAAGGGCTGCCCCAACCCGCAAAACAAAGGACAGAGAAAAGACAGACTGTATCAGGACAACTAGTCCAGGCTGCAAGCAAAGAAGGACAGTGGAAAGACAAATAAAGATATCGGGAAGTGGTGCAACTTCCATAAGAGCCCCTAGAATAACACTGTTGATTTCTGCTCAAAGCAGTCATTGGTGGATGAGGTGAAGGAATTTGAATCAGATGTAGGTTTCGAATATGAGTTAGAACCAGAAAGGGGGAGATGGATCATTGATGCAGAACCTAGTGTTATCATTGCAACCACCAAGCTCCATCCCGGTGAACCAGACGAGCAAGAGGAAGGCGAGCACATTTTTCATTCACAGATGTGGGTGAAGGGTACCCTGTTGCACTTCATCATTGATAGTGGTATCCAAAAGAACCTCATCTCAATAAAGGTTTTCAAGTGACTCGCATTGATGACAACACCGCACCTGTAGCCCTACACCATCGGATGGCTCCACCAAGGAAGTGACATCTGCATCATCCAACAATGTCACCTGTCATATAGCATCAAGCCCTTTAAAGAAGACATGTTGTGTGATGTTTCCCCTCTCTAGGTTTGTAATGTTCTTTTGGGCTAACCATATTTATGGAAACTCCATGTTGTATATGATTCTAGGCCTCGCATTGTTATTATTACTTTGAACAAGAAATTGTACAGGATACTAAAGGCAGTCCCACCTAGTGATATTTCCTTGATCTCTTCCAAGCAATGCAGGAAGGTCATCTCTCAAATGCGGAGGTTTGTCTTCTTTATGATTCACTCTCAGAATGAGCGAAAGATCACAGCCACATCCAAAGTCTTTGTGACCGACGTCTCCACACAATAGAAGCAATTGGATAAGGTCATGGAAGCATACTCAGATATCTTCTCCTCACATACCAGGGTACCTCTGCAATTCCAGGTCAAGCACCCCATTGATCTAACCCTTGACGCACCACTTCCCAATGGGCTAGTCTACCGCCACTCTTTGTTAGAGAATGAATCCAAGAACTTCTCCATAAGGGGCACATCGACCCCATATCATCACCTTGCAGGAGCCCAATCATGTTGGTACAACAGAAATATGGAACCTGGCAACTTTGCGATGATTATCGGGCCCTGAATAAAATCATAGTCAGAAACTAGTACCTAATTCCCCAAATCAATGACCTCCTTGATCAACTCATGGGGGAAAAATACTTTAGTAATATTGATCTGAAGTCTGGATACCACCAGGTCCCGATAGAACATACATATGTATGGAAGACCACCTTCAATTCCAAGGAAGGTATTTCTGAATGGTTGGTCATGCCCTTTGGCTTGACAAATGATCTAGCCACTTTCATGGGGATGATGGACGATATCATGCGACCATTCACCAATAATTTTGTAGTGGTGTATCTAGATGACATTCTCATTTACAACAATACTTGGGAAGAACACTTGCATCATATTCAATGAGTTTTGCACACCCTGCAGTAGCACAAGCTATACGCCAACTTGGAAAAATTCTCCTTCGGCATGGACAAGTTCCATTACCTGGGATACATCATTGATCAACATGGTGTACATGTGGATCCAGCCAAGATCCAATTCATCCATGACTAGCCATCCCCAACCACACTCACTGAGCTTCGAATCTTCTTGGGCCTTGCCAATTTATACCGCAGGTTTTTGTTGGGATTCTTCCATATTTCATGGGCCCTCAGCCAAGTAACCAAGGGTGGTGGTAAGGATAAATTTGTGTGGGGTTTCTACCAACAATAAGCGTTTGATGATTTGAAGAAGCGCTTGTGCTCAGCCCAAGTACTTTCACTATCAGACCTGCAACATCCCTTTGAGATCGAGACAAATGCTTCAGACTATGTTGTGGGCATCGTTCTCACTCATCACAGACACCCTATGGCCTATCATAGTGAGACACTATCATATGTTGTCCATAAGTACCCTAATTATGACAAAGAAATGTACTCCATTGTGCAAGCCTCTCACCAATGGAAACATTACATTCTTGGGAAGGAGAGAGTCATACACATTGATCATAATCCACTGCAGTTCATGTAGACACAAGGGAAATTGCAGAATGACCACCATCAAAAGTGGTCCACATACTTGCAACAATTCCACCTCAAATTCAAGTATAAAATAGGAAGCACCAACCGCGTCATTGATTGCCTCAGCAGACCTCCAGTCATGGAACTCACCATGGTGCTAGACTCTTATGGCCATGAGACCTATGGATGGCCCCAACTCTATGAGACAGGCCCAGACTTCGCCACCACCTACCAAATGTTGGGCGCAAATGTAGTTGTCGCTAATTTTCATCTTTAGGATGGGTTTTCTGTCATCTAGGCCATATCTGTGTTCCATCAAGCGAGTGAGTGAAGCTAATATGGAAATCCCACTTTAGTCAGGTGGTAGGACACTTCGGCATATAAAAGATAGTGGCAATCTTGTAGAAACATTTCTACTGGATGAAACTTCGACAGGAGGTCAGCAAGTATATCAGGTCCTGCACTGCCTACGTTATTGCCAAACCGACCACTAAGAAACAAGGCATGTAAATCCCTCTACCTACTCCTGATAGGCCATGGGAATCCATCTCCATGGACTACATGTCAGTTCTCCCTTCCAAAAAGCAGGGAAATGACTGTGTTTTTGTGGTTGTTGATCGTTTTTCTAAGATGGTGATTTTGGTCGCCCACAAAAAGAGCATCACAACAGAAACCACTGCCAAGATCTTCTTTAAATGAGTCTAGTTACATTTTTGAATCCCACAAACCATTGTCTCATATCGGGACAGTCGATTTCTCAGCACATTCTGGTCAAGCCTCTGGTCACTATTGGACACCAAGCTCAACAAATCCACGACCTTCCACCCCCAGACAGATGGCCAAACCGAGGTCATAAATCGAATGATCATGCATATCCTGTGCATGTATAATTCCAAGAACCCTCACACATGGGATGAGAGTCTTCCCTATGTCCAACATAGCTACAACCGAGCCCTTCATAACTCAACTGGCCATAACCCCTTTCAAGTGGGATTGGGATTCCAACCATTGGGTCCCATAGATGTTGCACTACCCTTGTGGTCACCTCGGCTGACTCATCTCCTGATCCAACTAAAGCTGACAAAGCCACCCAGTTCATTGAATAGATCCAACACATCTTCCAATAGGTTCAATATATCATAAAGAAGTCTAATGACAAGTACAAGCAGCGCCATGATGAACATTGAGTGCCACATAAGTTTCAGGTGGGCGACAAAGTTTGTTTTCATTTGTAGAAATAAATCCTTACCAGACCCCATCGAAATCTTTGACCACTCCATTATGGGTCGTACACCATCACCAAGGCTATGGGTGATCATTTTTTTGGGCTCAACATTCCTCCTTTCCTTGGCATGCACCCAGTGTTCAACATGGATCTCCTTCGACCTTATTTCCCACCATTATTGGACACCTCAGAGATAGCAGAATAGCTAACACCAATAGATCTCAACCCCGAATGCATACAACAATAATATAGTGATCATATTTTGGACAATTAGGTCAAGGGCACTCGCCAGCAAAGGATCTATCTTTATCGAGTTGTCAAAGTAGGAAATCTCCTGCACCAAGGCAAGTGGCTCACCCAGGGCCAAATTTAGTAGAAATGTCTTCATCTAATGGGGGCACTCAACACAATGGATACCATTGTTTTATAAGGGGGGAGGATTGATCCAGATAGATTTGGATGGCCTCCCACCTATTCCAACTGGCTTATTTTGGCAGTTTTCCAGTTCGACAGTTTTTTCCTAGTTTTCAAGTCCCTGACTTCTGGGGCCATTTTGAGGGTCTAAAACGCGTTTTTAGGGCTCGCCACATTCAATAAATAGAGGGATTGCCACATGAAACATCTGTATTCTTGGGATAGACCTTTCCAACGATATATCGTGTGCCTAAAATGAAGATCATATGCAAAATTTACAACCTCAGGAAGTTGATGTACTATCTTACCCAAACGAGGCCCACATGACTTTTGGAGCTTCATCTCCTAGGGTTAGGCTGTTGGATTTCTAGGGTTTTTTACATTCTTGTTTATTGTAAAAAGGCGTTTATAGCCTCACTGTAATGATCTTCTGGTGAATGATCATAGTCGTCACATCTCTTCTCAAAGATAAGTCGCCACCATTCTAGCAAGCTTGTTTTCCACTACATTTTACAGTTTCAGCTTATTTCCTTATTGAATAGAAACCAGTTTTATTGTATATATGTTATTGTGTGTTAAGAACCTTTTGATAATAATTTGTATTCATTTCGTTTTTCTCATAAAATTTGTATCAGCTTCTTGTTAAGCAACCAAATTAGCTTCCTACTTAGATCCAGAAATAGCTCCAAGTATGGCTTCCAATTTAATGTTGAGTTTTACTTCCATTTTAGAGCCACATTTTGCTTTCATTTTAACAACTCATGTTGCTTCCTTTATAGCTTCCATTTATTAATTTAATATTTTTTATTTCAATTTAATTAGTTTAATATATCATTCCTCTTAAAAAACTTATATTATTATAGAGTAAGTCATATTGCATTTGATGTATTTTACAGGATAGCATTTATAAAGAATTTTTAGGGAAACATACATCCATACAAACTAACAACATCATTATACTTATTAAATCTCCATCAAAATAAAATCTACAACATACAATATATATAAAATAAAAAGATAATGATTATAACATGATCATCATCTATAATTAAAACAAGTGAGTCAAGTATACCAATATTAGATAAGTATCATGTCAAACAACTTATATCTTAAAAAAAAAATAGATATCTCATTTGAAATGTATATCATAACATTTATGGAGATCTTAAAAAAATAGATATCGCATTTCAAATTTATGTCATATCATTCATGAAGAAATTTAATTGAATTTGACAACATTCATCCTGAGTAGTAAAGTAAAATCATCATATGTAATAAATATCCATTCAAAAATCATCAACCTTCCAATATATATATATATATATAAACAAGTCAACAATGATAAGATCATCATCATATATAACTAAAACAAGTGAAAGTCAAATATGCCAGTAGATCAATAACGTGTCAAAATGATACATGGCCAAAAAAATGATACATGTCAAAATGATACAAGTCAGGATGATACATGTCCAATTGATGTAAGTCAAAATGATACATATCAAAATGATACAACTGAATAATATGATACTGCAGGTGAAAATGATACATATGATAGTAAACATGAAAAGATACATCATAACGATATATCAACAATGATCCATGATGGATTCTATATGATCAACGTCACTGGCTACTATCAGCAACTGACTCATCATCATCATCAATGTGATCGTCATCATTGTCTTCCTTAGTGTCTTCTGCATATACCTCATCATCATCATCTCCCATGTCTATATCAGATCCATTATAATCTGGATCCATCTCATGAGGATCAACTAGATCTTCTGGAAGACCTATGTTCTACAAAAACAACATTCAAAATGAAAAGTTATTATTTATTTCATGCAATAATTAACTTTTATGTTATATTTATAATATTACAACATATGAAACAAAACCATAATCGTATTACATAATATCAAAGTGCATATACCATAGTAAAATTTCAAATAAGTTACAGATAAGATGTCATTCCAATGATGTAAAACATGCAACAATTCCAATAAACGTTAGTTAAGATCATAAAAAAATTTGTTATGAAATTTAACTATCAACTGTAAATTCTATTACATAATTGTAAGTTCCAACCCTCTCCATTTTGTGCTATATATGATTATGTTTACCTCGAATATCCTTTGAGATTTAACTGGTCCATATATATTATTCTCTTATATTTTACAAATGAATATTTTTCTAGGACATTTTGGAACTGTAATATGCTTCAAAGGTCCTTTGAGAATTAACTAGTCTATATGTAATTATGAATATACTCTTGATACTTATTCAACTAGACCACATCCAAATGTCAATCCTTCCAAAGAAAGCATTTGCATGTTTATGTCAAACAATATTCACTTCCATACATGCTCCTGCACATATGGAACGCCCAACCTTGAATACATTAAAGCAATGCAACATTTGGATTAAGGGGCCCAATTTATGAAATGATGCCTCGAGAGAGAATGGACAATGTGGTCACCTAGTCCATGCCTAAACAAGCTTGCAGCATCTCACAGAACTCAAAAATGCTAATATTTTAGGTTTGTATTCCCCAAGGAGGTATTGGCCAAGAGTCCCTGAAATGGTTTGGGATGTGACTTGCAACTATGCATAAAATGAAATCTGAGACTCGGATTGAGGAACCGTCAACTCTGATGTATTCCTAGCATAGGATTTAAGCTAGAGCACCCCTCACTCCTAGGTGACATGCCTCGGAAGTTTCTTTACTCATTGATTTCAAGAACTACGATTTTTATTAGTTAAAAGAAATGCAACATTTGGATTAAGGGGTCCAATTAATGAAACTGTGCCTTGAGCGTGAATGGACAATGTAGTCACTTATTCCATGCCTAAACAAGCTTGCATCATCTCACGAAACTCAAAAATGTTGATCTGTTAGGTTTTTATGCCCCAGGGAGGTATTGGCCAACAGTCCTTGAAATGGTTTGGGATATGACTTTCAGCTGCGCATAAAATGAAAATTGAGACTCATATTGAGGAACCATCGACTTCAACAGATTTATGGCATAGGATTTCAGCTAGAGCACCCCTCACTCTTGGGTTCCATGTCTTGGAAGTTGCTTTACTCATTGATTTAGAGAAATAGGGTTTTTCTTAGTTAGAAGTAATGTAACATTTGGATTAAGGGGTCCAACTTATGAAACCATGCCTTGGGAGAAGATGGACAAAGTGATCACTTAGAACATACCTAAGAAATCTTGCAACATCTCACAGAACTCAAAAATGATGCTTGGTTAGGTTTTTATCTGACAAGGAGGTGTTGGCCAAGAGTCCCCGAAATGGTTTGGGATGCGACTTGCAACTGGGAATAAAACAAAAACTGAGACTCGGATTGAGGAACCGTCAACTTCGTTGGATTCCTGGCATAGGATTTCAACTATACCACCCCTCCCCCCTAGGTCTCATGCCTCAGAAGTTGCTTTATTCATCGATTTTGAGAACTAGGGTTTTTATCAGTAAGAAGCAATGCACCATTTGGATTAAGGGGTCCAATTTATGAAACTATACCTCGGAAGAAGATGGAAAATGTGGTCATCTATTCCATGTCTAAACAAGATTGCAGCATTTCAGGGAGCTCAAAAATGTTGCTCTGTTAGGTTTTTATGCCCCGAGGAGGAATTATCCAAGAGTCCCTGAAATGGTTTGGGATGTGACTTGCAACTAGGCATAAAACGAAAAATGAGACTTATATGATTCCTAGCATATGATTTCAGCTAGAGCACTCCTCACTCTTGGGTCCCATGCCTCAGAGGTTTCTTTATTCATCAGTTTTGAGAACTAGGGTTTTGCTCAGTAAGAAGCAATGCAACATTTAGATTAAGGGGTTCAATTTATGAAATCGTGCCTCGGGAGCAAATGGAAAAAGTGGTCACCTAGTCCATGCATAAACAAGCTTGCAGTGTCTCACAAAACTCAAACATGTAGCTCCATTATGTTTGTATGCCCCGAGTAGGAATTGACCAAGAGTCTCCGAAATGGTTTGGGATGTGTTGGCAGCCACCAATTCTATAATATTTTATCACAATTAAAAGTCATCACAAAGGGATAAAATCTTTATGTATCTGCCTCCTCCTTACATTCACAAATGTTTCTGTCTTTTGGTTTCAAGGAGATTCATTGGGCTAGCTTATTATATGAGATTTTTGTTCAAATTTTCATTTTTTTTGTTTAAATTTCATGACTGCAAGCATGAAATTAAAACAAAACAAACGAAAATTTAAATGAAAATCTCATATAATCAGCTAGCCCAATGAATCAAGCATGAAATTAAAACAAAAACTTGGCTTGGGTAATCATTCTATAGTTTGTGGTTTCTTCTTTTATTTTTCTAAAGAGATTACACCTTAAGGGGACCTATATGTTTATAAGTTTTAAGTTTCATAAGATTATTGATTAATCCATTGCCACATTTTTATGTACTATGGGAAATATGACTTGGTCATATCCATGGTTGATTATATGATTTTAATATTTGATATGAACCTTGGATTAATGTTTTAAATGTGCTCTTGGCTCTACTAGTCATATCACTTTCATATCACCCTGGTACAGAACTAATGTACTCGCAATTACACATCATCTAATTGTCATGTACATTTAAAACTCTCATTCATTATTCGAATAGGTAGCTGATAATGGTTGGGGTTTAATCTTAATTGTGCATAGTGGTTCACAAGCCTGCATGTCCTCTATTTTTTTGTCACTCCAAGCTCTAATTACCAAACATGATAGCCTCCCAAGTTCGTAGGTATCGGGCCTTTTTTGTTTTCACAGACCTCTCCTTATTATTTGTCTATTGGAAGACGAAGCCTCCCTCTCGTGGTATTTACTGTGTCTGTTTGATAGCAACCATGTCTCTCATGATTCGAATTGAACCTAATGGCTCTCAATTCTTTCTTGCCCATGACGATTCCATAAACGATTTACAAGTGCATGGTTGGGACATTTTCATCCGAAAATTTGAGGGTTATAACCTGGCAAATGCACATGAATTTTCTCAATCGTTTGATGGCTTTAAAGCCAAAGTTGGGGATCTGCAATTTGAGGTAATTGAGGACTCTATAGCATGAGAAACAGGACTATCACAAGAGGGCAAAAAATGGTTCAAAAACACCAAGCTAGAAGGTGTTTCTTGGAGCCTTTTCATGTCCTTTAGGAAATCGACATGTTGCCCTAAAGGTATTCCTATTACCCTATTAAAACCTCGATGGCATGGCCTGCTTCTGATTCTTAAATGGTTTATAACTTGTGAGGGTAGGTATGGCTTAGTGTTTCTGTATCATATTCACCAGTTGATGATTTTCTTAGGGTTTAAGCTAAACATGCCCTTCTATTTGTTGATGAGCCTGCATAATATGTCTAAGAATTATAAGAAAAAGATTTTAAACCCTCTATATAGCCTCTTACACCATGGGCTTATACGAATTTTGATGTTGTCGCATCTGTCTCAAATTGGGGACACTTGGGAAGACTTCCTGTGTTGAAACAATTTTTCCCTACCTGAGAGCACAGTGGACTCGCCTCTGCATTCCAATATAGACCCAAATCATAAGAAGGAGAAATAGGGTAACTCAGATCTGAGTTTCGTAAACAAAAGACAAGGCAGGTTAATTTCCAGGAGTCTGAGAAATCGACATCAAGATCATCTGAGCTCGATCTTAGTGATCAAGGTTGATGATCACTTGACCGATGATGAGATCAATGATTTCCTTGATCGCGAAGATGTGGATAACCAATGTCTCGGAAATGAAACCATTAATGAATCCATACATTACGATTTTGTTTCTAAACTACCTTCATTTCTAAAAGATCAAGAGGGTTTTGTTGGTATAGGACATGATTTGAAACAAGCTACAGGAAATATTGAATAACCCATTGTTGAGTACACTCAACCTCTGCCTTCTATAGCACCTGTGCATTGTGACAATTGTATGGACTGGGTAGAACGATATTACAGAGACATACCATATTTACAGGAACAATTAAAACATTTGGTTGCTCGAAATACCTTGCTTGAAAGAGAAAATCAAGAATTGAAGGCATCCCCAAATCAGGCAAGTAAAAGGCCCAAGCGAGATAGTAGTGTGATTATAAAAAATGCAACAAATTCTAATGCTATCATTAACTCAGAATTATCCGATCCCTCATTGTCTAATCTCTAGAACGGTAAAAATGGTTTTGATTTTCTTCGATTTAATTTTGTTGTAAAAATAAAATAGTTAGATTTATTTTGATTTTCTTTGTTAATATAAGACTAGATACAGAATCTCACGATTTTGTAGCCAAACTATTTCTAAAAATTAGTTTGAATTTTTTTTCTAAAATTCAATTTCCTTTTGTTATTTTCAGGAGAATAATAGTTATGGAGCTATTCACAAGAAGAAGTCATCATGGATTATGTGTTGTATAGTTTAGTAGTTTCTCTTTCGTTTGATAAAACTATGTCATTATGCAATTAATTTTGAAAAACAAACTCCTACAGGAGTGTTTCTTTGTTGTACTATTTTCATAAAACAATCTATTTTTTTGGGATTACCCTCTATCTTGCATGATAAGAGGTTGTTGATCCAAGACTAGTTTAAATAGTGGTTGTTATTAGTAGTATAGACAACTTTTGGCTGGAATACAGTATGGACATGTGATTTTGAGAATGGATAATGGGAAAGTAATTCACCATTGGCTTTAGACTTGTGTGATGTTTGTTCCATTATGTTCTTCTATTGCTTCTGTATTATGAGATATCAATGTGATTGATTTAGCTTTAGCCTGGTCATCATTTGTTGCTTCATATTGTAAATTATTTAGATGTTGTCCATAATTTGTCATTCCATTTTGTATGTGTGATCAATCTGTCATTTAATTATTATTGAATTTATTTCAGATATTAAACGATTGATAATATTAATACTATGAATTGAGTTTCCTTTGGTTCTAAGTTATTGATTATCATAAGATCACATGAGTTTTAATTAGTCATCATTATGTTGTTTTATTCTTACTCCAACACATCAAAAACTTCTTTGAATTTATTCTGGAAGTACTAGTAATGTTATGTCACAGGTTACCCTTACATGCAGGACAAGTAGGAGCTCGAACAACACAGAGAGATAATCTCAGTTTCGCTAATCAGTAATAGGTTAGTCTTTATGTTATTAAATTAAATTATTTATTAACAAAACAATGATTTCATAAATTAGCTTCGATTGTTTCTGTGATATCGTTTCAATTGCATTTTCTTATTATTTATTAGTTTAAGGTCTTTAAACATTCAAAAGATTTTATGTTCCTTCTTTATCTTAGTTAGAATCACTTTTAGGAACATTCATTTCGCAAGATTACAAGTAAACCTTGCAAATTGTATGTTGACTATTTATAATCATTTGTATATATTTGTGTTTCTATTTGAACATTTGTAATTAGTACATAAATTGTTAGAATCATAGTTTTAGGTTAGTTTATTTCTTTTATTATTTTCAGGACTTAGTTGGCTAACGGAGCCATTAAACCCGTCGGGTCAGTTCATTCCAAACGGCTTGGGTTAATTAGACAACCCCGGTCCGGATCTGACCTTCTAGTTGAAGGAGTGTCACTTACGTCCATCAAAAAATGGCGTTAGAAGGAGGGTCTGAAATTAATTGATGGAACATGGAGGTCGCAAGACCCCTCCAAACAATCGTTCTCCTGTAGTGACACGTAGTCGCTCCAAAAAAATGTTACACTTGAAACAGCTACTACCTCAAATGATAACCCTGATATTCCTATCAAACCCATGACATCACTCCCTCAAGGGATTGACGTCCAATAAATTCTTCGCCAGTCACTCATAAGAACTCAAAGTGAATTATCCTGTATTAGACAACCTGGTAGACAAATCAATCAACCTCTTGAATTTACAAATCTTCAAGAACAACTTCAAAGCACTGATCTACCTAGAAACATTGTAGGGACTGGTAATATTACCAATCCTGCTGAAGGAATAATTCTTGGTGCTGGAGGATCTGGTATTCCACCATCCCCACCTGGCTCTTCTCCACCCTCTTCAGGAGGTGATTCCTCGGACGAAGGCAGTTCTTCATTTGAACCATCTCAACCTTCGACTCCACCAACTCCCATGGAAAAAACAATTATTCCATACCTTGGCTCGATCAAGATGTCGTGGCTATGCCTGGACCCCAACACCCACTACCCAAACATCCAGAGAAATGGCTGCCCAAATTTGATCCAGATTTGAAGCAATCAGCTGAGGATCACATCAAGAAATTTATGCTAGTCGTTAGACTCCAGAGTGTCGAACATGAAGATGTCGTATGCATATTATTTCCATAAACTTTTGAGGGAAATGCCTCTACCTGCTATTTTTCTCAACAGCCTTATACCATCGTCTCTTGGGACAAGTTTGAAATTTTTTTTTCTAGAAAAAATTGGGGATGATAAATCCCCGGAAGTCTTGGTAATGGAACTCTCTAGCCTAAATATGAACCCTAAGGAAAAATTTAAATACTTTAACCAGAGATTCCTAACACTAAAAAACAAAATCCCTACAAATTTGATTCTTGCAGAAAGCTTAATCATTGCATATTATATTAAGGCCCTGCATAACAACATGGCCATATGGGTTAAAAGGTCCAAAAAGAACACATTGTTAGACGCCTTTGAGGAGGCAAGTCAGATTGAGAAAGATATATTGAGATTAAAAGATTATCTAAGTAGTGAAGTTAAAACAACTTCATATTCTAAGAAGAAAATAGAAATTCTCACGAGGCCTTCTCAACCTAAAAATCAACAAGAAACATTAGACTTGGAGAGCTTGCAGAAAGATTTCCATAAATTGTCCAATCAGGCCATTGACTTGAAAAGATAAGTAGAGGATCCATCTACAAGTAAAGGAAGTTTCAAACCTCCTTTTAGAAAACCTTTCCCTCCAAACCAGCCGAACCCAACCACGGAAGGTCTAAATTTTGAAAGTTTACAGTATGCTTTGCAAACGATATTAGAAGCGCATGACAATTTGTTTTTTGTTCCTCCTCAAAATTCCGATGATACAGTTGAGGAAGAGATACTAGAAGAGGAATATTCATCTCCTCCCATTTTTGGGCACTTGTCAAACAATATCTTCCAAGAAAATTTTGAAACTATCCACCCCTACAACACTAGAAGTAAAACACAAAACAAGTCTGCACCCGAAACGAATAAAAATGTGTTTTCAAAACAGCCAAAGAAAACTGAAACTAGACAAAGCCTAGTTGCCCTAGTTTTAGAGTATGATTTAATTGAAGATCTGAAAAAATTAAGGTCAAATATTTATGTTTTTGAATTGCTGAAATTTCCTCTTATTTTGCAGAAAATGCTTCAAAGCATTGTTGAAAACAGTAAAAAGAATGATGTTAGAAGCAAAAAATCAACAGAAATAGACTTAAACATAGTTAAAAATGTCCCAAGTAAAAATACATATGAAAATCAAGACAAAAGGGACTCATCAAAAAAAACTGTAGGAAACTTAGATAAAACTGTTTTAGGGACAACAATAAAAAATCAGCAAAATTCTGTTGTTTCTGCACGTAAAAATGTCCCCCCTTTTTTATTGACTTTCGAAATTTTTAATAGAAATGTACATAATTGTATGGTTGACTCTGGTGCATCATCAAATGTGATGCCTCTATCTGTATGCTAGAAAATTAATTCAGAAGTAAAACCTTCTGATTTAAAAATCATTCAGCTAGATCGAACGAATGTTAAAGTTATCGGTGAACTTAAAAATGTGTTGATTAGATTATCATCCAATCCCAAAGTTCATCAATTAATTGATATTAACATTGTTGACATTCCTGAAGTTTATGGTCTATTTTTAAGAAGAGATTTATCAGAACAGTTGCACTGTTATTTTGCTATAGACTGGTCTCATTTGTGGTTGCCTGAAAATGGACAACCCAACAAGATCAAAGTAAACAGAGAACGTTACCTTAAGCATACTGTGATAGATTTGAAAGATCCAAATGAGCCTTTCATTACCACCACAAATTCGATTGAAACACAGGGGATGAATACCTTTTTCGGTAAATTCATGATCGAAATTTCTTCTATCACTAATCCAGAACAGCAATCTGAAGTAACAGTCTGTACTCAGGCACCAACTTCGCCAAATACACCAAATACTGCTAATGACGCACAAATCTGGTCCCTATATTTTGATGGATCCAAATCTCGAGAAGGAGCAGGTGTGGGTTGTGTGCTCATCGACCCTACAAGTAATAAAACTTGTATTGCTTGTCGATTAGAGTTTGAATGTACTAACAACACAACCGAGTGCAAAGCACTTCTGCAGGGACTTAGGAAAGCACTAGACATGAATGTGCAAAATTTGATAGTATTTGGTGATTTAGAAATAGTAGTCAAACAGGTAAGAAATAAAACACATTGTTTGTCACCGCATTTGAAGAATTACCAAACTAAGGTATGGGGTTTAATGCATAAATTTATAGCATTTAATATAAATTCTATTCCTAGGACGAGTAATACAGAAGTTGATTTACTAGCCAATGTTGCTTCTAAATTGTTCCCTGTTGAAGGTCTTTCTCCTAACACATTTTCGATCGAATTGTTGTTTAGGCCATCGATTCCAGACAACATCACAAATTGGAGAGTATTTGATGATGATCAATAGATCATCAACTTTCTGCATATGGAAGACACCTTCCAGGATGCAATTATTGTTGAAGGCACTCACGATGATAATATTCGAGATTTCATGGTAATATCTGATCCTCGATCTCCTGAATCAACATCCGAGCTGGTAAACTCTATCCCCAAATCTGTGGTGAGATTAGAGAAATTTTATGACTTGCAAGACAAGTTTAGAGGAGTAGTCAATTGCAAAACTAACAGTTCCTCTTTGATCTATGAAACTATTGTTGGAAGATTGGTTGTTGTCATTGATGTCAACCCTAGTCATGGGTTTTGGACCACAAGATTGATGAAGTTATTTGGACATGAAGGAAAATGCACATGCAGATACAACACCCATGGATGGATAGTATACATTATGCTGTTTCCGGTGGTATGTGGCACGTCACGTGGATCCTCATGGTTGAGGAGAAA
>ML802538.1:31386-56693 GCA_009831015.1 Picea engelmannii | reverse complement strand
CATGGTGTATTGTGGTGTATTGGTGTAACTCTTATACTATTGTTCATTTCTCATTGGATATAATTGAATGGTTTAAGTATAAGTTGGAAAAGTTTTTTAAATTTTACTTGATACTGATTCACCCCCCTCTCAGTATCAACAACTATTAATTTAGGGACACGAGATAATCATCAAAATATTAATATGGGAAAGGGATGTTCAAAGAATCCACTTTTATTAAACTATTCAAAGAATTTAAAGATGCATTTTTTTGGATGTATGACGACCTGAAAACTTTCGACCCAAACATCATATAGCATATAGTCCCTATGAAACCCTAGACTCATCCTTTTCAACAGAAATTGAGGAAAATGCATCCTAAATTGGAAACTACCATTAAAAAGGAACTGAATAAATTACTAACTGCAAAGATAATTTTTTCATGTTAGGCATACTCAATGGGTATCTAACTTAGTCCATATAAGGAATAAAAATGGTGAAATTCAACTTTGTGTCGATTTTTGAAATTTAAACCAAGCATCTGATAAAGACAACTGCCCCATTCCACCAATGGAACAAATCCTACAACAGGAATCTGGTTCCGAAAGACTATCTTTGTTAGATGGTTTTTCAAGATACAACCAGGTCTTGATGTCTCCTTCAGACCAACTTAATACCACCTTTCCCGCCCCATGGGGCACCTACGCCTACAGTAAAATGCCTTTTGGATTGATCAATGCCAGTTCAATTTTCCAGAGAGCAATGGATATTTCTTTCCATGGCATCATTAACTAGTCAGTTGTGGTCTATCTTGATGATGTCATTGTCTTTTCAAAAAATAAGAAAGATCGCTTGTCTCACCTTAGGGTTGTCTTGGAACAATGTCGCAAGTTCGGCATATCTCTCAATCCCAAAAAATCAGTCTTTGCAGTAGAGAAAGATAAACTGCTTGGGTTTATAGTATCTAAATATGGAATGATTATTGATCTCGAGAGAACCCAAGCCATTGCTAAACTTCCCCCTCCTTCCTCCAAAAAGTCCATGCAATCCTTTTTGGGTAAAATTAATTTTGTCAGACGGTTTGTCCCGAGTTTTTCTGAAATGGTTAGACCTCTACAAAATCTAATTAAAAAGGATGTTTTGTACATATTGCGACCAAAATAAAGTTAGGCTTTCGATTCAATTAGAAAATCAATAATAGAAGCACCTTCCCTGATGAGTCCTTATTTTTCTCAAGATTTCACTCTATACACTTTTGCATCTGACAGATCCTATGTTGTTGTGCGTACACAGAAAAATGTTGAAAACAACGAGGTCACATTGCCTGCATGAGATCTACTTTTAAAGGAGCATAACTTAACTAACATGTGGTAGAAGACTCAAATCGCAGGAAAGAAGGCCAGAAAGCTCAGTAAGAAGAAAGCAAAGTTGGAAAAATTGCAGGAAGTTCTAGAGAGGACTTCGCAAAAAGAAGGCTTACAGAACTTGAACCTCGCTAGAATAGTATAACAACGTAGACTGGCACTTCTCCATGGAGAATCAATATGACCATTGGAGGAATTCCAATAGTTAGAAAGATTCTCTGGAATGGCTAGAAACGCAGTTATTGCCGGAAAGATCACCATTAGACCGTTGGGACCGCGCCATAATGGATGGATTCATATTGATTGAGGCTTTTCGATCTGTTGGAGGAACTCATTACGACATTGTTTATTTAATCCATCGAATGCCTCACCAGGGACACTTTTGAAAATTGTGATTATCTGAGCTAACAAGAGAACTGATTTATATCACGCTGTACTTTTGAGACCTCGCCACCCATTTTTCTTACCTTGAGTGTTCAGTCACCTACCCGAGTTATTTGTTTACAAGCATGCATGTTAGGCGACCTTAGCGCAATATAGAAATCAGTAGAAGAAATATTGATCGACCTTATGGATGAGACAGTCATGTCCACAGGAGTACAGGCCTCATCAATGGTCAGATTACAAGCCTCCCCATCAACTGCATGTCGATCTAGCCCAACATCGACCGAGAAAAGAAGCAAGCACCACGACGACCTAGAGAACGGGAAACTGATCCCATTGGTCTTGCCCGACTACATCCCACCTCTAGCTGGCATGATTAGTTGTGACAGCATTCCATGTGAATTCTAGTACATGCTCATCACTGCGTACCTCCTGAAGGGGATACGTGCAGTCGAACTGAAGCTAGGACTGATCCCTGATATTAAGATCAGCGATTTCAACCTTGGAGATAGGAAGAATTATGCATTGCTCGCACTGCATTGATACCTAACCAAGACAACTGGGAAGAAGACGAAGATAGTCCCATAGAAATGGATTAAGGAGATCACGAGGTCCACCATATTAAACGTCATGAAGATCCCCCACTTTGGCAGACATCAGGAGGTTAACGCATGCATTAAACTCCTCCTATTGTGCTACCATGGAGGTTATATCTGGTTATACAGGTGCGTGACTGTGGATCTGGCGTTGATCCACATGATCACTGGACTAAGCATGCAGGGACCGGACCCTCAAAAATTCTATCCAGGGATGGCTACAAATCACTCCATGGCGCAGCGTATAAAGAAAACCTACGGCAATGTGGAGAAGGAGAAGTGAGGCTACAAGGTGGCCTCCATCCAAGATGGCATAGTGTGCCTAGCTTGTCAAATGATTGTTGGCAAGCTCATCAGGAAGGACAGACCAACGCAAGTTACAGTGTTCGTCATCAACCTCGTAGGGAAGTGCATCGAGGGAATGCAAATGAACTGGGTGAGCTACCTTGTCAATGAGTTGGAGAAGGACTATCGTGAAGCGCAAGACCAAGGATATGAATTCCACTTCAATTGGTTACTAATTCTCATAGCATGTGTCGCTTGGGATATGTCATAGGGAGAGACATTCCTAGAAGTCGAGCTATTAGAACCATTGGTCACGAGGTTCATGACCTTGTGGTATACAAGTGACATGGTGAAGCAGTGGCAGTCGAATGTGGTGTTTCACACTTACTACCTACAGCTCACATGTGCCATTGAGTCATTCCCCCAAATGACCCCAAACACCTTGCATACTTACAACCCAATAGCGAAGTTCCACACAGACCGACACTTCATTTACATCACTGCACACAGGGATGAAAGAAAGGAGGAGTTGTAGTCTTAATACAAATTAAATGATGATTACATGGAGGAGATAACCAAGGAATGGCTAGTTGAATTCCTTGTACCAGTCGAGTAGACAGAGCTCTCCGACCTCGTCATCATCGGAAGCCCTTTGGTCACCCAGATGGAGTGGGATGGACCGAGAAGCGCTAAGAAGAAGAAGAGAAAGGAAGAATTGTAGGAGATAAACAATGCATCAGAGGAAACTGCATCTGACTCACCTGGAGGAGGAGGAGGAGACAAAGTAAACCAAGAGGAGGAAGGGGATGAAGACAAGAAAGAAAAGGGATAAGTAACACCTCTGAAGGAACCCCTTACATAGTCTGAGACATCAAAGAAAAGGAATGTTTCTCTGAAGAAACCCTCAACACAGAAGAAGTCACGAGCCAATAAGCCTCAGTCGCATAATGTACTCATAGTGGATGATATTGACATCATCATTGTAGCTATAGCAGATGCTTCAGAGGATATCTTGTAGCAAAATGAAGCAAACCAGGACACAATGTATGACAAAATCGAGGCGGAGTTGAAGGGGGTACAACAAGCTCTCTATTTGAGTTGCACAGTGTCTACTACGCCGTCATCGTCAGAAGTTGTAGAATTAGGGGATGAGCCTACCCAACTGTGAAGGATAGCAGATGCTACAAAGGCTCACCTTCGTTGAGTACAGGAAGAAAAAGAACAGGCCACAGAGGCCTTGAAGAAAGAAAAGGAGGAAGCCCTAGAGCAACTTTGGGTTACGCAACAAGAAAAATATGACATGAGAGCGAAGTTTGAGGAGGAAAGAGAGCAGATTCAGAGAGAAAACGACTAGTTGCTCGTGGAGCAGACTGCGTTCAAGGAGACAGTGGCTAGAGCACTTCATTATGTGATGGGCTTGGCCCAGATGGAAGAAGAGACAACTGAGATCCAAGTGGGGAAGCTCGTTGAATCCATTTAGTAGCTCCAAGCAAGAGTAGCCGAGTTAGAAATGAAAGTAGTGTCGATCAGAGGGAAGAAATTGTCAGGAGCGCAGTCGAAAGAATCAAGGCATTGGCTTCAGAATGCAGGAAACTAAGTAACTGAAGTGCATAGACCTATAAGCACCTTGCATAAGACCTAAAACTGAGGACATTGGAGGCACAGCTCCAGGAGGTGAAGCAGCAGGCTTCCATCGTGCAAGCATAGTTGAAGCTGCTTACAGTAGTGGAGAATATGAAGAGAGCACAGGAGCAGTGCGCAGTTCAACAGCAGATCACTGCCATCCAGAGAAGAGTGATGGAGGTGACACAGCGACTCCATCAAGTGCAGGATGAAGCCTGCACCCTCTTTGAAGAGATCGAGGGACAAGGATCACAGCTAGAACAAGTAGTCGCAATAGTGGAAAAGGGCCTGGAAGGGCTTATCACTGAGCAAGTCATTCGGGAGTTCATCGAGAAAGAGGCTCTAGCGAAGCAGCAAGTCGAGGTAGCTTGAGCTAAGCTTGAGGCCTTCGAAGCAGTGTTTCCCAGATCAGAGTGACTCAGGATGAGTCACGGGTGAGTGTTGGGGGATTGTTGGCCCTCGAACAAGTTTTCTGGAAATGTTGGTCATGTTTGACCATTTATGGGACTTAGATAGGCTAGTCGAAGATGCAGCACCCAGGCAAAGCGAAGATCACGGGATATCTCCCTTTTTGTGGGATTTTTGGTTTTTAGTTTTATGTAACATGTATGGGATGTCGACCCATAGGTTTACCTATGTTTAGGCCTCTTTTGTAATGTATAAATAAGTAGCTATGCAATGTAATAAAGGGCCAATGGCTTAGTGATAACAATAGCTATGTGCAAGAAGATGTATTAAGGCTTGCAGCGCTAAGTGCAAGTGTTTTGTAAGTGCTTGGTGCAGATAGAATATGTAAGGCTTTGTGCTATGATACAACTCGGGGAGGGAGGATCTGGTGAGGTGCACGCAGATCTCCTGTCCTATGAAGAGTTGGCATTCTGGCTTGGTGCATGTAAGAATATTGGTATATTTTCCTATTAAAGCCATCTCCCCCCCACCCTCATATATGAGGGTGTGGGGGGTGCTTTAATAGGAAAATATATAATACATTTTCCTATTAAATCCCCCCCCCACTCTCATATAGTGGGGGGGGTGGGATTTAATAGGAAAATATATTAAGAGAATAATAAGAGGAGAAGAAGATTGGTGGACGTAGCCCCACACTGAGGTGAACCACGTATATCCTATTTTATTGTGCTTTGTGCTATGTGTCCATGATGGTTACGTTTATATTTTCTTAGTGCATTGTTCTTGATGTATGATAGATAGATCTATGATTGCTTAGTGCTTTATGATGTGAATTAATGTTAGATTTGAGATGATGCTAAGTTCTTAGAGGTGTTGATCTGTTTATTACAGCGTTGTTCTTTATTTAGGGTTAATCTGCGAAGTGAATAAGAATCATAATTTAATGCATGTTATTGGCTAATTTCTCTGTTGAGGTGTGTAATCACAGATCTGTGTCCTAGCTAGGTTGTAGACACTTGAGTCCTGCAATCCCCCCTGCCTCTACCTCGGGTGAGACTTCATCTACTTCGCTAGTGTTGCCGAAAGGGTTGGTAGTTAGGGTTTTTTTGGTGCATTGTTGAAGCATTGAACACTAGGTCTACCATGTGTGCCAACAGTCCCACATCTGTACATAAACAGATACTTTGTTTCACATAAAAAATGATATATATAAAAAGAAATTAAAAATTAAAATAAATTTAAAAAGAAAACGTACCCATCTCTCCTTGCTCAACTCCAAGAGGTACAGGCATGTCCGGGTCCCTGGAAAAATTGATCCCGACGTAGGGGTAGTCCTCTATCGCCATAATCTATCATTCCCACTAGTCAAAAAATGTATCATCGAAGGCCTCTATGGTCCTCCCTCCCCCCTATCGCAGCAACAATGTTTCCCATCTACACACTGCTAGGAATGAGGCCACATGCCCGCGCACAGTCTCTCGTGGACTGAGACTGGGTACCCTCTCGAAGAAGAATGAACATAGAATGGTATTGAATCCAAAGTTCTTGTTACTCCACCCGTGACACTCGGTGAGTTGTCTTTTCATGTAGTCAAGCATGGTCATGCTCCAGTCGAAGATTCTTGCATTTAAGCATTGCACTGCACAATGCATGTGCGCCCAGGAGGCCTGATGTAAGGCCACGGATCCAGTGATCCACCCAATAAGTAAAACTATCACCTTCAGTGATAGGTTGGTAATCTTGTGGATCGGCACCTGAGAACCTACTTTCTCAGTGCCAGCCTCGCAATATAGTCTGATCAAATCGAAAAAGTTATGAGGCCTGGGGGGAAAAGCTCACAAGTTGACTAGTTCACCTCTCCTCGAGAGACTGGTCAGAAAGTAAATGTTATCGGTCATTGGAGTAAACGACTACCCCTCAAGTATAAACGCCTCAGCATCAAGGTGTCAGTAATCCACCAAGGCATTCAGCAGCATGGATTGTGCCCTCATGAATGGACACCGAAAAAATTCCATAAATTGCATTGTCTCAATGTGTTCATAGTTGTAGGGTCCTCATCGACCAAGATATCTATATCCTTGTGCTCCTCTCTCTCAAGTAGACATACATTCTGTCAAATGACAAGTTCATGGAGGAAGTTAGCTCTTGTATTTTCATTTTTTCTACCTTTTTGAGGGTGTACGCGAGTTGTCTTGGACAAAGTCGCATATGCACATGGGCAGATTATTTCCTGCCCGTGGGCATACACAGGTTGTCCTTGAACAGCCCGCGTACACGCAGGACTGCCCCTTTTTAGGAGTGTGTGCCCCCTCAAAAACTAAAACAAATGCAAAAAGGAAGTATGGAAATGAAATAGGGGTTAATTTGTACTTACTTGGTCTAAGCGGAAGTTTGTTTCATCCTCTAAAGATCTGGGAATCAACTATTCTCACAAATGGGTGTTTTTGGCTTTTTGGTTAATTCTCAATTTGCAATGGTAAAAATGAGTTGTCAGCTTCTATTTATAGACTTTTTGACCCTTTTTACCAATTTTTTGAACCCTTTTGTCATTTTTTTTGGGTTGAAAATCATTTAACATGGTTCTTGAGTTTCTCATTGGATGTTACGATACACTTCAATTTTGGTTTAGAAAAAAATTTGAGAGATGGGTCACTTTTAAAGATTATTTGGTAAAAGTCATTTTTTCCAACTTTTTGCATTTAAGTTAGGATTCCACTTCCACCTTTTGCATATTGTTGTCTTTTCTACTTTTCCATAGGATCAATCCCACTGGATTGCAACATGGAACCATCATTGTTGCTTTAGAAGTGTCGTAGTTTAGTGGTAGAGCCTACCTTCACATGGATTCCCTAGGTAGATCCTAGTTGCATTTTGGTGTCCATGCCATCGTTAATGACTTTAGGCTCGAGAGTCCTTGTTAGTCCTGTCATGATTATGAGATTGAGCCTCATATGTCTGATATGTCATCACTCTTAGCCTCACCCTCGGGACTCCCAGAAAATGAGTCTTCTTTTAATCCCTTTTCAGACTCTCTAAACATGAAAAGATTGTTGAACGATCTTATTGTCCTTCACACTCGCCAAACTAAAATTTGAAGGCACATCTGTCCGGCAGTAGTTTACCCTTTTTCAGTCTAGATGGTCAATTGTACGAACAAAGGTATACTCTAGGAACTTTGGTTCACTAGAAGAGTATTCTCAGGTATAATTTTAACCCTTTTTCAGACCTGAGGGACTAAATTTACGAAAAAGGAACCCCCACGGAGTCCATAGTTAAGCTCTTTTCAAACCCCCTAAAATTGAAAAGATTGTCGAGTGACCTTGTTCCTTCACACTCATTAAACTGGTCTAGAAGAACATCCCCTATGGAGTCCATAATTAATCTCTTTTCAGGCTCCTTAAAATTGAAAAGATCGTCGAGTGACCTTGTTCTTTCACACTCGTTAAATTAGTTCAGAAAAACATCTACTGGCATGAGTTTACCCCTTTTTTTGGCCTGTAGATTAAGGAGGAAAAAGGTACACCTCAGGAGATTTGTCTCACCGAGAGAGTTCTCCTAAGTAGATTTTATACTTTTTTGGGCTAAGGAGACTAAATCTAGAAAAAGGTTGTGAGTCCATAGTTAAGCTCTTTTCAAAC
Source organism: Picea engelmannii (assembly GCA_009831015.1). Lineage (NCBI taxonomy): Eukaryota > Viridiplantae > Streptophyta > Pinopsida > Pinales > Pinaceae > Picea > Picea engelmannii. Next base: position 48,416 of record ML802538.1, on the reverse strand, counting down.
TCCTTAAAATTGAAAAGATTGTTGAGTGATCTTGTCTATGTCACACTCATTAAAATGGTTTTGAATAGATGTCTTTTCAGTGCTAGTTTATCCCTTTTTCGAACCGACTATACTACCTTCGAAAAAGGTACCCTAGTGGAGTCTTCTTTTATGTTTTTTCAGACTCTCTAAACGTGAAAAATTGCCAAGCTTACCTTCTCTGGGCTCGTGAAAAATACATTGAAGGGGATTTCATTGTGTCTTGCTAATCACAGTTGCATATCTACGTCTTTGGCCTAATTTCGGCTCCATGTTGCTTTCAACTGAATCTTTGAATCATGCCTTATACGCAAGCCTTATAACACTTTACCTCTGCGACATGACACCTTGACCCATGGAGGAATTTTCCCCGAGTGTCCTTTTCCTACACATGTCTCCTTGCCATGAGAATTAGTGTGTTCCTTGCGCTTGGAAATAGTATTCTTGCGACACTCATTCCTCCTTTGTAACATAGCATTATTTTATTCTTTTTCGAGCTCTTCAAAATATTGAAAAAGACAAAAAAATCAAATATACCCCAAAAAGAGGACGGGAATTTATTTTCTTTTTATGGCAGCACGATGAGTCGCTCTTGGACAAAGCACATCCTTTTGTTTGTCGTCAAGCATTAGGATTTAATATGACCTTAGGAATCTGTTCTCGTTACGTAGAGTTGTGTCCTCCTCCGTTTGGTTATTCTTCCAAACACATGGAGAGTTTGTGTTTCCTCCTACATTGTGAACTTATGTCAATGTCATGTTGCGTGAGTCTGATCATCTATCATTTTGTTTTCCAAGGGAAGTTTTACCCAACCTTAGTTTACCTTTCTACAGTTTGTCTCTTATCCTCATGCCCGACCATCCCAAAAGTCCAATCAAGTCCTTGTTTGAAATCAGCGAAGTTCTCTGCCTGATCACTGAGATCCTCTTGTTTGTGCCCCGACAAGCCATAGAAGACCTCTGGGTAGTGAATTTGTACACTCATATTACACTCCTACCCAAGTTTTTAATATCTTGAAGTTGTTACTCGAGCTCTAAAGGCCTCATCTCCAACCATTGGGTGTCATTTGTCTTCTTAAAGATGGATACTATACATGTATAGCTTTGATTTTGAGATGCAGATCCACTATGTATTTCTCACGGCTACACTTTGTATAGTTATATGACATTGATCTGCAGTATATTATTTCATCCCTAGCATGGGTATCCTGCCTTGGTGAGACAATTGTTATTTTTGCAGATGGCACCTCCCGAACTCTGGTCCCGGGCTCACTCGCTTCGTACGTTGGTGAATATTTTGTAATGTATTTCGGCCATCAGGTTCTCTTTTGACCTCACACATTATGGGGAATCTGTTATAACCCTAAATTTCACCATACATGCATACCTAGCATTTGGCCCTCTTACTTGCTATTTTTTCCAAGCCATCACTGAGCAGCTCTTCTTAAAAACCCTATTTTTGAAGATGTACGCACCATGCACCACTACTTCCCATGTACCAATGCTTTTTTCACTACTACAGCTTGTGTATGTATGCTAGTTCCACCATTATAGCCCGCGTATACCCACAAAAGTTGCAAAAATTAAAAAGTTGCAAGGAATTCGTTGAGATTACGGGCTATTGGGTAGTTCTCCAACTGTCCCACCACCCATAGCCCATCACCCAACCGAATAACCATAATTTTTTCATATAAAAGGAGGTGTTGGGGTCTCATTCCAAACATAATCATAAGAACAGTGAAACTCTGCCCATTTCACATCCCCTCCTTGCCCCATATTTTTGCAGCCACCTTGTGAGATTTGTATCAGAATTTCCCATTCTAGCCTTTTTTCCTCCATCATAATCCTATGCCATTTCCCTAGAAGAAGTGTGAAAGGAGAAAGATACGTGGAAGTGCAGTTGGAGCTTGGTGAAGAGGATCCCAGACCAGGTTCACGGAGCAATGGTCGATCTCATTGTAAGTAAACATTGTGATATCAATAAAAGGAATACTTTTTATGTCTCGAAATATGATGTATCAAATATTTGTGTTTGATTTATGTTTTATAATGACATCTAACCCATGATTCATATATGATATGCATGTTTGTAGTTCCTTGTTTATCTATTTTTGAATGCAGGCCAGCCTTGGGAGGAGGCTTGTAGTCAGCGGAGCAATCGAACATGAACAGATCGACACCGGACGCGGAGTTAAAGGTAGAGTTACCGAATCTTTTCATTTTTTCATGCATGAATGTGGGGTATGTTATCCCCCACTTTCAGGGATAACTAGGAGATCATGTCTCAAGGCCCATAGGTCCTAGATATGGAGTACCGAGAGCAGGATTGACTTCATCATGGCCCTAAACGGCCCACCTTTTCTCTCTTCCAGCATCTTTATCCTGTCAGTAGCATCCACCACCATCGGCTTGGTCTTGTGTCAGAGAAGGTTCTTGCTTCATGAGGTAATTCGTTTAGGTATCATGGTATGTGTCACTTTGATCATCAAAACCATTGAATATATGCATCTGATTCCTTTTATTTCTAACAACTACTTGGATCTAACACTTGCCCACTTGACCATGTTTTGGGGATTGACAGGATGTCCTAGTAAGCCTGTGTCTGTTGGTTTTGGTTAGCCATTAGGGGTTGTCTCTAAGAAGCCATCGTTCGCTCCCTTCACAATTTCACTTTTTCATCTTGTTTCCCGCTCACCTGTCCCATTACACTTGTTCGGGCACTAGGTTGACCTATTTCTAGGGTTTCACCTTATCTAGTGGGAAGAAGGGGCTAAAGGCCTAGAAGTTAAAAGCAATCTGGTAAAAGATAAAATCCTAAGAATAAAACCTCGAGATGCTTCACCCAAGGATCCCTGAGAAAGAAATAAAAGGCTTCTCAACAAGAAACAAGAGGGACATTAAAAAATAATGAAAACAAGACCTAACCAGAGGATAGGGGTTCTCATCACAAGCCATCCTATTAGGTCCATGGGTACCTAGCAGTATGACATTGCCATCAGCTAGTTACCACGTCAGGGAAATGACCTTTGGTTGCATGGCCAAGGGAAAGGGGGTCTCATCACGAGCCAGCCTTCTCATTTCTATGAAAGTACTTGTGGGTAACGTTGTCACCACTGGTCACCACACCAGGGTAGTGTCCCCTGATTATCTCTTGAGAAAAAAGAAAAAAGAAATAAAAGAATGAAATAACGAAAATAATAAAAGGCACAAATGGGCTTGGAAAGAATTGCATCCATGGCAGGTACATCTTTCCTTCTACAAAGGCACCCACAGGTAACACATTGCATCCTCGGCCTGCACCCACCTACTTGGACATCCCTTGACCACTTCATCCACTTACATGACTTGGAATAGGTCTCTTCCGGGAACTTCCCTTATTCAGTGGACACAAGCCCAATAGGATACTTTTCCCTTTTCCCAAACTTGTATAGTAGGTTTGTGTAATGTCTTTGAGCTATTGATTGATCTATTAGGGGGTTTAGGCATATGTTTATTAATATTGATGATGAAATGTGATTGGCATTGCTATGATCCCTGTGACTGATGAGCCCATGGAGGGCGTAGCTTTTGATGTGCAGGACCATGCTCAATGGACAGTTACCATCTTGGACCAATACACATGGGGAGATGATCAATTCGGACCTCCATGGGGTTGAAGATCCCATCAAGTGGATACTGAGACCCCATCAGGGGGTAGATACAGGATAGATATGGATCTGAAGCTTTGCACCAGAGGAGAAGAGGACATTCCACCAGAGGCACCCCGACAGAGCTTGACCTAGGGGGGATGACCCTTTCTCAGTGGAACATTGGCCTTGGGAGGCCTAGGAAATCACCATCCTAACCATGAAATCACCAGCATCATGGATGTTTTGGGGGGGGAAACTAGGCAACAGTGGCACATGTGGCAGGTTGGAGAAGCCCAAGGAGGGATAACGTTTTGCTCCAGAACGCCCCATCTTCCCAAAAAGGGGCTAATGTCTCCCTTGGAGGGGTTTTTACTCTCTTTTCAGCTTGATTTAGGATTTAATTTGACAATTTAATGTAAAATAGTATGATTTTGGTATTTTGGCCTTGTCGGCCTTTTACATGACCTAAAAAGAAAAATTAGGTCATGATATTGTATAAATGGAGGATTTTCTCCTTCATTTTTTCATCATCACTCACTCACCACTTGGTGAGGTCTGAAATTTGTGCCCTGTCTTGGGTTATTGGATGATTTAATGATGCACATTTGTTGAAGGAAGACTATTTTGGCATATTTTGGCATTTCTCTTGAAGGAAGGTGTTACAACTAGGGTTTGCATTGATATTTCTTGGTGAATTGTAAGTATTTTTCTGCAAAACTTCTTGAATGAATGGTTGTAGTCTAATTTCTTGCATATGTTTATGAATTTTGCTGAATCAAAACCCTAGGTGACAAGCACACAAGTAGGTCCTTGTCTCATGTCCCCTGAGAGAGAAATTTTCAGCCATTGAAGAAGGAGAAAGCCTAGTCATTGCTACACTCTCTTCCCCTCTTCTTTTGTTGCTAGTCATACCATCTAGAAGCCAAGAAGAGAGAGATGTCTTGAGCCTAGGCATACTACACATAGGGCCATAATTTTTCTAGGGTTTGCTGAAAGGCCTTGCTGTAGAAACACCTTGTCTCATCAAACCCTCTAGTTTTGGTTATATGCTTTAGTCGTTTTGATAGTTGAGTTAAGGAAGGAGGAGAGAGCATGAGGCCTTGCTGTAGCAACACCAGAGTGAGCTTTTCTCCCCTAGGGTTTTGATTTTGAGGCCTTGCCTTAGAAACACCTCAAAACTTCTCCCTCTAGTCCTTAGTCTTCTTCTCCTTCAACTCTTGTGTCCTTCATTATTGACTCCATTTAACCCCAAGGCACTGATCCTAAGACCTCATGCATTGAAGTGAACTTGATCCAAACACTCTCAAAACCTTGAATTGAAACCCTAAATTAACTAACCCTAGCCTAAACTAACCTGCTAACCCTAAGTGATGTCGTCATCCTTAGCTATTTACATCATTTATGCAGCAACGTTTTGTTTTATGAGCAAATTGAATGGTGATTTAGGCATAAATTGAATGAAGCCTTGATCTACTACATTGAATTCCATATCATTTCAGTAATTATTGATGAAGTGACATAGTTCTCATTGTTATTTATAAACATTGACTTCGTCAATATTTATTGCTAAATTTCTTATATGTTTATCAGATAGACATTAATTTATATGAAGTACTAACCCATTGAACTAGCTTGCATATATCAGTTTGTTGTTGCTTTGTTCCAGGAAGGTGCATTTCTTTGGGGGTTTTACTTCATCATTGGTTGTTTAGCCAGGAATATCTGATTGGTGGTGACTTGTGAGGGGGGGAACTTATCCTTGTCTTATTATCCTTAAGCCTCCTCAAAACCCCAGGTCATCGTGGACGTCTCCCCTGTGCCTAACCTCCCTAAAAAGAAAGAACGATCCCATTGTGGTGACATTGGGTGGGATTGGTTCCTGTTACGCCAATTTGTCTCTCTATCTTATAGCCTTTTATCCTTGCTACAAACTATGCGATAACAGGGTATATTCATGGTAGTTATAAAAAATAGGATACTTTTAGATGGTTAGATCTGCCTACATGTTGAACCCTAGTGTAGTCCATAGGGGGTTTTTCCTGCTATAGCACCAAAGCTTTTGAAAAAATTAATGAGGCTTGTGTACGACTACCATCCTAGCCACATATGACTTTACAAAAACATTTATTGTGGAGTGTGATGCCTCAAGCCATGGAATTGGTGCACTTTCAATGCAATATGGAAGGCCCCTGTCCTTTGAAAGCACCCAAATTAAATAAAATAAAATAAAAACAAACAAACAAACAAAACTTACTCAAACCCATTTATGAAAAAGAAATGTTGCCCATACTACATGCAATTTAGAAATGACACCCTTACATAATAATAAGACACTTCAAAGTAAAAACATATCATGATAGTTTGAAGTATTTCTTGGAGCAACGATTATCTTCAGAAGAAAAACAAAAATGGGTTACAAAGATGCTAGGTTATGACTTTGAAATTATATACAAAAAAGGATAACATAATGTTGTGGAAGATGCCCTTTCAAGGAAAGAAGAAGAAACAAAAGTTTCAATGTGTGCTATTTTTATTCTACAATCTAATTAGGTGGAGGAAGCAAGGATAGAATGGAAGAAATATCAAGAGGTATGCAATAGCATTCAACAACTACAAAAGGACCCAAGTTCATTAGATAATTTTGTATGGAAGAATGATTTGTTATGGTATAATGATCACCTATATTTATGTAATAATTCCCAACTCAAATAGAAGGTGCTTCTAGAAGTGCACACTTCTCCTATAGGAGGAAATTTAGGATTCTTGAAAACGTACCACGGGGTCAAGAAGGATTGTTTCTGGGAAGGTCTTGAAACTAATGTTTAAATTTTTTTGTTAAAATGTTTGGTCTACCAACAAAATAAGGGAGAGACAATCAAGATGCCAGGTCTTCTAAAACCATTATATATACCAAGTCAACATTAGGAAGAAGTTTCAATGTATTTTATTACAAGTTTACCTAAATCCAAAGGAAATATTTTCATCATGGTAATAGTGGATCAACGAACAAAGCATGCCCATTTTCTCTCTAGTTCCCATCCTTTTAAAGAATGTATAGTAGCTGCATCATTTATGGAAATAATTCAAAAGATACATGGATTCCCCAAGATTATTGTAAGTGATAGAGATCCAATTTTCACTAGAAATTTTTGGACTAAATTATTTTCTTGTTTGGGTACTGAATTGGCTCACATCTCATCTTACCATCCTCAATTAGATGGGAAAACTAAGATTGTGAATAAATTTCTAGAAGGATATATTTGTTGATTTGCATATGATAGATAGACACAATGGTTCAAAGTGGTTTCCCTTGGCAGAATGGTGGTACAACACATCCTTCCATACTTCATCAAAAATTTCCCCATTTCTGGCACTTTGTGGATATCATCCTCCACCCATTACATCACCATTGAAAGATAATACAAAGGTTCAAGAAGTGGAGGAGCACATAGGGAACCAAAGAGAGGTTCTCAAACCATTAAAGGACAACTTGGTGATGCCACAAAATAGGATGAAACAATAAGCATATCAACATCACAATGAAAGGTAATTTGAAGTGAGGGATTGAGTATTTTTTAGGCTAAAACCATACAAACAGATCTCCCTTGAGAAAAAAAAAGGAGGGGGGGGACAATAAATTAACACCCAGATATTATGTCCCCTATAAGGTTTTGCAAAGGATTGGAATTATGGATTACAAATTGGAGTTGCCTCCATCTTCACATGTACACATATTCTTCCATGTTTATTTCTTAAAGTAGGTCATCGACAACAAGATCCCAATCCAAACTATTTTACCATAGATTAATGAATAAGGGAAAATCATACTAGAACCAGAAACAATCCTTGAAACAAGGATTAAGAAGCTAAGAAATCAAGCAATTACAGAGTACCTCATCAAATGGAAGAACCTACTAGTGGAAGAGGCAACATGGGAAGATGATTTATTCTTGCAGAAGCCCCCATGGTTATTCAAGTGTTGAGGATTTCAATTGTTTGAAGGGGTTGGTGTGATAAGCCCCATGTTATGTATAAAACCCCTTATTAATCCCCTTAGTGAATTATTACATTTCTATTGTCATATTTGTATGTAGGCTAGAACCCTTCATTGCATGATTTCATTATAATTGTGCCATGTGTCTCCTATACACACACACACACCAAGGAGACCTAGTCTTAGGATCATCTTATCTCATCTCGTATTGTATTCTGAATTGGATATATTGTAAAAGGAGGTTTCCCTCTTGAAGTGGACTATATTCATTAACCTTTTATCATTTTTAAGGCGTTGGATCATAACACTCAACACAATCAAAATCAACAAGTTCCAAATCCATTAGAGGAAAATAATGTTGTTGATCAAGAAACATTAACATGGTGCAACCCTTGTGGTGTACCACATGATCAAGACACTTGATTAATTTCCAATGAAGCCTTCTAACGAGAAACTGAAACTAATAATGATGTGCCAAATGATTTAAACAATTCTATGGGTGAGTGGTAAGGTATGATCAATAATGTTTCTAGTGATAAAAAAAATGAGAGAATTCTTGATCCAACCATCATCATCAGGGCCTTAGCACCCAAGCCATACCAAGATGAAATCAAGATGAGAATCCATGAGAAGGATTGGGTTAATTACCAATGTATGGGTAAACAAATTCAACAACAACCCCAAAGCAATCCAAGTTAAATTCCAAGAAATCCTAGTAAAACCACCAATACCTTCTAAAGAAACCCAAACAACTCAACTTGTAAATAACTCAAGTGGTTTCTCAACATAAAATGTGTCTATGGATTTGATTTTGGATATCAACATAGATTTAGACACTTATCTTTCCAAGTCTCACATAGTTGTCTCTTTCCTTGAACTCGTAAAAATCCCATCATTGAGAAGAAAGGTTGAAAGGATCATGGGATTTTCCAAGGTTAGTGATGATCCTTCTGAGGACATCCCTATAATATTGCAAACCACATATCGAGGTTGATCCAATGGAAAATGTGACCCCTTTTACATTTCATTAGAAGTTAATGAAATTTTGTTGCATAATTGTATGTTGGATTCTAGGGCATCAAAATGTTATGCCATTGAAATTTATGGAAATATTGGCACTTACAACCACCAAACCTTATAGTAATGGTTGTGACATGGATGCTACAAAAGTCAATTTTTTTGCAATAATCAAGAATTTGGTGCTTAGATTGGCTACCCATATTGATATTGCAATTCTAATCGATATAGTGGTTATAGATATTTTGGATTTCTGGGGAATGTTGTTGTCAAGGAAGTTTTCTTATGAATTAGAGGGATGTTTACAAATTGACCTTATAACTTACACCACTATCCATACTAGTGAAGGAACATTTGTAACTTTGTATAGGGAATAATTTAGGAGGTACCATGTGGAATACCCTAATGAACCCATGAATGAGTTTGTGTATACAGTGGATGAAGACATGGGTAATTATGTTATTTTTTCTCATCCCTTAGCCCCCAAGATCCTTGAAGAAGAAACCAATGTGGTTAAAGATGAAATATGGACTATGTAGTTTGATGGCACCCAATCCCAATCATCGAATGGAGTTGTTATTGCCTTTATTTCATCGCAAGGAAGTATGATGAGTTTCTCCTATATACTAGATTTAAAGGCTACAAACAATGTTGTTGAGTATGAAGTGTTTCTCTTAGGACTTGAGTCGAAAAAAACCATAAGAATTAATATTTTGGAAGTTTTTGGAGATTATCAACTTGTTGTTTCCATATTAAAAACATCTATTCTATAAGGGAAGTAAGGTTGAGGATGTATAAGGAAGAAGTGATGGACTTGGTAAACCACTTTGAGGCATTTTTCATTAGCTATATCCTAAGGGAGCAAAATGACTTAGTTGATCCCTTAGCCATTAATTCATATTCCATCCAAGTATTTGAGTCTACCACATCTGAGTGAATTAGGAAAGATGTCCTTTACAGACCCTCACTCCTAGATAATTATTGTTATTGGAAATTTTTTAATGATGAAAAACAAGAGGAAAGGTTCTTTATGAATGAGGGGGAATTCACTAATAATAAGGTTGAATACTTGAGTGAAGTATTTGAGGTGGTTGACATGGGATGGAGCAATAGGGTTCCAAAGGGCTTAATCCCCTGGAGAAAAACTTCGATAGACATGATTTGAAAAAATAAAGGGTTTAGGAAACCAAACCTAAGGAATATGTTGAAATCAACATTGGCTCTAAGGTTGGTCCTAAGCTAACAAGAATTGGAAATATCAATTTTAAGGAAAATAAGAAAGAAATAGAGGATTTGATTAGGAAGTACCATGATACATTTTCTTGGTCATATGATGATCTTAATTCTTATAAATACAACATCATACATCATATTGTCCCACTCAAAGAAGATCCCAAGACTTTCAAGAAAACGTTAAGGATGATTAATCCTAAGTTCCTTCCCTTAATAAAAAAAGGAGTTAGAGAAAATGCTTGTAGCTGGAATCCTTGCACCAACTAGACACTCATCATGGATTTCAAACTTGGTAGTAGTGAGATAGGACTTTGTGTTGATTTTAGGAATCTCAACTAGTTATCCTAGAAAGAAAAATATCCTTTGCAAAATATGGAGAAATTTTTATAGAGAGTGACAAGTGCAAGAGTGTTGTCCATGCTTGATGGTTTTTCAGGTTAAAATCAAACTTTGGTTAAGAATAATATAGAAGTAAGATTGCATTCACAAATCCTTGGGGAACTTGTGAATATCTTAAGATGCCATTTGGCTTGATGAATCCAAGATAGACTTTCCAAAGAGAAATGAACTATGTTTTCAAGTATTTAATTGGAAAATTTACCGAAATCTACCAAGACGATCTAATAGTTTTATCCAAGGATTGAAAGTTTCATGTCTACCAATTGAGACAAATATTTGATATATGTAGGAGGTTTGGCATATACTTGAATCATAAGAAATCGATGTTTGGTGTGGATGAAAGGAATTTTTTGGTACAAGTCATATCAAATGAAGTGGTTACGATAGATCCGACTAGAATTGAGACTATCTAGAAGATCCCTTTTCCTAAGATAGAGAAGGTGGTGAAATCCTTCTTTGAGAAAGTTGAATTCATTAGGAGGTTCATCCAAAATTTTGTAGAAATCACTAAACCTATTTTGACGCAGGGACGCGCCACCTAGGCACGTCCGCTCACAGGATCTGCTTCTTCTTCTTGGCCTGAAGAACTCCCAGGCTCTTCTATTTCCCTATCGGGAAATATCTACCCACAGATTCTTTCACTCGATCCCCCTTCTTGACTTATCGGAGGATCGAAACTCGCTATTTCGTGAGTCCAAAGGCTAGTGGTAGGGTGTGGATCTTACGAGTCCCCAAGCATCGATATGAAGCAATTCTGACCTCACCCTTCTCCTATCGCGACTTCGCGACTCGCCACATCAAACACTTGGTTTTCCCACTCTCGATATCCGATGCACCGAAATGTTGATGCGCACGTGAGTTGACTCTTCAACGGTCCCTTATCTCGCGGGACTTCAAACTTCAAACTTTGCGAGATCGCGAATCCTAATGCCGATATTTGGAAACTTCTCGCGGCAAGATCCTGATGACTTATGTCATCTGTCCTCCACTCGCCGACTTCTCTATGGCCCACACTGTCCTCCAACGGTCGGAATATCGCTTATCGAAATATCGCGATCCCCGTGGCCAAATCCTCGAGTCTTTTCTCGCGAGACCCCGATACACGATCCCACGTGCAGACCCGATGGTTCTCCTATGATCTAGATCCAATGGCTATTCTCCTTCTCGCTCCTCGCGTCTTCGTGACTTTGAGTACCCGATGCTTGGGCTCTCACCCTGCGAACTCCCGAGTTCGCGAGATCTCTCGATCTCTGCCACCTGTCCTCCTCAGATGGACAGCTCCTAGTCCTCTCACCACTTGCAATGTAACTGCCTCGCACCTCTAGAAGATCTAACGGTTCTCGGAACTTCATGAGATCTCCTCCAAAGCTTTCGTCCATCCATTCTCCTTTTGATGATTCTACGAAATGAAGAAGTGCCTTTCCACGAGATTAATTCGCCCGCTTCGCCAATCTGTGATGCTTCTCCCTGACTTTCCACGACAGCTTCTCTGCACTCACCTTTCAGTGAATTCAAAGGTCTATTCCTCCTAAGATTTCTTACGACCTTCAAGTCCTCCAAGCAACTCCTTGTGTGCACTCCTTGCGGTAAATCTTTAACGGCGTCTCAGTGTTGAAGTCTTTTGACTCTGCGCACTCCTGCAGCAGCAGTCTTCGGATACTCTGCTCAGAATCGCAACTCTGAGACTTAGCTTGGCCTGCGCACTCCTTGTACGAAATTGTGCCTAACTACACCTTCAAGATGAATGAGAACAAAAGTTAATTCTCTGAGCCTTCTGTCAACGCACTCCTTGCGGACGACTTCAATTGCACTCCTTGCAGGAATCCTTGCTCAAATAGAGAAACAATTGTAACTCATTCCACTTCTTATCGGATTTCAATCTCAACACATGAAATCATACATACAGCATAATAGCAAATACTGAACAGGAAGTAAATACTCATGAGCATAGCATTCAACACACTTACACAGAGAATAACACAACAACCATGAATCTGAATCAACTTCTTCTATTAATTCAAGATCTCTACATGGGTGTTCTTCTACATTTCTTTGTTTTCTCTCCTATGCTCTGGACTCTTCTAACTCTTCTTGAACTGAACTATGTTACAATGCACAATGAGGGTGTCTATATTCGTTCTCCCTCTTTCTCCTAGAACTGTCTAATCTAATATTCAATTCTACCTACTTACATCTACTACTATAAATGCCTCTGTCTATCTCAGACGAGAGCAGGGCTCTCAAGGTCTGAATAAATTTTACCAAGGCACCTTAATTTAAATGATCTCATTTATGTTTAGCGCATCAACTTCAAGGGAAAATTTTAAAAATTGGTGCTGGCGTGTGCCCAGCTATCCTTCGTCTTCTGTGCTGGCTCGCTTGTCTCGGGAGATGCTCCTGCATCGTATTTCATATCTTTTAAGGAAAGAGAAATATTTTAAATGGGATGATTATAGTAGATCCACCTTTAGTACATTTAAAAATGCTATAGGGGTGGTACCGGTCTTGGTTAGTCCTAACTATTTGAGGGATTTTCAAATCTTTTCTTTGCCTCAAATGAAATGATTGATGGTGTCCTTTTGAAAAAGAATGAAAATAATCAAGAGAAACCCATACCATTTATGATTCAAGTGCTTAGAGATTCTAAATTTAACTATAAGAGTGTGGAGAAACAAGCCTATGCCTTTGTGAAATCTTTGAAAAACAATTGGCCTTATGTAGGATATTCCAAGATTATTGCTTTTGTTTCTCATGATTTTGTGGAACATATCCTTTCTCAACAAGATTTCCTTTGAGTGTGTAGTAAGTGGGTATCTAGGATCCACGAGTATGATTTGGATATTAGACCAACCAAATTGGTGAAGGTTTAGGGCCTTTTTAGACTTCTTTCTAAAGGAAATGAGAAGGCATTGGGTATAAATGTAGTTACTAATGTGTTGGATAACTTGGAGAAACATGAGTGGTATGTAGACATCATTTATTACTCAAAACATTTAACATGTCCAAAGAACCTTATTGACCATAAAAAAAAAGAGCTCGGAGGTTAAAATCTTCAAAATATTTCATTATTCAATGTGGCTTGGGCTAGAGGAATCTTTTGTTGAAATTACTAAGACAACTGAGAGGGGGGGGTGAATCAGTTGTTACTGTGCTTAAACAATAATAAATCTATTAAACCATTCTTAAATTTTCTTCAAGTGACTATCAATATTATACAACATATAGACGATATAAATAATGAGCATCAATCACACATAAGATATACACAGAGACAGTTTTTCACGAGGAAACCCATAAAGGGAGAAAACCTCTTCTTCTTCGAAATGATAGGCAGTCTTTTAAGTTTTGTACATCATCTATAATTGAGCACCAACTCAATGTGAGGCTACTACCTCTGTTTTACAAGCTCCAACTTGTTTGAGAGAACCAACTCTCTGGTCTCTTTAGCACCCACTAGAAGGAAGCACCAACTCCCTTAATGTTCCAGCACCAACTTCCAGTTACACAAGCTCCAACCTGTATAACAGAGAACACTTGTTCTCCCTTGCACCACCTTGCCACCCTAGTTTCTCTGGCTGCAACCAGATGGAAGCTACAACTCCCTGTGTTCAAGCTCCCACTTGAGCCTCTGAGGACAACAGTCCTCCCTAGAACCTCCCAACCACCTTGAAATATAAATGAATAATTAAACAACCAACTAAACAGATAAATCGATTCTTACCACTTCTTCATTGTTCTGTAAATCTCGTCTTCTTCTAACTGTTCTGCAATTCTTCTCTTCCTTTGTCTGTTCTGCAATTTTTCTCTGCTTCAACTTGTTATGTCATTCTGCTCTGCTTCAAGTCTTTTCCTCATCTGTTACTCTTCTCTAAGTTTTATCTCACACTGCGCACATTTTCATTCTCACACTGCGCATCCTGTGATTTCCCTTTCTTACAGTTTAATTCATTTTTCATCCAGAACAACCAACCACGCGCAGTCTTTATGTTTTTCTTTTATGCACACCTTCCATAGCAGTTACACTTCGAATATTCTTAGTCAAAAGAAAACTGTCTAAGCAACTGAAATGCCAACCGATCAAGAATCATGACTCAGTTTAGCTAACAGATTTGTAACCGATCAATTAACTATGAGATGGAACAGTAGCCCTCTGATCATATTCAAACTCACTTGAACCGTTGGATTAAGAATAAAGAATCTTGTGCCTATTTCGCCATTTCGTAATTCAGCATTTTGGGATCCCTGTGGTGAAGCTTAGAACCTCTAGCTTCTTCCTCCATCTTCCATTGATGTGCCCAATGGCTATGACCATGCGCTTATGCATAAAGCGCTTTCGCGATTTCACATCTCGTGAATCTAGAGATGAGGCATCTCGACTCTCCAAGTTGCGATCTCTGAAACTATGAAATGGAGCTTATCTGAACTGACTCCTTCCCTCCTCGTGACCACCGACGCTGACCATAGGCTGTGCCAAAAAGGCGCTTCATATTTCATGAGTTTCCACACCATGCTCCGTTGACTCCAAGTCAGCGAAACTCCAATCGCTTGCCACTTGTCCTATGAATTGACGATTCAGATCTGATCTTGATTCAACAGCTCAGATCATATCGCAATTTCGCATATCACGATTTTGGTGTTCTTGTGGTTATTTTTCTTTCCTCTCCAAGTCACGATTCGCGAAACTCCAAAATGGAGTCATATCAATAGTCCAGATCACACCTTGATCTGACGGCTGCAATTAAATTGCGATTTCGCATATCGTGATTTCGGTGGTTATGTTTCTTTCCTCTCCAAGTCGTGATTCACGAAACTCTGAGATGGAGCTCGGATCAACGGTCCACGTTCTTGGTGATCTGATGGTCCTGATCTTTTCGTGATCTCACATCTCGTTTTCAATTAGATAGAGGTTCTCGTCACTCCAAGTCGCGATAGGGGAGACTCCAAGATGGAGTTGGATCAACGGTCCACAACAAACCTCGATCTGACGACTAATATAGTTTCGTGATTTCACATATCATGAATTCGAGAGGTTAGGGAAACCTGTTCCTTTGAATTTCTAGTTAGCGACATGATGATCTTTCACCACGTGTCCTGCCTGAAGATGGACGGTCCTCCTTCTTTCAATATTATGTGAGCCCTCTTCTCCTTGCACTTTAATGAACATGCAGGTTCTCCCTGATCCAACGATGGTCGAAACTTATGCTCAAATCTAACGCCTGAGATCTGTCCTCCTCTTCTACGTGTTCTTCTTGTCTACAATCATATTTGATAGTCCTCCTTCTTTCAAGAATTAAAATGGGATCCAACGATCAGAAATGTTGCTTCTCCTTCTGTGCTTACTTTGTTCCGCTTACTCTGATTTTTCCATCGATGATCTGCCAACAATCCTCTGCACTATCTCTTTTGATCTTATTCAAATCTTCTCCACAGCATCTTCTCATAATTCCCATCTATTACATACTTTCTATACTCATGCCATATTCATTGTTGTACTTTCCATCAATGATAAGAAAACAAGCATGCACTATCTATTAAATATTTGCCAACATTCTCCCCCTTTAGCATTGATGGCAACCACTGTAACTTTCCTATATCATCCTTGAAATCACATCCCGAAATAAATTACACTTTCCTGTAGCATCCTTGAAATCATATCCTTAAATAAATTACCACATTTTCTCCCCCTTTGACATCAATGTCAAAGAAGAAACACGCTCCCCCTGAGTTGTTGCAATACATACTCCCCCTGTCAACTAGAAGCATCTTAGAAATACACCAGATATGCAATAGGTATTCCCCCTGATCAGGTGAACAAATTAGACAAAAGAAATTATAACCCCCAACATTTGACAAAGATATCCAAAAGGGGTTGTTGCTAATGGTTTTGTAAATATATCTGCAATATGTTCTGTAGAAGGTATATAATTCAGTTGAACAATTATGTTTGTCACTTGTTCTTTGAGAAAATGGTACTTAATTGGAATGTGCTTAGTCTTGAAATGAAGAACAGGATTCTTGGATACACTAATGGCATTGGTTTTATCACAATGAATTGGAATGGGATCAGTGTAAGTTACATTCAAATCTGCAAGAGTTTGTATCATCCATAAAATTTGTGTCCAGCAAGTAGCAGCAGCTATGTATTCTGCCTCTGTAGTTGATAATGAAATGGATCCTTGCTTTTTACTAAGCCATGAAACTAATGAGTCACCCAGAAAGAATGCTCCTCCACTGGTGCTTTTTCTCTCATCAACACAATTTGCCCAATCTGCGTCTGAATAAGCAGTTAACTGAAAATTCTGATTTTTGGGATACCACAGATCATAAGTCATTGTTCCCTTCAAGTATTTGAATATCCTTGTGACAACTACCAAATGACTTTGTTTATGTGATGACTGATAACAACCTACCATTCCAATGGCTTGCATTATATAAGGTCATGATGTTGTGATGTACATAAGACTTCCTATCATAGTGCGATATGACCTTTGATCAACATCAGGTGAGATATCATTTGTTAAGAACCAAACATCAATATAGCATAGAAAAACCTCAGGAAAAGTACTCAATGCCTTGAAAAAGAGATAATTTCAGTAAAAATCCTCTTCGAGGGGGCAACCTCCTTTTACCCCACTTAAATGTTCAAGTACAAGATGATTCAAAATGAAAATGTCTCCTTGGTATATATAGGAGACTAGGAGGTATAATTACAACTAATGGCTTAAAGACGACATAAATAAA
>ML802538.1:13536-27828 GCA_009831015.1 Picea engelmannii | reverse complement strand
AGTCTTTTAAGTTCTGTACATCATCTATAATTGAGCACCAACTCAATGTGAGGCTACTACCTCTGTTTTACAAGCTCCAACTTGTTTGAGAGCACCAACTCTTTGGTTTCTCTAGCACCCACTAGAAGGAAGCACCAACTCCCCTAATGTTCCAGCACAAACTGGATGGAAGCACCAACTTCCAATTACACAAGCTCCAACCTGTATAATAGAGAACACTTGTTCTCCCTTGCACCACCCTGCCACCCTGGTTTCTCTGGCTGCAACCAGATGGAAGCTCCAACTCCCTGTGTTCAAGCTCCCACTTGAGCCTCTGAGGACAACAGTCCTCCCTAGCACCTCCCAACCACCCTGGAATATAAATGAATAATTAAACAACCAACTACACAGATAAATCGATTCTTACCACTTCTTCTCTATTCTGTAAATCTGGTCTTCTTCTAACTGTTCTGCAATTCTTCTCTTCCTTTGTCTATTCTACAATTCTGCTCTGCTTCAACTTGTTCTGCCATTCTACTCTGCTTCAAGTATTTTCCTCATTTGTTACTCTTCTCTGAGTTTTATCTCACGCTGCACACATTTTCAGTCTCACACTGCGCATCCTGTGATTTCCCTTTCTTACAGTTTAATTCATTTTTCGTCCAGAACAACCAACCACGCACAGTCTGTATGTTTTTCTTTTATGCACACCTTCCACAGCAGTTACACTTCGAATCTTCTTAGTCAAAAGAAAACTGTCTAAGAAACTGAAACGCCAACCGATCAAGAATCATGACTCAGTTTATCTAACAGATTTGTAACTGATCAATTAACTATGAGATGGAATAGTAACCCTCCGATCATATTCAAACTCACTTGAACCGTTGGATTAAGAATAAAGAATCTTGTGCCTGTTTCACCATTTTGTAATTCGGCATTTTGGGATCCCTATGGTGAAGCTTAGCCCCTATAGCTTCTTCCTCCATCTTCCATCGATGTTCCTAATGGCTGTGACCATGCGCTTATGCATAAACCACTTTCTTGATTTCGCATTTCGTGAATCTGGAGATGAGGCATCTCAACTCTCCAAGTTGTGATCCCTGAAACTCTGAAATGGAGCTTATCTGAACTGACTCCTTCCCTTCTTGTGACCATAGGATGTGCCAAAAAGGTGCTTCATATTTCACGAGTTTCCACACCATGCTCCGTTGACTCCAAGTCAGTGAAACTCCAATCTCTTGCCACTTGTCCTATGATTCGACGGTTCGTATCTGATCTTGATTCAACAGCTCAGATCATATCACAATTTCGCATATTGCGATTTTGGCATTCTTTTGGTTATGTTTCTTGCCTCTCCAAGTTGTGATTCGTGAAACTCTGAAATGGAGTCGGATCAATGGTCCAGATCACACCTTGATCTGACGGCTGCTATTAAATCGTGATTTTGCATATCGCAATTTCAGTGGTTATGTTTCTTGCCTCTCCAAGTCGCGATTCGCGAAACTCCGAGATGGAGCTCGGATCAACGGTCCCCGTTCTTGGTGATCCAACGGTCCTGATCTTTTCATGATCTCGCATCTCGTTGTTCCTTAGATGGAGGTTCTCGTCACTCCAAGTCACGATAGGCGAGACTCCAAGATGGAGCTAGATCAACGGTCCACAACAAACCTCGATCTGACGACTAAGATAGCTTCGTGATTTCCCATATCGCGAATTTGAGAGGTTAGGGAACCCCGTTCCTTTGACTTTCCAGACAGTGACATGATGATCTTTCGCCACGTGTCCTGCCTAAAGATGGACAGTCCTCCTTCTTTCAGGATTTTGTGAGCCCGCTTCTCCTTGCACTTTAATGAACGTGCAGGTTCTCCCTAATCCAACGATGGTCGGAACTTATGCTTAGATATGACGCCTAAGATTTGTCCTCCTCTTCTGTGTTTTCTTATTGTCTACAATCAGATCTAACAATCCTCCTTCTTTCGAGAATTAAAATGGGATCCAACAATCAGAAATTTTACTTCTCCTCCCAAGCTTACTTTGTTCTTCTTACTCTGATTTTTCCATCGATGATCTTCCAACAATCCTCTGCACTATCTCTTCTAAGCTTATTCAAATATTCTCTGCAGCATCTTCTCATAATGCCCGTCTATTACATACTTTTCGTACTCATGCCATCTTCATTGTTGTAGTTGCCATCAATGACAAGCAAACAAGCATGTGATGTCTGTTAAATATTTTCCAACATTCTCCCCCTTTGGCATTGATGGAAACCACTGTAACTTTCCTATAGCATCCTTGAAATCACATCCCGAAATAAATTACACTTTCCTGTAGCATCCTTGAAATCATATCCTGAAATAAATTACCACACTTTCTCCCCCTTTGACATCAATGTCAAAGAAGAAACGCGCTCCCCCTAAGTTGTTGCAGTACATGCTCCCCCTGTCAACTAGAAGCATCTTAGAAATACACCAGATATGCAATAAGTATTCCCCTGACCAGGTGAACAAATTAGAAAAAATAAATTATAACCCCCAACTTTTGACGAAAATATCCAAAAGGGGTTGCTGCTAATGGTTTTGTAAATATATCTGCAATCTGTTCTATAGAAGGTATATAATTCAGTTGAACAATTATGTTTGTAACTTGTTCTTTGAGAAAATGGTACTTAATTGGAATATGCTTAGTCTTGGAATGAAGAACAGGATTCTTGGATACACTAATGGCACTGGTGTTATCACAGTGAATTGGAATGGGATCTGTTAGTAACAATTCTTGTCCTGGGCACAAGAGTATTCAGGTCTGCAAGTTGCACGAGAAGCGCCCAAGCGCAGCATGGAAAAATCTCGTCTCAGGCTTGCAAGCAAGTAAGCGGGTAGAATTATATTGTCAATGGTCCAGATTTATCCATAGGAGCATATCGATGGTCGATGGGAAATCGCGGTTAGCGGAGTTGCGTCAATATTAGCGCGATGGACAGCGCCCATATTGCATGCAAGAAAGGATAGCAGTCGTCCGTCCAAAGGACGGGTGGTGCGAGATCTAGTCATGATGGCATTTCAGCATTCGGGAGTTCAAAGGGTGAGGGTTCCATGTTGTCCTACCTCTCGAAGCCCCGAACCCCGAAGCACCGAAAGCTCCCAAAGTCGGGCCCGCAGTATCACGAAGAAGTCTCAGCCGTCCATCCAAAGGGGACACCTGGTGCACGATTAGGCTCATCTCCTTTTCGCCCATCGCGACTTCAAATCACAAGGGGCATCTCCTTCATATCCCTGAGACATGACATGCCAAGAGCGTCCAAGACTGGGACCTACAGTATCGCCAAGTGAGTTTAGGATTGTCAGATCTAAGAGGGACGTGTGGCACCCAATTAATCCATCTCGACGTTTTGCTCATCTTGACTATGATAAGCAAGGATCAGCTCCTTCCTATTCATGAACGTCGAAAGCACCTTTGAAAATAAATGCAGGGTCACAGCTCATGGTCACTTGGGAAATAAAAAGAGTTGTGCAAAAGGGGCCAAAGGCATTGAGTTTAGTCGTAGAAGGGATCATCGCAATCTCCAGGTGCCATCTAATTTGATCTCAATCCTGGTTATCGCTTGGAATAAATGAAGGTGAGAGGGCGTGGTTGAAACCTCTCCTCACTCATTAAGTGTAAGGTATGGAGGATCTGGAAAGTTGTCTGCCCAAGAGGGTCCTGTGTACTGATTTTTTCCAAAGAATCCATGCTGAGTCCTCAACTAGCCAGAGAGGTCTGCACACGCTAACTCGGCACTTAATGGCTCAGCTACTGCCCTTGCAGGAGCCATGCCCAGTTAAGGTGGCGTCTGATGAAGAATATCCATCCGAGTTTTATTGAAGGGACACCACGCCTTGGATGACTGAGAACGCCTCTGTTAGGCAAATTTTTCTGAGTATATAGACTCAGTATTTGTATTTTGTAAAGGATAGATGGTTGAGCAAGGCTCCCAGTTGTAAAACTTTAATGAAGCACTGTTATTCTAGTTATGCATGGAATTTTAAGACTTCTTTCCTTATGAATGTCAATTTCTTTCATGTCTTTGTTTACACTATGTTAGAGCAGCTCGGAATTGGAGGATCCAGTCAAGTTGTAACTGTTATAGGATGATGTAGGTTGGATCACTATAATAGTTGCATTGTTTCTAATCGGTCCCTATGATTTTCTTAGTGATGAACAACTTGGAATTGGAAGATCCAGTCAAGTCCCCCTTTCAGTTTCTCGAATCCCTGAACCAAGAGGATCTTGCATTCAGAGTTTTTCTTATACAAACTGTTGAAAGGCCTGTTGCCTGAGGTAGTATGCTCACTCCTCTCACCAAGTCTTCAACCTGCTCATCTTTAAATCAACTCACTGACTGAAGTTAGATCAAGACCTCCTTTGTTCCTTACATACCAGACTCAGTTACGGAGTTAGAGAGATATCTTCCTGAGTCTCTACCCATTTGATCACCCATTAAATCTATCGTGACATAAAACTGATGGGTGTTGGGCTCTGCTCCTGCAAGCAATCCCAGAGTGACTTCTAACGCTAACATTTATGGCACCATTGCCGGGGACGAAGTTGAAAATTTTCCCCGGGATTAAACGACATTGAGCCTCTGATTCTGAAGGTGCATCATGTATCAGAGCCTTTGAAGATTGCTATTGTGCACCTGGCGACTCCATTGTGATGACTTCACTGTGGAAAACCTACCATGTTAATTGTGGCTTTTAGAGGTAGGCACACACGGTCCCATCCATAGCTGCCTCTATCTACACCTAAAACTGATCTGGAGGTGGTTCTCAGAAAGGGAAAGGCCTCTAAAGAAGGAGCTTCCACCGTCAATTCAGGTAATCCGCCATCTCCTTATATAGGAACTCCATTTTCTCCTCCTCAACTTCTTAACAGACCTTTTTCTGAGGTTTCCCGTCTCTTGAATTTCGAGAGTGCCTGGTCTGGGATTCGAGGGAGAAATATTTGTCACTCCCCTCTCCCCTGAAGTTGTACCTTGGCCTAGACTCGGGACCACAGAAGATTTCCCCACTCCTATCTTTACCACTCCTCCCCTTGTTACTGTTGCCACTTTTTCATGAAGAGAAGCATCTGCTAACTTAAATTTTTTAGACTTCTCCCTAAATCCCCTATTGTTTCCCATTCTACTTAGAGACTCATTCCCAATAGCCCCTTCACAAACCCCTTCTCTTCCAAGTTCTCCTCCACCTAATATTCCTATGGCTGGTGCTAATACCCCTCTAAATTGAATGGATGCCATAGTCGCTGCCAGATATGCTCCCTTAATCCTACCCCATCCTATGAATCCTCTCCCTGGTGGAGATTACTTGAAGTATATGCCCAAGTTCATTGGGGAAGGGGACATAACTGTGGAAGAGCACCTGGCTGCTTTCTATAGTTATGTAGACAACCTGAACATTGAAAATGAAGATGTCTGGATGAGAGTCTTCATCCAGACACTGGATGGTGAGGTGAGGAAGTATTTTAGAGGATTGGCCCCCGGATCTATTGTTGGGATCGAAGCCCTGGATAGTGCTTTCCTGAGGCAGTGGGGAGATAGGAAGGATTTCATGTATTACATGACAGATTTTGGGTCTTTGAAGAAGATGGAAGGAGAGTCTGTCTCTGACTTCTCCAAAATATTCAATAAGATGTATAATAAAATTCTTGTTGAAATAAAACCCTCAGAATCCTCGGCCAAGATTTCATATGCTAGTGTGTTTGGCACCGATTTCTGTATTTTATTGAGAGAAAGAAGAGCCACCTCCTTATCCCAAATGAAAGATGCGGCCATAGAGCTGGAATCTAATGTATTAGCAGCTGATAGACTGAGGAAAAAGGCCAACACAGATAGGAGAAAGGGAATATTTGAAGCCTCAACTTATGTCCCATCGGTGCCCCACCCTCAAGTGGATGAACTGACCAAGATGGTGAAGTCTCTGTCTACAGAGATGGAGAGAATGAAGGTGGAGGGGAGGCAAGCATACAAGGGCCCTAAAAACATAGAAAATAAAGGAGGTTTCAGGAGGCCAAACAATGTTACTTCCCCGACTGTGAAAAGAGAGAGGGGAAGAGACAGAGAAGACCAGAAAATTCAAGCCCCTTTTCAAAACAATTTTATGACCAAGGAAGAAGAAGGGGAAACAGATGAGCTTGATATTGAAATCCATTGCTTCGGAGACACTCCTCTTTTTCCTCATCTCACTCAATCAGCATATGAGGAGTCTCTCATGGAAAGTTGGCTAAATGACCTAAGCAAGGGAGACAATGCTAGTGGCAGCCAAGGCAGGTATGATCTGAGGTCCAAGAAAAAGACAATGGCACCCAATGTTCCTGAGCAATTCACTAGAACAGAGAAACCTGCTAATGAAGCAGCAGACAGTCATAGAGGTAAGAAGGCCCAACCCCTCTCTCCCATAGTCTAGAGTCTTGTTCCCGAAATAAGAGAAATCCCGAAGCTTATATCTTCTTTTAATTTCGAGCATGAAATTCAAAAGATCAGGATCCCTATGCCCCTGACCGAATTGATTAAACATGAAGGGTTCAAAAGATGTTTCTCTGAGCTTTTACAGTCTGAGGTCTCATGCCTTCCCACAAACTCCATCAATTTTCAAGATGAAAAGCCTATAGTTATTCTAAGTCCTATGGTAGAAGACAGAAATGACTCATCCCCTCCCTTCTACCCTTCCTTGAACATACATGACAAGGTATTGCACAATTGCTTCATGGATTCGGGGGCTTCTCACAACCTCATGCCCAAAACTGTCATGGAATATTTAGGGCTAGAATTCACCCGAGCCTATCATGACCTCTATTCCTTTGACTCTAGGAAAGTTCAATGTCTAGGAGTTATCAAAGACCTGGTCGTGACCTTGTTTCAGTTGCCCATGAAAAGTGTGGTCATGGATGTTGTAGTGGCTGATGTCCCCCCCAAGTTCAGTATGTTGTTATCAAGATCTTGGATAAAAAGAATGGGGGGGACTTTGCATATGGACCTCACATATGCTACTATCCCAGTGTTTCGAGGAGAACATAGGAGGCTATACAGGGAAGCCCAACTGGCCTATATAATCAGTGATGAAGCCAACCCCACCAACCATCCCATTTTTTCCTTGGACACTGAGTTAGGTTCCAGTGTTCTACAACTCACTAATTCTCCCAAGCCTCCTTTGAAACTCAAAAATTTGCCCTCCACTTCCCATAAATTTCCTCCCTTCATCACCCCCATCTGGAAAATGTTCTTTGATGGACCCTTTTCCAGGGAAGGCGTTGGTGCTGGGGTGTTTTTTGTGTCACATGTTCAGGAAACCATATCTCTGTCATAAAAATTAGAATTTGGAGCTACCAACAATGTGGCAGAGTATGAAGCTCTTGTCCTAGGATTAAGAGCCGCAAAGGAAATGGGAATTCAGGAAGTAGCAGTGTTCGGAGATGCAGAGTTGGTGGTCCAGCAAATTAGAAATGCTTATCAGGCTAAGAATCCTCGACTCAGAAGCTACAGAAATGAAGTATGGGACTTAATTGACAGTTTCTTCTCAGCATTCAACATTTCTTTCGTCCCAAAAGAGAAGAACAGAGCGGCAGATTCCTTGGTTGCAACAGCAAGCAATTTCAAAGTGCCCTTGTCGCCCAAATTTAGATACGATGTAGAAGTAAAATACAGGCCCTCCATACCTAACAACGTCAAACATTGGAAGGTATTTGAGGATGATCTTGAGATCAAGAAATTCTTGGAGACTATCGAAGAATTTTCAGAGATGCATATTGACCAAGACTCTATCTCTAAAGAAGATCTTGATGGGGGTAAGTTTCTGAGTAAAATAGCAGAGCGTAACATTATGCAGCTCCCCAAAAACCATATTCCAAGGGGACTGGTTCCTTTGGAAAGGCTTTTTGATATAAATGATGTGTCATTAAAAGGGGAAATCTCGGAGGATGATGCTGATACTATTTAGTGCAACATTAGCACTGAGAGTGAGCCCAAGTTTGTCAAATTGTCAAGAAGTATAACAAAGGAGCAGAGGTCTGAATACGCTGGACTTTTGAGGAAATTTGCTGATATTTTTGCCTGGACCTACGAAGATCTCAAAACATATAACACTTCTGTCATTGAGCATAAAATCCCGTTGAAAAAGGAGGCAAATCCATTTAGGCAGAAGATAAGACAGATCAATCCTGTGTTGCTGCCTATCATGGAGAGGGAAGTGAAGAAGTTTCTACAGGCCCAGATCATCGTACCATTAATATATTCAGAGTGAGTGGCCAACTTGGTACCAGTAAGGAAAAAGAATGGAGAAATCAGACTCTGTGTTGACTTCAAAAACCTGAACAGGAGCTCACAAAAGGATAACTACCCCTTACCGAAGATGGAACATATACTACAGAGGGTAACAGGAGCATCCAGGATGTCCATGATCGATGGTTTCTCTGGATACAATCAAGTCTCTATTCTGCCTAAGGACAGGGAAAAGACAGCATTTACCACTCCATGGGGCACATTCATGTATGCCAAGATGCCTTTTGGATTGATGAATGCATGGGCAACGTTTCAATGTGCCATGGACATATCTTTCATTGGGGAAAAGGATAAATTTTTGGTCATCTATCTGGATGACATAACAGTATTTTCAAAATCTGATAAAGAACATTGTTGTCATCTCAGGAAGGTTTTCCTGAAATGCAGGAGTTTTGGCATTTCATTAAATCCCAAGAAATCTTTGTTCACCATGCAGGAAGAAAAGTTACTAGGCCACATAGTATCAGCAGAAGGATTCAGGATCGATCCTAGAAGAGTTGAGGCAATACAAGCCTTATCAATCCCAAGGTCTAGGAAGGAGGTCCAATCTTTCCTCGGTAAGATTAATTTTCTGAGGAGGTTTGTTCCTAACTTTGCTGAGGAGGTAAAAATTATAACAACCATGTTAAGGAAAGGAAATGAAGTGAGGTGGACTTCTGAATCACGAAATTCCTTTGAGCAAATAAAGAAGGCCCTGACTGAAGCCCCTATGCTTATCAGTCCCGATTACTCAAAGGATTTCCTTATTTTCTCCTTTGCCTCACCTGACACGGTGGCCGCTGTTTTATTACAGACAAACAAGGTTGGGCTAGAGCAGCCTATTGCCTATTTCATCCGAGCATTGAGGGATGTCGAAGTCAGGTATGACACTATGGAGAAGAATGCCTATGCCCTGGTATAGGCTCTCAAGGAATTTAGAATCTATGTCCTGCAGTTAAAAATCATTGCTTATGTCCCCTCAGTTGTTGTTAAAGACATTCTTATTCAGCCTGACATAGACGGGAGGAGGAGTAAGTGGATAGCCAAGATTTTTGAATTTGACCTGGAAATAAAGCCTACCAAATTGATCAAAGGTCAAGGTTTAGCCAAGCTGTTGGCTGAAGCCAATTGCCAAGCTTTGGGGGTAAGTTTCATCAACGAATGCTCAGGAATTCAGCAGGGTCGGTTGTATGAAATAGACCCTCAAAGGGAGCCCCCATTGGCTCGATGTCCCTAGTATAAGGATGCCATATATTTTCTGCAAGATTTGTAGCCTCCGGATGGCCTGCAAAGAAACAAGGAAAAATATCTAAAGCTCAAAGCAGTTAGTTACTGCCTTATTGATCAAGTTTTATATTGGAAAGACCCCCTGGGGTTTCTTTTGAAATGTGTATATACGCAAGAGGCTAACAGGATCATGGTTGAATTTCACGATAGCCTATGTGGAGGGCATCATTTTTGAAAAACCACAACCTATAAAATCCTCAGGGCTGGATACTACTGGCCCACCGTATTCACTGACGTCTGCAGAAGGGTCAGAGCTTGCATCAAATGTCAAAAATTTGCAGGAAAACAACAGCTCAAGTATTTGTCGTTAAATTTTGTGGTTGTTTCAGGACCTTTCCAGCAATGGGGCCTAGATTTTATTGGAGAAATTCACCCCACTTCCAGTGGGTAGCACAGATGGATCCTCACTACTACAGATTTCTTTACCAAGTGGATTGAAGTTATCCCCACTAGGAGTGCTTCCCACAAGGTAATCATTGGATTCCTGGAATACCTCATCACAAGATTCAGCTGCCCAAGTAAGATTGTCACTGATAACACAGCCTCTTTTAGGGCTGAGCCATTAGCCAAGTTCTGTGAGCAATTCGGGATAAAATTGTTTCACTCCACCCCATACTATCCCCAGGGAAATGGTTTAGCAGAGTCCTCCAACAAAAGCTTGATAAGGATCATCAAAAGATTGTTGGAAGACAACGATAAGGCCTGGCATTCAAGATTGAAATTTTCTCTATGGGTCGATCAAGTGACCATGAAGAGATCAATAGGCATCTCTCTTTTCCAATTAGTCTATGGAACAGAGGTTGTTTTTCCTTCTCATTTAGCCATTCCTGTAGCAAAATTCCTCCAGGATCATCGAGAGGAGCTTGATGACATAATCAGAAGAATTCATCAGCTAGTGGAAGTCCAGCAGGACAGGGAGAAGGTAATGGGCAGAATTCATGACCATCAGCAAAGGATCAAGCAGGTTTTTGATAAGAAGTTCAAGAAGGAAGAGTTTCAGATAGGAGACCTTGTACTGAAATGGGATGCTCCTAAACAAGATAAAGGAAAGCACGGAAAATTCGAAGCCTTGTGGATCGGGCCTCTCAAAGTCTCCGAAGTATTCTCGAATAATACCTACAAGTTACGGTATTTGAAGGATCAAGAAGCTTTCAATGGCCCTGTGAATGGGCATTTCCTAAAAAGATTTTTCTCTTGAGACGCACATGGCTCTTTCGCGGTTGTAAATATTATTTTTCTTTTCGTCTTTAAGTTTTAAATAAATGACCCCATAGCCCAACAGCAAGGCACTGGAACTACAAAATGAATCCTTAGAGAATCACAGGGATGACTCTATCCCCCATGGAGCCTAATGTTAGTAACAATTCTTGTCTTGGGCACAAGAGTATTCAGGTCTGCAAGTTGCACGAGAAGCGCCCAAGCGCAGCATGGAAAAATCTCGTCTCAGGCTTCCAAGCAAGTAAGCGGGCGGAATTATATTGTCGATGGTCTAGATTCATCCATAGGAGCAGATCGACGGTCGACGGGAAATCACGGTTAGCAGAGTTGCGTCGAGATTAGCGCGATGGATAGTGCCCATATTGCATGTAGGAAAGGATAGCAGTCGTCCATCCAAAGGACGCATGGCACGAGATCTAGTCACGATGGCATTTCGGCATTCAGGAGTTCAAAGGGTGAGGGTTCCATGTTGTCCTACCTCTCGAAGCCCCGAACCTCGAAGCGCCGAAAGCGCTCAAAGTCGGGCCCGCAGTATCACGGAGCAATCTCAGTCGTCCATCCAAAGGGGACACCTGGTGCGCGATTAGGCTCATTTCCTTTTCTCCCATCACGACTTCAAAGCACAATGGGCAGCTCCTTCATATCCCCAAGATGCGAAGTGCCAAGAGCATCCAGGAATGGGGCCCATAGTATCGCCAAGTGAGTTCAGGACCGTCAAATCTGAGAGGGACGTGTGGCACCCAATTAATCCATCTCGGTGTTTCGCTCATCGCGATTGTGATAAGCAAGGATCAGCTCCTTCCTATTCATGAACGCCGAAAGCACCTTTGAAAATAAACGTAGGGTCACAGCCCGTGGTCACTTGGGAAATAAAAAGAGTTGTGCAAAAGGGGCCAAAGGCGTCGAGTTTAGTCGCAGAATGGATCATCGCGATCTCCAGGTGCCATTTGATTCGATCTCAATCCTGGTTCTCACTTGGAATAAATGAAGGTGAGAGGGGGTGGTTGAAACCTCTCCTCACTCATTAAGTGTAAGGTATGGAGGATCTGGCAAGCTGTCTACCCGAGAGGGTCCTGTGTACCGATCTTTTCCAAAGAATCCATGCTGAGTCCTCGACTAGCCAGAGAGGTATGCACACGCTAACTAGGCACTTAATGGCTCAACTACTCCCCTTGCAGGAGCCATGCCCAGTTAAGGTGGCGTCTAATGAAGAATATTTGTCTGAGTTTGATTGAAGGGACACCACGCCTTGGATGACTAAGCACGCCTCTATTAGGAAAAAAATTCTAAGTATATAGACTCATTCTTTGTATTTTGTAAAGGATCGATGGTTGAGCAAGGCTCCCGGTTGTAAAACTTTAACGAAGCACTGTTATTCTGGTTATGAATGGACTTTTGAGACTTCTTGCCTTATGAATGTCAGTTTCTTTCATGTCTTTGTTTACACTATGTTAGAGCAACTCAGAATTGGAGGATCCAGTCAAGTTGTAACTATTATAGGATGATGTTGTTGGACACACCTACCACACTTAGAGGGGGGGTGAATGAGTGTGGGGATCTTTTTCCCAAAACTTCCCTCTTCACAAAAACTCATCAATTAGCATTCAACATTTATTCATTACCCATTGCTATCATTTATAACCAGTTAGATGTGAGCACATATCAGCAACATATATCAACAATATATCATCAACAAGTCATCATCACAATGGACACAAAGAACACAAGATGTATGTACAATTTTATTTTTATTACGGACTTCAATCCTTGGGGTTTATCAGCAACAACTGAATAGAGTACAACTCTACAAGAGCACCAGCTCTATTTGCAAGACTCAGCTTACACCCTCAGCATCAACTGAGATGAGGCAACAATCCTCAACAGATATCAATCTGTCAACAGCTACGCGACCTGTCAATAGTGCAGCCCGCGTGTGAATGCGCTCTGGATCACTACAGCCTACATGTGAGCGTGGCCAGTGTATAATGCAGCAAGCGTTTTACTTCCAAGCAACTGGGATTTTTCTTTTCTTCACATGTTCATATCCTCTGTCACCTGTAATCACTTTCTCTTCTATCTTCCACTGTCCAAAACTGAACCACAACCAGTCACAACACATCCAAGCTCTCCAATAGCTTGCTCATGCTCCACATCAAATCAATATGAATGCTATCGCAATCATGTATAAATAGCTAGTATACCATAGAAATCATGTCACTACTGAATCACAAGAGTGCCACTCACTCCATCCATCAACTCAACTAAATTTAGCCACATCATAGAAGCTATACCAAGAATGCCCTAAGAATTCACAACATATCAAACAATAGCATCTATCAAGACAATAATGTAGCCATACCAGTGTCTGAGTGATAGATCTGAGGCCATAGAATGCAGATCTAGAACCTGCCTCATCATCCAAGAGCTTGGCACCATCTCAAACAAAAATCTCCATGATTTTATTCAATCCACGCTCCATGTACACAGTCATCCCACGTGTACACTCACCCTATACATAGCCAACCCATGTGTACATGCACCCTATACACAGACAGCCCGTGTGTACATCAGAAAATAGGGTTTTCTATGACTCCGAGACTTTTGTCGTCAAGATCTTCGATATTGCTGAAGCTTTGATGCGTCCATGAGATCCTCCTCTCGCTCTCTTCCTTAGAATAGATCTTCAATCATGCTCAAAAGATCCTCACCAATAAGATTCTCTCACAAGAATCTATCCATCAATACTCCAAAAGATATTCAAGAAGCTATCCATTGATCCATAAAGGATTCTCACTCAAAAATGTGTCATTTACAAGAGATCCTAGCTTATTATTTATACTTTCATCTTCTAGGTCACTTAACCCATTTTTAGGTTACTTAACCCATTTCTAGGTCTCTTAACCCATTTTCCTTATTTTAGGGTTAATCACTTTCCATGAATAGAAAGTTCTCCAATACTTTATCATTTAAATATTCCTTCTTGATTTTGTCACTTTTCTTTATCATTTAAATAATCCATCTTGATTTTGTCACTTTACTTTATCATTTAAATAATGATTTCTTCTTTTCAAGTACTTTTACTTCTTTGACCTTTTGGGGCTTCAAGCCATCATATGGGGGTCCTCCAACTTCATAAGACCATAACTCTAAAACCGTGAGGAGTTATGTGACATTTCACATACCACCGGAAATGGCATGACAAGAACTATCCATCTAGGATAGTTTCACCAACAACTTCATTGATCTTCATCTCATTATTCCACATACAAGCATGGGTCCTCCATCCATTCTTTTAGGATAACTCATTCCATAAAGCGTCTTCCCGTGAGGGCTTTCACCATAAGGGGACCACTTTGGAGTTCATCCATTTGTTTACCGTATCAACCATGATGAGACAATAATGATTCATCTTTGCATCGATTGGTTTCCACTTGGACATATAACATTCTCATCAAGGGAATCATATCAATCAATTACTTGACATCAATCAAACCAAACCATTTACATCAATGACATATGAT
>ML802537.1:107170-119487 GCA_009831015.1 Picea engelmannii | reverse complement strand
CGAGTAGTTTCTCACCTAGAGAAACTACTCACGGGCCTGACAACCCTCTTCTTCGACATAGAAAATATCTCACCCAGAGAGAAATGCCTACGGGCCTAAAAATCCACTTCTTCGACCACGAGCCTGACAACCCACCTCTTCAACCACGTAAAAATTTTCGAACTGTATGAAAACTAAAACATATACACACAAAACCACTTGTGGAACTTTATATATAAAACTTAAAACATCCAAAGACATTCTGTAAATGCACATATTCATACGGAAATAATAGTAACATATACATCCAGCATAGACAGGCAATACCCATAAATATAAAGATAGTTATAAACCACACATAGGATAAACCCATAAAAATAAACCCATAAATAATAATGCAACATGTAATTTAACACACAATTGACACTTATCTTGGTAAGAATATCACCAATTGCGTGCACACCTTCCACGAACCTCCCATCCTTAGACAACGTTGCTCATCAATGTCAACAGTGGGTCACCCCCAAGCTGGAACTAAACTCCACCCGGGTAAAGGGGTTCCTAACTAGGTTGATGTATCTCAAACAATAGGAAATACTCTGTCACATGTGCCAACTCAAACTAACAGCATACAGTCCCGCATTCACCACATGCTTGTCCCAATCCAGGAAGTGTGCCCCTTCTCTTCTCAACAGTCCCTCGGAAGCCCCACTTCCCTTCCAGGGCTTCAACAATAGGACGGATAGGAACTCTCATATCCCTGTAGCTACAGTTTATCACCTTCAAGAAATCAATTCCCAACAATTCTCTCACCCAGAGAGAAATTTCTCACGGGCCTAACAACCCACTTCTTCAGTCCAGCTCCTAAGCTAACCAGGTACAAATACATGTATAGGTACGGGCATGGTATTGGTTTAGGTATGGATACAAGTACAAGGAGGTACGGAGGACAACTCAATGAGTGAGTGAATGATGATGGAATGATTGGAAAATGATATAAGTCCAAGATATATGTATGCATGTTTCCAACTTGACACTTGTCATGTTGGGAGCTGCTTTGGCCCACTTGTCCCCATCCTTAGAACTTAGGATAAAATAATTATCCATACTTTATACTTTAAGGAATATTAATATAATATTCCTTTTTGGCTTAAGCTCCCTATCTTATCCCTTTTCTTTAACTTTTATCCCCCCTTTTCCCTAACTAGTGGAGTTTAGTCCCCCATACTCTTTTATCGTGATCGATCTACACGTAGCGATGTATTATCTTAATGATGAGACATATACAAAAATAGGCTTGTTGGCCTTTATCATCTAGGCTCTCCGGCCTAATCATCACATAATCCTTCTGGATTATAATAAACTGGCTCACCAGCCTATAAAACACAACATATACACAAAGGCTCCCTGACCTCAAAATCACGTGCACTTAAGTTTCTTGCGCACGGTATCCTGGAATGTGCACACTTAATCATTTTACTATGGAGTACATGTGCGCACTATACCATGGAAGGTGCATACAAAAATGATATCAAGCAACTCACCAGCTTAAGTACATTTTCATTTACATTTACAACTGGGTTCGACCTAGGGGTCTTACAATCCCCTCCCCTTATTTATGCATTGTCCTCATTGCATTATGTACACATATACAACCAAAATTTCAAAAATCCTAAAAAATGTGCGGGTGTTCTTCCCACATTGCATCCTCATGCTCCCAAGTAGCATCCTCAGGACTGTACCAGGTCCATTGGACCTTTATAAGCCCTATGGATAGATTCTGGAGCTGTTTGATTTTACGATCCAGAATGTGTACCGGATGTACTTGGAAAGCGCCTTCTTGTTCCACCTAAATCACATTCCAACCAATAACATGATTAACATCAGGAATATATTTCTTGAGCAATGATACATGGAATACATTATCAACAAACATAGATGCAGGCAATGCAATCATATAAGTTATTGGACCAATCCTCTATAAATTTCAAACGACCCACAATATCGAGCTACCAACTTTGAACAATTTCCCAACTTCAGGGAACTTATGTTCGCCTTCACTTTCAAGAATACATGGTCCCCCACTTTAAATTCCTTGTGAGTTATGCCCTCATCAACATAGATTTTTTGTCTATCTAGGGCAACCTTTAATTTTTTTTTTGTTTTTAACATTTTCTCCATTTCCCTAAGTAAATTTGGCCCAACTACTGCTCTATCTGTTGGGTTATCCCAGATTACCGGTGTGTTGAACCTTATGCCATAAAGTGCCTGAAATGGGCTCATCTTTAGAGATGCTTGGTACCCATTGTTATAAGCAAACTCTACTAATTGTAGGTAGTCCTCCCATTTTGATGGTTTATCCATCACATACATCCTCAACATATCTTCAATCACTTAATTCACCCTCTCTGTTTGTCCATCTGATTCTGTATGATATGTTGTACTAAAATTCAAGTTTGTTCCAAATCCATTAAATAATCCGTTCCAAAAATTTGAGGCAAATTTTGGATCTCTGTCAGACACAATTATCTTGGGTATGCCATGTAATAGAGAAATTTCTCTCATATAAACATCAACAAGGTTGGATACCTTGTGAGTGAGCTTAACTGGAATAAAATGGGCATCTTTAGTAAGCTTATCCACCACTACCATGATAGAATCATGATGCTTGTTTGTCCTAGGAAGTTTGGTGATGAAATCCATTGTTACAACTTCTCATTTCCACTTAGGAATGGGTAATGTTTGTACCAAACCAGCTGGGTTTATATTCTCATCCTTTACCTTTTGACATTCCAAACATTTGGCAATAAAATCAACAACTTCTTTCTTCATGCTTGGCCAATAATATTGTCTCTTGACAACTGCAATAGTTTTCTGATAACTTGGGTGCCCATCATAAGGTACATTATGCATTTCTATGAATATCAGATATTTCAATTCATGGGAATTTGGTACATAAATTATTCCCATGTATATGATAATTTCATCATTTTCTAGCTTATAGTCTTCAATTTTCTGCTGCAAAATACCTTGTTGTAATTTTTCCACTAATTCCTTGTATTGCAAATATGATTTTGCAGCATCCATGATTTTGTCTTTCAAATCTGATTGGTACATGATTATGGTTGAAGCATGCAACTCATGCACTCTTCTATTGAGTGCATCGGCCACTTTGTTCTCTTTCCCTTTGATATGCTTTATACCAAAGTCATATTCACTAAGAAATTATAACCATCTGCTTTGCCTGACATTTAGAGTTGGTTGATCAAATAAATATTTCAGACCATTATGGTCTATCCTCAGCTCAAACATTTTCCCCATGAGGTAGTTCCACCATTTCCTCAAGGCATGCACTATGGCTGCCAAATCCAAATCATGAGTGGCATAGTGCCTTTAATGTTCCTTCAACTTCCTTGATTCATAACATACAACAAAACCATTTTGACTGAGGACTCCACCAAGTACTTATTTACATGAATCTTTGCATACAATGAAGTCTTCATTTGGATCTACAATCCTTAGAATTGGATCACTTGTTAATAATTTCTTCAAGAGTTGGAAACTCTTTTCACAATTCAATGTCCACTGAAACTTCACACCCTTCTTTTGCAAGGAAGTGATTCGGTGTGCAATCTTTGAGAATCCTTCAATAAATTTCCTATAGTAGCCTGCAAGGTGCATGAATGATCTGACCTATATCACATTCTTTGGCGTTGACCATCCTCTAATGGCTTCTATCTTCTCAGGATCCATTGCTATCCCATCCTCTGAAATGATGTGTGCCAAACAATGAATTTGTTTCTAATAAAATGAGCACTTGCTCAATTTGGCATACAACTGATGCTCCATTAATACTTGTAATACCATCCTCAAGTGTTGTTCATGCTCTTCCTCTGACTTAGAATATATAAGAATGTCATCTAAAAATAAAATGACAAACCTATCTAAGTATTCTCTGAAAATACCATTCATTAAACACATGAAGACAACTGGTGCATTTGATAATTCAAAGGGCACCACTGTGAACTCATAATGACCATACCTTGTTCTGAAAGCAGACTTGTTGATGTCTTCTTCTTTAATTCTTACTTGATGATAACCGGACCTAAGATCAATCTTGGAGAATATTTTTTCATCTTTTAGATGATCAAAGAGGTCATCAATCATTGGCAAAGGATACTTATTCTTCACAGTTACCTTATTCAACTGCCTAAAGTCAATGTAAAGTCTCAATGTTCCATCTTTTTTCTTCAAAAATAAAATTTGGGCACCCCAAGGTGACACACTTGGGCGTATATACCCCTTCTTCAGGATTTCTTCAAGTTTCATTTGCAACTCCTTCAATTCTGGTGTACTCATCCTATATGGAGTCTTGGATACTGGAGCTTCTCCAAGCATCAAATTTATGGAGAAATCAATGTCTCTTTTAGGGGGTAATCTTCATATTTCCTTAAACACATCTTCAAACTCTTTTAGGACTGCATAATCTTTAATATTTGACACCTTATCCTTAGGTGTCTTTTCCATATGTGCTGCAAATATTTGACACCCTTTTTTGTAACATTTCTTCAGTTGCAATGCTGAAATTTCTCTGATGGTCACTGCCCTGGGAATTCCCTGCACTTTCCTTAAGTTCCCTTCCTCATCCAAGCAAGTAAATTCCTTGTTATGACAGTCTAGGATAGCATGATGTTGGTCCAACCAATCCATCCCAATTAGACATTCATAGGAACCTAAAGGAAAGATGTTTAAATATTCCCTAGTGTTCAGTCCATTCATGTCCATAAGACATGACTTAACCATCTCATTAACTTTCCTTTCGGATCTGGTATCCAGTTGCACCAACCAAGATTTTCCATTCTTGATTCTTGGAAAATTCAAACTTTCCACCATCTTAGGATCTATATAACTATGACTAGCTCCTGAATCAATTAAAATAGTAATGGTTTGGTTGTTGATCATACCTTCCAATTCAATCATGTGTGACTGATACTTTGCTTGCTTGTTTTCCAGGGCTGCATTGATCCTTGGTACATTTGTTCCCATGTCCTCAATTGTTTCATCTTGATGTACATTGTGAACAGTCCTCACTTTTTCACCTCTGTGAGGACAATCTCTTAACATATGATCTCCTTTACAATCCCAACATTGAATAGGTGGTTTCCTTGTCCTTTGAGCCCATGTCTCATTCGTTATGGGTTCTCTAGAAGTTGGTTGTCCTTGAGGATTATTTCTGAAGAATGGTGGCTTAGTCCCCTTCTTCCTCTAATCCATCTTTAATTTCTTTTTGTCTTCCCAAGATTTTTGGAAAGTTGGCGTTGCTTTTTGTTGATCATATAGGCATTTAGCTCGTCTTATGGTTTCCTCCAATGTCTTGGGATCATCATACTATGTTTTGTCATTGATGAATGATGGAAATCCACTCAAATACCTTTGAATCTTAATTGACTCATCCTTGATGAAAGAAACATACTTTAGTAGTTCTAAAAACCTTCTTTCATATTCATCTATGGTCATACTCCCAAGTTTGAGTTCAATGAACTCTTTCATTTTCTTGTCATAGTATCTCTTAGTCAAATATTTATTTTCAAAATATTTCTTGAATTCCTTCCAAGTAACATTTTTCTCTTTAATGTGTTGCATTTGCACAAGTTGATCCCACCACATGGATGCCTTTCCTTTGATTTGATAGATGAAAATTCTTCCTTCTACATGAGAAGAATAATTATGCAATTAAAAATACTTTCCCATGCCCAGCAGCCATGTCTCTACATCTTCATCCTTCTTGTGCTCACCATCAAATGTAGGAGGTTTGATTTTATTCATTTATCCTCGTAGCTCATCCCCCCAGACCTATTATGATTCCTGACAGATAATGGACTTGATATGATGTGTTCTCTCTTATTGTAATTCCTCGGGGAGTGATGATGATGTCTTCTAACACTTCTGGTTCTTCTTTTCTCATCAGGAGACCTGTGACTTCCTAATTTGCTTGAGCCACTCTCCCTATCCAATTTATTTTCTATTATGTTCAATCTCTGCATTAAATTCATGTTGAATTCCTCCTGCTTCTCCTTAGCTCTCATAATCCTTTCATTATCAGCTTTATGTCTTTGGACATCCTTCTGCAAATTTCTAATGGTCTCTACCATATTCATGTTTCCATCCTTGCCTTCTCCATGTCCATTGGAGTTTGTTCCTTCAATGCCCAAATGGACATCCATCCCTATGATCTCATCTTCCTGGATATAAGTACCCTGTGCATCTTCCATTCCTCTATACTTTGTTCTGATCCTGATCTGATCTAGTTTTTGTTAACTCTGCAAAATGTGCAACCAACAAAACTTTGTTAGGTTAACTGACTCAACAATTTCATGAAAATATGAACCATTCTGGTTCAATAATATATCAGAATTATTTCTTCTAATTTCCTTAAAAATTGATTGCCTAGATCAATTTTCTGGGTGAATAATTATATTCTATTGTCCAATACCTTTCCAACACCTACTTCCATGCTCAATTCTGAGTCTTGAGCAGAAAGTTATGGTTATTTGAGAATTGTCCATTAATTTTTTTGTTCACTCTTTAACTTGGTGCAATTTTGCATTGTAATTATGCATTTTAGCACCTTCTCCATTATATTTTTTGTATGATCTCGATCGGATTTCTTAATATACATATTTTGGACAGTTTATCCAAGTTTCACCTTTTTTTGGGCTCCAGGCTACTAGTTACATCCTGTTGAAGTTCTAGGACAATTCGTTTTTTTGGTCTAGAATGGTACAGGTACCTTCTTTTCCATATTAAACATTTTTAACATGACTAGAAATTTAATTCAGCTCTAGGAATGTCTTCAATGGTTCAATATATTTCCATCAACTACTCTTGCGCCTCAATCTGATTCCAGAGAAGAAAGTTATGGCTCTTCGAAGTTAGTTGGGTCTTAAAATTTACCCTCCACTGTTTGTCCTATAACTTCCTTGTAAAAGCTATGTTTGACGAACGGTTTACACCATTAGAAAGATATCTCTAGGATATTCATTTGAGCTGCAGAGACATAGTGTACCTTGGCATACTTTGTTCTCATGGTTTTTGAGGAGCTAAAAACATTGTTAAGGGCCTCAAAAACACGTTGCAAAAAGATGACCTTCAAACAGTATAAAATGTCGTAGAAATTCGTTGGTTTATGTTGTTGTATACCATCCAAACAACTTAGTGTGCACAAATTTAAACCTATATGCCCATATTTAGCATGCACAGCAACACCATAAGGTAGTGCATTCTCCACGCACCTATAATCAATGTGGATCACTTATATGTCGTACCGATAACTGGTGCACACTACTTTTGTGTCGCGCGCCAATATCCATCGCGCACAATTTTGGTTCTTGCACTAATACCTGTTGCACGCAATTTTTGTGTCATGTGCCAATATTTTGTGTGCATTTTAATCTATGTGTTTCACCATGTCAAATTTTAGTATGCCCCCACTACGCACCAATACTCTGTGCGTACTATTAACTAAACTGTCGTGCAACAACATATACCCACATTGTGCACGCACCCACAAAAATTTCTCTGCGCTCTGTCAATATTGTGCACACCACGAGCACCATTAGTATGTGTGTGAACACCGCACGTGTCAGTATTACGCATGCACCACTCAATATTCAATGCGTAATGGTAAATTCCGTGCACACACTCATGCGCCAAAATTTTTCGCACATTACAACTCTGCATCACACAACGCCAAAATTAAGTGTGCACACCCGCGCACCAATATTTTTTGCGCGTTACCACTCTGAACTGTGCAACACCAAATTTAAGTGTGCAGACCCGCGCACCATTATTTTTGCACACGACGCCAATATTTTTCTGTGCCCACCCGCATGCCAATATTTTTCCACACAGTGCCAATTTTTAGCGAACACACTAGCATGCCATGATTTTTTCCATGCATCACCAAATTTTAGCGTGAGCACCAGCATGCCAATATTTTTCCGTGCAGCGCCAAATTTTAGCGTGCGCACCCGCACGCCAATATTTTTCCGCGTAGCGCCAAATTTTAGCGCACGCACCGACATGATAATATTTTTCCACACAACGTCGAATTTTAGTGTGTGCACCCGCACGCCAATATTTTCCACATATCGCAAGATTTTCACTGCCCATCATGAATTTTTAGTGCACCCACCTGCGCACATTCATTTTTATGTGCATCAATTCCTCGTGAATTCCACTGTAGAAATTGGGGCTTTTGCCTAACTTTTTCCCAATTTTTACCATAGACATTCTGCAACAACAAATCGTTGTGGGTTGACATTTTTGAAACGAATTTTTCCCAAACTCAATTCACGAATTGAGAATTTTAATCAAGTAATCTCACTCCATCTGTCATGGCTTCACTATAACTTCAAATTCGACCAATTCCAGGTTTGAATTTGCTAGAAAAGATATTAAATCAAGAATATCTCACCACTTGGCCAAATTTCTCAATTTTCCCATGAATTTAACAACAGAAATTGGGGCTTTTTCCCAATTCCATGCAATTGCTTCTAGTTTTTACCATGGATGCTCTGTAACTTGAAAGTTGGCCACTTCAAAATCAATCCTCTGTGAAATTTCCCTTCAACTCAACTTGCTCGGCCCATCTAGGCTCAATGTTGAAAATTGAAGCTATGATACCATATTGTAACATCCCCAACATCCAACTGGATTATGCCACGTAAACATTTTCGCACTGTATGCAATCTAAAACATATATACACATAAACTCTTGTGTAACTTTATATATAAAACTCAAAACAACCAAATAAATTCTATAAATGCACAGATTCATACAAAAATAACAGTAACATATACATGTAGCATAGACAGGAAATACCTATAAATATAAAGATAGTTATAAACCACACATAAGATAAACCCGTAAAAATAAGCATGTAAATAATAATGCAACATGTAATTTAACACACAATTGACACTTATCTTGGTAAGAATATCACCAACTACATGCAGAACTTCCACGAACCTCCCAGCCTTATACCACACTACTCATTACTCTCAGTAGTGGATCACCCCCGAGATGGGACTAAACTCCACCCGGGTAAAGGGGTTCCTAACTAGGTTGATGTATCTCAGACAATAGGAAAGGCTTTGTCACAGGTGCCAACTCAAACTAACAAACTACAATCCCTCATTCCCCACATGCCTATCCCACCCTAGGAAGTGTGCCCCTTCTCTGCTCAATAGTCCCTTGGCTACCCCACTTCCCTTCCATGGCTTCAGCAACAGGCCGGACAAGAAGTCTCAGAGCCTTGTAGTTGCATTTTAGCACCTTCAGGAAATCAATTCCTAGCAATTCTCTCACCCAAAGAGAAATTACTCACAGGCATGACATCCTTCCTCTTCAATATCCCATGGGCCTGACAACCCGCTTCTTCAGTCCAGCTCCCAAGCTAACCAGGTATAGATACATGTGTAGGTATGGGTATGGTACTGGTTCAGGTACGGATACAGGTACATGGAGGTATGGAGAATATCTCAATGAGTGAGTGACTGATGATGGAATGATTGGAAAATGAACTAAGTCCAAGCTATATGTATGCATGTTCCCAATTTGACACTTGTCATGTTGGGAGCTACTTTGGTCCACTTGTCCCCATCCTTAGAACTTAAGATAAAATAATTATCTATATTAATATAATATTCATTTTTTTCTTAAGCTCCCTAGATTATCCCTTTTCCTTAAATTTTAGCCCCCCCTTTATCTAACTAGTGGAGTTTAGTCCCCCATACTCTTTTATCATGGTGGGTCTACACGCAACGATGTATTATATTAATGATGAGACATATAAAAAAAATAGGTTCATTGGCCTTTACCATCTAGGCTCTCTGGCCTAATAATCACATAAGCCTTTTGGATTATAATAAACTGGCTCGCCAGCCTATAAAACACAACATATACAAAAAGGCTCCCTGGCCTCAAAATCGCGTGCACTTAAGTTTGGTGTGTGCGGTATCCTAGAATCTACACACTTCATCATTTTACTGCGCAGTACATTTGTGCACTATATCATGGAAGGTGCATACAAAAATGATATCAAACAACTCACCAGAGTAAGTACATTTTCATTTACATTTACAATTGGGTTCGGCCTATGGGTATTACAATTCCTTTGGGGTTAAGCCCCCTTAGCTTAGTCCCTTTCCTAAACTCTTAGCCCCCCCTTTCCCTTTCTAGTGGAGTTTATTCCCCCATCTCTTTTGTTTGGTCAGTCTGCATGTAGTGGTATACTTAATTAATAATATGAGTATGATTTACATTTACAATATAGGAACGATGGTCTTTATCATCCAGGCTCCTTGGCCTAATAATCATATAATCATTCTATCCTATAAAACCTGGCTCACCAGCCTATAAAACACAACATATATACAAAGGCTCCATGGCCTTAAGATTGCACACTCAATCCGATGTGCGTAGAACTATGGAATGTGCAAACTCTTCTTTTGGTATGAGATTCATGTGCACTTACTCAATGCGCAGAGAATTGGACCAAAGACCATGTATCATCAACTCACCATCTTATAGGCATATTTACATTTACATTTACAATTTGGGTTCAACTTAGGGGTATTACATTCCACTCCCCCTTATTTATGCACTTTCCTCAGTGCATTATATACCATGTACATTTCAAATAGAATGATAACAATAGAATCTCCCATGATTCTATTATAATCCTATCTCGTTATCTGCATCATTCTGATAGTCAAATCCTTTTATAATAGATCTTACTCCAATTTATTGCTTAATCTGTATATTGGTTTCTTTGGGAGTGAATGGAATTTCTCTATTTCATTCACTACATGATCTATTCCTTTGCCCAGATTCCATTGAGTACTTGAATAATATGAGTGGACTTCATGTAGTGGCTTCCCAAAACTTTATGGTTGCACCTAGATTCATACCTTAACATTTTGTAGTCTTGGATTTTGATCATCTTATGAAAGATTTTTGTCATGGCACTCTTTCCCTGAGTACCTCTTCTTATATTTAACTAAATTTCAACCTTCTCACCTGCTATGAACTAAAAAAAATTAACTCTGCAAAATTTTCAGCCAACAAAATTTGTTAGGCTAAATAATTTAACAAATTTATGAAATTATGTACAATTATGTTCCAATAATGCATTAAAATTCCTTCTTCTGGTCTCTTTTGAAAATTAACTACCCAAGTCAATTTTATGTGGATACTTAGAATCCCCTATCCAAGACCTTTCCAATGACTACTCCATTTCTCAATTCTCAGTCTTGA
Source organism: Picea engelmannii (assembly GCA_009831015.1). NCBI lineage: Eukaryota > Viridiplantae > Streptophyta > Pinopsida > Pinales > Pinaceae > Picea > Picea engelmannii. The sequence continues at coordinate 108,188 of ML802537.1, read as the reverse complement.
GCAGAAAGTTATGGTCATTTGAAAATTGTCCATTAACTTCTCATGTTCACACTTCAACTAGGTGCAAATCTGAATTGTAATTATGCATTTTTTCATCTGTTCCGTTGGATTTTTGGTAGGATCCAAACTGGGTTTCTTCATATAAAGATTTTGGACAGTTTGTCCAAGTTTCACCTCTTTCTAGGTTTTGGGCTGCTAGTTACAGTCTGCTGAAGTTCTGGGCCAATTAGTATTTTTGGCCTTGAATTCTACAGGTACCTTTGGTGCCATATTAAACATTTTTAGCATGCCAAAATTTTAATTCAATTCCATGAATGTGTTCTATGGTTCAATAGCTTTATTGATGGTCTCATTCTTGTTCTTTTATGAAAACCCCCACCCCTCCAAGGGAGCTCGCCTGGATCGAGATAAGGGCAGAGAAATCGAGAAATTGAAGTTTATTGAGTTATGGGTTGCCACAAATGGATTAGCCTCTGAGGTATGGTTGGATACATGGCGATGTGCTTCACACTTCGTGATTACACCTCCAACATGAAAGTCTGCATGGAAATATTTCAACTGAAAGGGAGTGCTCTACTTTGGTGTAAGACACTCCCACCTAAACTAAACATGGTCGTTGTTATCACTGAAATTTCGTCCGCACGTGGCGACAAGAACTCCGCATCATCAAAACAGAAAATAAGTCATTCATGGCACAAGGTTAATTCCACAACACAGCAAAAGGGTCAAAACTATACAAAATGGCCAAAAAATTGCAAGGCGCTTTACATCCTTGGGGCGCGTTCTCTTATGCGCGTAACAACTTCGTACAAGGCGCGCATATGTGCACAAGACACGACTGTTTGGCGAAAAATCCGCGCTCCTGCTAAACGACACATTTATTGAAACTGGTCGGCTTCCCAACCACTAATGGATCGGCTCCCAAGTCGATTTGACACCAAATCCGAGCTCAATCCTCAAGGTGGGATGGTCAAAGACCTAATTGTGCCCTAAAGAGCCCCTTTTCACATTCAAAAGA
>ML802537.1:85189-105322 GCA_009831015.1 Picea engelmannii | reverse complement strand
TTGGACTTGGGACTTATACGTCCAAGTGTGTCACCTTGGGGTGTGCCAATTATATTTGTGAGAAAGAAGGATGGATCATGGAGACTTTGTATTGACTATCGTCAATTGAACAAAGCGACGGTCAAGAACCAATATCCATTGCCAATGATTGGTGATTTATTTTACCAAATGAAGGGAGAAATGGTGTTTTTGAAGATTGACTTGAGATTGAGAATCATCAATTATGGATTAAGGATGAAGATATCCCTAAGACCGCATTTAAGACGATATTTGGACACTATGAATTTATAGTTTTAACATTCGTTTGATGAATGCCCTGGAAGTATTCATGAGTTTGATGAATGGGGTATTCTTTGAATACTTGGACAAGTTTGTTCAAGTATTTATTGATGACATATTGATTTATTATTGGATGAAAGAACATCATGATGAACACCTGAGATTGGTTCTACAAGGTCTAAGAGAAAACAAATTGTAGAAGAAGTTATTGAAATGTTCTTTTTACTAATCAAATATTCATTACATGGGACATATCATATATGGAGAAAGTATCGTTGTGGATCCATTTAAAGTAGAGGTTATTATGGAATGGTCAGCACTAACGAATGTACATGAAGTACGTAGATTTATGGGTTTAGTAGGATATTACCCATGATTCATTGAAGGTTTTTTGAAGATAGCAAATCCAATCACGGAATTGCAGAAGAAAAAAAAAAGTTCAAATGGACTAAGAAATGTGTGGAATATTTTCAAAATCTCAAAGAGTTGTTAATGACAACACCAATGCTGAAGGTCCTTGACATGGACAAACAATTCTGGGTATGCACGAACGCATCCAAGGAATTTCTAGGCAGTGTTTTGATGCAAGACGATCAAGTGATCACTTACATCTCAAGGAAATTGAGAAGGCAAGAGGAAAACTATGCAACACATGACTTGGAGTTATTAGCAATTGTATATGCCTTGAGATTATGGAGACATTATCTGATTGGTTGAAAATTTGAAATAAAGACAGATCACTATGGAATGTAGAATATATTCACTCCAAGTGACGTGAACGCACGACAAAGGCATTGGTCATAATTTCTTAGCGAATACGACTTTGAGATTACTTACATTAAAGGAATGGTGAACAGAGTAGTAGATGCGTTGATTAAGAGACCATGCATATTCTCGATAATACCTCTTAAGATGAATCTTCGAGAAACGATTCTAGCTATAGATATTGATGATGATTGGTACAAGGAAGTTAAGGATATTTTTGGACAAGATACCACGATGGTATCGAAGTATGAAGGTTATTCTTTTGACAATGATGAATTGTTGAGGTATAATAGTAGAATTTACATACCTCCTAATGATGAATTAATAAGTTTGATCTTAATCAAATCTCATCGAGTAATATACATGGCTCATCTGGGAGTCACGAAGATTAAGAAAGACCTTAAGCCTTTATTCTTCTGGAAATGAATGAAAGTGGACATGGTTATTTACATGGCACGATGTATAGAATGTCAACAGGTGAAGTATGAACATAGACATCCAGGAATATTTTTATAGCCACACACTATTCCTGAATCGAAATGGGAGGTCATTTAGATGGATTTTATTGTTGGATTTTCACTGATGGGAAGGAGACACGATTCAATTTTTGTGGTAGTTGACACTCTGACAAAGAGTGCAGACTTTATTCTAGTGTGTATGACATATTAAGCGTTGAACATAGCTAGAGTATGCATTAGACAAATTGTGAGGTTGCATGGAGTGCCAATAAGGATCATATATGATCGAAGATCAGTGTTTACAAGATGATTTTGGACCAGTTTCCAAGAATCCTTGGGAATACAACTGAATTTTAGTATAGAAAACCACCTAGAGACAAAAGGACAAATAGAAAGAACAAACCATATTTTGGAGGACATGTTTTGTATGTATTTAATGGACCAATAGAAAAATTTGGAGGATTTCTTGCCATTGGTAGAGTTTGCATACAACAACAGTTACCAGAGTACAATTAAGATGGCACCATTTGAGTTTCTTTATGGGAGACCATGTAACATCATTGAGTTGGGATCAAATTGAGGATAGGGTCCTGGTGGGACTGAAAGTGATCCAAGAAATGGAAGAATAGATGCAATCGATAAGACAAAGGATTAAATAAGTGTAGGATCGACAGAATAGTCATGCTTATGCGCATCATGTTGACCAAAGTTATGAGGTTGGTGAAAGTTTTCTTGCAGGTAAAAATGCATAAGAGTTTGATCGAATTTGAAAAGGATTCTAAACTCTCTCCTAAGTTTTTGGGACCTTTAGAGGTTATGGAAAGAAAGGACATGTGTCTTATCGAATAGCCTTTCCTGATTCTTTGAGGTGTATACATGATGTATTTCATGTGTCTATTTTATGACATTATATTAGTGATATGTCACATGTTGTTGACATGATTTCTTTGCAAGTGTCAGAAGAGGGTTCTCTCATGGAGGATCTAATATGCACTCTAGACCATCACATTCGACAGCTATGACGTCGAATAGTCGATCAGGTCAAGGTCTAGTGAGACAATTCTAGTCCACACTTGGCTACATGGGAGGACGCATATGAGATGTATCAACAGTTTCCTTATTTGTTTGATAGATTATATATGTATATCTATGTCAGATACACTTATTTACTTGCATTATTATACTATACAAACTTCGAGATGAAGTTTAATACAAGAGGGGGTGTATGTAACATCTTGTACTACTGATCACACTTTATTGACTTATTCTTTGAGGAAACTTGCATGCAAATGATGCATAACCCCCTTCTCTCCTTGGGGTTGTGCAACCTCTCAATCAAGGATATTCAATTCACTGAGCTGAATCATCTCTTTGGGCCTCTGCTAGACCCAGAATTTGATACACACAAGCCCTCTTTGGTTAGCAACACAGGCTTGATTCCCCTCCACACACTTTCTCTTGTGCTTCAGGTAAATCTGAGTGGAAATCGTTAGCTCCTTTGCTAGGTCCTTCTTCCTTATGTCCACAAGCTATAACCTCAGCCTCTCCCCCTTCATGACTTCGGGCTTCGCCTGTTTCGAGTGCAACTAACTCTTAATCCTCTGAACTCTGTACTAGTGAAATGACCCAGATAGAAATCTACGGCTCGCGCTTCTCTGATAGCCAACTGCTATGATTCACTTCAGGACTCCGACTTCTTTATTTTCGGGAGTTCCAATCACCTTTTCCCCCGAAGGGACTTATAACCAGAGCTATGGATCGAGAGCCACATGCTCACCTCGATCAACGATTGAAATCCGTCCTTTGTTCCTTCTTTGGACGACTCCGAGTCAACGCTCCTATACTTCTCCTTATCCCTCTTGGAGTATCAATCCTTTGGAGTAAATATCCACTCTCCACATGTCCCTCCATCTATCAATGAACACTATGGACTTCAGCCTTCAGAACTTATGACCTTCGAGAATTTTTTCTTCAATTTCCCCCTTTCTTTTCCAGAGTACACACTTTCGGATATCACGATTTGATAACATTTTTCCTTCTCAGATCGATGGCCATGATTGACTTCGGTAGTTGGACTTCGGGATTTTTTTTTCCTCCAATATCCATTTCCTCTTAATCACTCTTCTTCCAAAGCACACGGATCTCTGCCACGTGTCCTTCTCGGATCCAACAATCCATATTTCTCTTCTCTTCTTTAGGACTTTGACGATCCCTCTCCTTGAACACTTCCAAACCTTAAAATACACTGAGTGCTGAAGGAATTTAAGACTATCCTCCATGCAACTTTCCTAGATCCCACGGTCTGGAAAGATCCTGATTCCTCTGAATGGATCTTGCTCATTGGTTGGGAAATTTTCAGTGGGCTCCTCCCTACTGAATAATTTCCATCTTCTACCTCTTCTAAGCTTGTTCCTCATCGAAAATCTAAGCTTCTCGGAATGTTTCTTCTTACACACTCCATGCACCTCTCAAAACGCCTTCTTCGACACTTAGCCAAAAGTCGACCTTTTGCACATATTGCAACATGTTTCTTTCAACTTAGCCCCTTTATGGGTGATTTTTCACTCCTTCAAATAGTTCTTACACGACTCAATTGTTCCTCCTGAACAATATGACGTTGAGTGTGTTTCTACCTATGCACACCTTGCATGGTCCTATGCCTTCCTTTGCAAATGAACCTTCTTGTTATCTCTCCTAAGATTCTGAGTCAAAATAGACTCTATCAATGCATGCTTTGTGGACACTATGCAATCCTTGCAAATAAAGATTCACATTATCTATCCTAAGCTTCTGAATCAAAATAGACTATGTCAACGCACACCTTGCAGACACTATGCACTCCTTTCATGAGCTCGTAGAAAAGAAACAATTGAAACTTATCTAATCCTCATAGAGTCATACATTCAACCATGTAATGCATTCATAGCATAAGAACAAGTAATAACAGAGAATACAATTAAACAGAAATCCTACCATTCATTCAGATAGACACAATAAAAGCAATCCCAAACATTTTTGATCAATGCTTCTCTATTGTATTCATTCAAATGGTATGTACATGGGCTGATACAACTACAATAAGCTTCAGCGACCTAGAAAATAAAAACTTCAATAACTTTCAGCAAACTCATTTGGGCATACACTACATATTTTATACAAGAAGGGCTCATAGAGATTTTTCCCTTCGACTGTCTTAGTGTTATATAATCAAAGTAAAGGCTTTCAACCACTAAGTATTATTACAATAAGGGATGGGTATAGACAGATAAGAGTGAATGCTTCATATCTATACTAATATTAATTACATTAAATAAAATGCAATCTCCATCAATCTCACGTGATGGTTCAACCTCTTATCATTTAATAACTTTAATTACAATCCTTTCGAGATATTTATATGATACGCCATCCTTAAATTCAAAATGTGCACTAGGACATTGAGTTGTCCTCCACTTTCACATTGATGACGATGCTCCTACATCATACTCCTCTAGACAAAAATTCATGGAATCTTGTCCATGAGCTCGTGCACTGACTTTCCATGCTTTTGAATATCTACTTCATTTATCCAACTAGAATATTCTATTGGGTGTCCTTTCCACTTTACCAAATACTCTTCCTCTGGATAAATAAGTCTTCCTCTTGGTCTTCTTACCAATCCTCTGATCTATGATCTCCTCCATCTGTGGATTTTCTGCTATAGGCATCTGCTTCTCCCACTGAATCTCTTTTTGATATTATGGTCCTCTTGTGTCATCTTCCATATAAGGGTACAGGTATGAAATGTTGAATATGGGTGATATACCCACATCCTCTGGAAGCTCTATCTCATAAGTATTTGCATTAAATTTCCTTAGGATCTTGCACAGTCCTATATTCTTCAATTTTAATTTGTTATATGTTCCCCTTGGGAACCTTTCCTTCCTGAGATGTGACATGATTTGATCTCCCACTTCAACCTTAAGTTCTCTCCTATGTTGATCAACTCTGCATTTATATTCTTTTTTGTTGTTCTGCAACTACTCTTTGATCTGATTATGAAGCTTCTTCATTTCTACAGCGAAGTCTTTTGCTCCAATAGTTTTGAATTCATTCTGCTCCAAATATATCAACTATGATACTCCTATTGGCTTCACTCCATATACTATATGAAATGGAATCTTCCATGTACTCATGTTTGGTGAGCCATTGTATGCAAACTCTGCTTGTGACAGAATCCGATCCCACTGGCTATGATGTTCAGTGACCAGACTCCTCAACAAATTTCCTAAAATTCGATTTACCACCTCAGTCTATCCATTTGTTTGAGGGTGATATGATAAATTGAAGGACAGTTTCATCCCCAGTTTCTTCCACAATGTCCTCCAAAAATGACCAACAAATTTTGTGTCTCTATCTGAGACAATACTCTTGGGAAACACATGGAGTCTCACAACTTCCTTGAAAAACACATTTGCAATGTGTGTTGCATCATTAGTTTTATGGCATGGGATAAAGTGTGCCATCTTTGAGAATATATCAACTACAATGAATACGAAATTGCTTCCTCTTTTTGGTCTTGGCAATCCCAACACGAAATCCATGCTTATTGCATCCCAATGCCTATTTGGAATAGGCAATGGTTGATATAATCCAGTGTTCTGCCACTTTCCTTTTGCATACTTGTTACACATTACTTTGGTAACCACAGTGATCCACTAACAACATGTGTTCATGTTCCCTAAAAATATAAAAGAGTCTTTCTCCATGAGAAAAGTGATTTTCTTTCCTTTCTCAAAAACCATATCAAGGAAGGTCGTCACACCTTGAAAAATGCATGGGGTGTGACGATGCCTGATTGTCGCACCCTGCTTTAGAGATGGACTGCGACGTCTCCGTAGGATGCAATATGTATAGGGTGTGACGATGATAAAATCTAAGGAAAATTCAAATTTCATGAATGTTCTAGAAGCTGAGGTGGCCTCCGAACGATTTGGATCTTACTCGTTTTTCTGATTTGGTGGGATCATCCTATTCTCCTCATACATCTCTCCTTCACACTATATAAGGAGGGATCTCTCATGGAAAAGGCTAAGGTTGAATAGGATAAGATTTGTATGGAGAGTTCTACTTCATATTATTCTTGAGAGCTTTGCTTTAGTTCTACAAGCTACATGGTGGATCTTCTTCATTTAAAGGCTTTGGAGCAAAGGTGTGTGTGTTAGAGCAAAGGGTCATTGAAAGGGTACCTTGCGACATCAAGGCTTTGGTTGTATTCTCCACTTTCTATTTAATATGATACAGAAATGTGTTTCTTTCCCATAAAATCATTCTTGTTTTCTTGCTTTCATTGCCTGGATTCTATTTTCTAAGTCACTAAGAAATCCAATCTGACTCACTGATTGTTTATTTCACTGGAAAAACTTTCTTTCTTTTTATTTTTTCCATTTTTCCTTTGATCGTCACACCCTACTTTGAGATACAGTGCAACAATATAGGATTGATGCACCCTACCTTTTGACAAAGTGCAATGTCGTCGCACTGTATTTGTTCTCTAGCCTGCAATGATCAATGATCGTTGCTCTATGTTAGTCTACAGTCTGCGACGATTGTGAAAAAAATTGATTTTTGATGGTTTTTCTTGCCCAAATCTTAGATATGGTTTTGGGGTGATTTGTTGGGTCTGATTACAGTCTGTTTGACAACTTTGAATATGCTTTTAGCTATCTTTGAAACAAAAAAAAAAAAAAATTACTTTGCATTAGATTGGGGGCATCTTTGCATTTGAAGTAGCGAAATTGCATGGTTTTTGGCATTTTTGGTCTATTGATGTGCAGTCTCTTAGGCTCATTTCTTTAATATCTTGATATTGATGAGTTTAATACAGTTTTGGGACATTGTGCATCTGGGAATGATAAATGTTTTCTCCTTCTCGTAACATAGCTTTCATTGAAGTGAAATATTTTCATTCTCATTTCTTTACATTTTTTAGAGTCAGTCAAAACATCATTTAGTCCATGCCATTTTCCTCTTGAGTAACAACAACCTTAAAATAAAGCGCGTATAAAAATTGATTAGACATTTTTATATTTTCTGGTAGAAAACCTACATTATCTTAGAGTGTAGGGCTTTGGAATAGGTGTGAAAGTAACTTTCCAAAGATGTAAACAAACATAGAATCTTGAGTTAGGGAGCGGTGAAATCCACTTGCTACAAGTTGTCCTAGGAATCCCTTCTAACACAAGGGTCAATCACGAGCTCGCATTAGGACTGGTAGAGTTACTCACCCTGCTTTGTTGGTCTTAGTGTAGAGATTATGCATATTATCGGGGGTCACTTGAGAAGAAAATATTGTGGGGACATTCTCGAGTTGATTTTGGGATTAGATACCCTGCCTTTGTGTGTGGATCAGACTGTCAACTATTTCCCCATGCATCATTGTCGTAATTGGTAACTTTAGTGGCCTATCTCTTTAGGGTCTTTTACGCAAGGTGACGGTGAAGGGGAAAGTCTTCGCTGTACCTGGAATCGACGTTGGCCAAACTCACTCGGGCTCCTTGGAGGGTATACCCAAGTTTATGTGTGGGAGATTGCACCAGGGTGTAAGTATGTTAAGTAGGTCGTCAACATAACTTTTCCACCCACTCTATCTCATCCCTTTCTTACTTTGATCCCACGACGTTGGATTTCATCACCAACTAGTGCGTTCATTGTAAGAAGGTTTTGTTTGCTTGTTTGATTCCTCACTTTTTAGCATGTGTTGTTTGTTTTCCCTAGAAAACTCTAGGTTGGATCTGTTTTTAATGCCGTCAGTTCCCAGAATTCCCAATGAAGGAACCCCTTTTCCATGGGAACGTTTTGTTTTTCCTTCTTATGGAAACATTGGTCCTCCTCACATTGCTACTTTGAGCCTTCCAGGTCTCACAATTGGATTACCGGTATGGTTGTTTTCCACTCAGGTAATCCCGAATGCAGCAAGTTCTTTGATATTAAGCACTTCCCCCTAAGAAGATCAACCTCATGTTGATCCTTCACCTTCTTCACCAGTAATATCTTATTCACCTTCTTCAATTGCAAGTTCTTCTTCCATTTCATCTTCTTCGTTGAGTGAAAGCAATGAAGTTAGTAACCCGGTGAATAAGAAGAAGAAGAAAAGGAATATTAAGAAGAAGAAAAATAAGAAAGGGTCCAAAATTCCAACCACTGTCAGACATGTTGGAAAACCACCAATTACTGATAATCGTTTTGGGAGTGTTGATGATGCCAAGATCACCCAAACAACTCGTAAGCCTAAGTACCCTTGCAGGGTTTGTAAGGGTAACCTTCTTCTTAAGGATTTCCCTGGTCTATCCAAGGTTATAGAAGCATGGTCTACACACCCTCAACATCCCATTTCGTCAACCTCTGAACAAATGCTAATGACCTCCCGTCCACTAGTCAAGATACCATTGGGAAGAAGAAGAGTAGAGTCAAGCTCTCGTGTAGGTTATGCAGAGGGAGTCATCAAACTCACATTTTCCCTCGTATGGACGAAGCCTCAAAATTACTGGAAGACATGATTGTTTCCCAACCTCAACTTTCAGCTGCTTATCACAAGCTTACTCTCAACCCACCTATAGTTGATGGAATTATCAATCTGGTTCCTTCATCGATTAGTCTAGTCAATCAGGTAGTCAATCTGGTCATGTCCTTAGTTGAACCAATTGACAAAGTGTTTGATCTGGTCCCATCCTTGGTCGATCCCACTCTCCCGTTAGAGAGTGAAACCCAAGCGGTCAATCTATTTCCATCCGTCGACCCCATTCTCCCCTTGGAGAATGCAACTCAAGTGTTCGATCTAATCTCGTCATCAGTCAATCCTACTCTCCCGCTAGAGAGTAAATCCGATACTGCCCACGTTTTTCTTGTTGATATAGAATCTACCATGCTAGGGGGAATTCCTCCTTCTCCCATGGAACCCCCTCCAAGTAATGAGGCCATCCTTTTTGATTGGGGTGCGCTAACTGAACCTTGTCTTCCCTCTCACATTCCTTTCAAGATTATAGTATAGGTTTTTGGTCGGGACGTTCCTCAGACGTTGATAGATGAAGGTTTGTTCGTTAGTATTTTGTCCTCTATTGCTTGGCAAGCTTTGGGTTATCTTCAGATTATGCCATTTACACAAAATTTGTTGGCTTTCAAAAGAAGAACTAGTGAACCTTTAGGGATCCTTCCTTGGTTTCCCATAACTTTGGGAGGGAAAAATGTCATTATTAATGTCATGGTAGTCCAAGATCCCTTGTATTTAGATTTACTCCTTGGGCGAGATTACATATATTCCATGAAAGCTATCATGTCCACTCTTTTTCATGTGATATATTTCCCTCACGATGGAAGAATTGTGACTATTGATAAACTTTTGTTTGTTGGCCATGACTTGACCATCAACTCGATGACCTCCCTAAACAGTTCTTATATGCAATCGGTATCATCCCTACCACAAGTCAATTATGTGGTGTTGTCTCCCATGTCTTCAGTTGCCGATAAAGATGAGCCTCTCACTGTAAGATCAATATCTTATGACTTGGATCTGGTAGTTGACATGGTCATATCTTTAGTAGGGTTATTGGAGCCTGATCTCCTTACCCCTATCGTGGCCCTCGACATGTGTTTCTTCCAAAGTGTGTTTCTTCCATTGAGTGAAGATCTCTTGGAGGCCATGACTGAGTTTTGTCCCTTGACATGGTGTCCTTCCAGAGCACTATCTTATTGGAATCTGTGATCAAGAAGAGAAGCTTTGAGCATGGTTTTCTTATTTCAATCTCATTAAAAAATGAAACCAACTTTGAGCATGGTTTTTTTATTTCAATCTCATTAAAAAATGAAACCATCTTTGAGCATGGTTTTATGATTTCAAGCTCGTTAAAAAATGAAACAGAGCTTACAAGGATAGTTTTGTGTCTCTATGGCAACCTTGTTAAAAAATGAAACAGAGCTTACGAACATAGTTCTTGTTTCTATGTCAAGCTCATTAAAAAATGAAACAAAGGTTGGGGATTGAACCTAGATTCGCGAGCATAGTTCGTGTCCCTATGTCAAGCTTGTTAAAAAATGAAATAGATTTTTCCTGATTGAGTCAAGTACTTCGTTATGTATAGTATTTGAATCTTCATTTCCTCCACCTATTCTTTTGGACGAAATGAAGCTTAGGGGGAAATGATTTCATCCTCTAGAATTCATGTTGAAGTTAAGCCACTAGCTTCTTAAACTGGGGCTAAGTACCAACCATCCCTAGATTCTGCGTTGGGAAGTCACAAGAATAGTTTTCCTCTGGTTCAATCTTGTGTAAAAATGAAACCAAGTCCAAGCATAGTTTTGCTTAGTTTTAAGCTTGTGTAAAAATAAAATATATCCCAAGCATAGTTTTGTTTTGTTTTAAGCTTGCGTAAAAATGAAAAAAATCTTGAGCTTAGTCTTTGTTCTTTATCGCGCTCGAAAAAACATGAGAATGTAACAAGGTAGACTTTTATCACTTTTTCGGACTCATAAAGGTTATACGAAAAAAGGAACCCCCTGGAGTCCTCTTTAAGCTCTTTTAAGACTCTCTAAACATGAAAAGATTGTCGAGCGATCTTGTTCTTTTCATGCTCGTTAAAGTGTTTGAAGAAAACATCTAACGAGCGGTAGGTTATCACTTTTTTGGTCTCATCGGATTAGTTTACGAAAAAGGACATGTTGGAGTTCTCTTTAAGTGTTTTTCGGACTCTCTAAAATTGAAAAACCCTTGATTTTTCTTTCCTTGGACTCATTAAACAAACATCGAAAGACCCATATGGGATCGAACCACTCCTTCTTAGGGTTTATTAAATATACTCCTAGGGACTCGTCTAAAGGATGAACTTACATCTACAAGCATATGTTATCCTCCTCAAGCTTGCATAAAAATAAATAGGTACTCGCCAAAAATGGTAGGGGGAAATTGGGAAAGAAATGTGTCTGGTGTTAGTGGCAGTAATAGTCTCTCTTGAACATGACACCCCCTTTCATCATTTTATCTAGGATGGGAAATCCATTTGCCTCTCATTTGACCATCTACAAGTTTGTATGTTGGGTCCTCCATGAGTCAATGCTTTCAATACCAATGTTGTGTCATTCATATGTTAAAGAGAAGTCCAACCGAAACAAGTCATCCATCGAGTCGGCCATCTACAGTCATAAAATTTATACCATGTTATCATTCCCTGAGTTAGTTATGAATCACTTCATACTCTGATCTACTTCAAATATATTACTTATTTACTATCATTGATGGGGGATACATCAAGGCCCTCATTTGACGAGTCATTTCCTGTCAACTTCAACACATTATCCAGGAACAAGACCTAGAAATCATTTAGTGCCTTAGAATATGCATGCCTCAATGGCAGGTTACTTCACTTCCAACAATGGGTTCACATCATTGACCCCTGATTGGGAGATTCCATTGAGTGTTCGATTTCAGCTCATTTATTCACATTCGTTGGATTGTACTAGGGTACCTTGGGAGTCATTGACATCAATGGTTATTTCCATCGCACTTGTTAACGATTTTCATTATTGACCGGTAATCAAGGGGTTTCTACCATGTTTGACTTCAACATATTTAATCACATGGTTAGATTCATACTTAAAGACGATGGAAATGAAGACCCTAGATCTCATCATTCTGATCCAAGTTGCGACGAAGTATTCATGAATTAGTACTAACACATAGATCCACTGTGTATGTCTTGTGGCTATGTCCGAATTTTGAATTCTTTAGAGCATAGATCCACAGTGTATTCCCGGTGGCTATGTCGATTCATGATGACATGGATCCACAGTGTATATTTAGTGGCCATGACTCACTTGACATTAAAAGACATTTGTAATCTAAGTATGGGAATGCCTACCTTGGACCATGGTATATTATTATGCAGATGTTTGATTGTTTGCAGGTTCTCGATCGATGCGCTCATTGTTCAACACACACATTCAACAAAGCATTTCAGTTGTCACGAGTTCCATCTTCATACTTTGGGGGGAATTTTGTTACACATTATTTTGGTCACCCCAGTGATCCACTGACAACATGTGTTCATGTTCCCTGAAAAGACAAAAGAGTCTTTCTCCATGAGAAAAATGATTTTCTTTCCTTTCTCAAAAACCATATCAAGGAAGGTCGTTGCACCCTGCAAAATGCATGGGGTGTGACGATGCCTAGTCATCGCACCTTGCTCTAGAGATAGATTGCGACGTCTCCGCAGGATCCAATATGTATAGGGTGTGATGATGCTAAAAGCTAAGGAAAAGTCAAATTTCACAAATGTTCTAGAAGATGAGGTGGCCTCCAAACGGTTTGGATCTTACTCGCTTTTCTGATTTGGTGGGATCATCCTAATCTCCTCATCCATCTCTCCTTCACACTATATTAGGAGGGATCTCTCATGGAAAAGGATAAGGTTGAATAGGCTAAGATTTGTATGGATAGTTCTACAGATTATTCTTGAGAGATTTGCTTTAGTTCTACAAGTTACATGGTGGATCTTCTTCATTCAAAGGCTTTGGAGAAAAGGTGTGTGTGTTAGAGCAAAGGGCCATTGAAAGGGGACCTTGCAACATCAAGGCTCTAGTTGTATTCTCCACTTTCTATTTAATATGATACAACAATATGTTTCTTTCCCATAAAATCATTCTTGTTTTATTGTATGATTCCTTGATCACATACATAGGTTCTTGTTGAGTATACTTTATTGTTTTCACTTTGTTGGCTTGTGTTCCTTTGCATGTTCAATATTGTATGAGCATTGGAATGGAGCGAGGATGGCAATGGAAATAGGAAATGATATTTAAAAGGTATGTTTTTTATCTCTTGTTAGCTAGTAAACTCAATAATTAGAGCCTAGGGAAAGTATTATGTTTTGTTTTTTTTTGTTCTAGTTCTAGGTAGAACTAGGGAGATTTGTTTGTGTCCGCACTTACCGATTAGTCCAACAAAAATACTAGAAAATCTTACATCGATTTACAATTTTTTTCACCTCTACCCTCATACCTGCCCAATAGTATGAGTTTCTCAATTGTGCAAATGTGTTTTCATGGCCAAAATGTCCTGCTAGACCTCCACTATGTTTTTCCTTCAGCAGATTATTTCTCATCGAGCACTTTGGTATGCATAATTGGCTACCTTTAAACAACAATCCATCTTGAATCAGATACTCTATCCACTAACTTTTTTCTCTAAGAACAGGATTTGCACATGCTTCATACGCCTCTTTGAAATATGGATCATCACAATACATTTCCTTAAGGTGTTTGAGCCCTAATATTTTCACTCGAAATTCCTGCAGAATCAGACATCTCATGCTCAATGCATCAACAACTTTGTTAGCATTACCAGAAATATGTTTAATGACAAAAGTGAAATTTCTCATAAACTCTATCCACTTGGCATGTCTTTGATTTAACTTCTCTTGTCTAGTTATGAATTGTAAAGCTTGATTATCATTGTACAAAAACAATTATTTTGGAACAAGGTAGTGCCTCCATTTCTTTAAGGATTGAATTGTTGCATAAAATTCCTTATCATATGTGGATTACTTCCTCTTGGTGTCATTTAGCTTCTCACTGAAATATGCAACAAGCCTATTGTCTTGTCTCAAGATTGCTCCAATTGCTACTCCACTAGCATCACATCATACTTGAAACGTCTTCCTGAAATCTGGCAAGACCAGAATCAATTGTTCTGTTATCTTCTCCTTTAATATCCTGAAACTTTTTGCATCTTCTTCTGTCCACTTAAAATATGTGTGTCTCTTCTTCACCATATCTAATATTGTTGTACAAATACCACTGGAATTTCTAATGAACTTGCGGTAGAAACTTGCTAATCCATGGAAGCTTCTCACCTCAAATATGCTCTTTGGCGATGGCCATTCTCTGATTTCTCTCACCTTCTCTAGATCCATGTTCAATTCATTTAAAGAGATTAAAAAACCCAAGTAAATGAGTTATGTCTTCATAAAAGAGGATTTCTTCAGATTTATCAGCATCTTCTCCCACTGCAATCTTCTCATTACTAATGGTAAGTGCCTCAAATGCTCTTCTTTAGTTTTATTGAAGACTAATATATCATCCATATATACAATCACAAACTTACCAATGAAATCTTTTAATACCTCATTCATCAACCTCATAAAAGTACTTGGAGCATTCATCAAGAAAAATGGCATAACAAGACATTCATACAACCCTTCAATCATTTTGAAGGTTGTTTTCCACTCATCACCTTCTCTCATCCTTATTTGGTGATATCCACTTTTCAGGTCTATTTTTGAAAAATAATTTGCTCTGCTCAAACAATCCATTAAGTCATCCATCCTGAGCAAAGGAAATATGTAGTTGATGGTGATTTTTTTTATGGCTCTTAAGTCTATACACATTCTCCATCCTCCATCCTTTTTCATAATCAACACAATTGGTACTGCGCATGGACTCAAGATTTATCTGACTAAACCCGTGTCCATCAAATCTTGGACTTGTTTCTTTACCTCCTCATTCTCTTGAGGTGTCAATCTGTATGTTTCTTTTTTCAGTAGACTTTATCCTAGTATGAGATCAATGTGATGGATGATACTCATGATGGGTGGCAATGATCAAGGTAACTCATCCACTACTATGTCAACAAAATCTTCTAATAGCTCCTGAATTTCTTCAGGCAAATCATCCATAGAAGTATTGGTAAGGATGACTTTGGGCTTCCTCACCATAGAAAATTTCATCTCTTGTTCCTTCTTGACTTCACTTAGGAGTTCCTTCCCACTCATGAGAAGTATACTTGTGTTGCCTTCTTCCTTCACCTTCTTATCCTTTATCGGTAGTAACATGTGCGTTCTACCATTTTTCTCCAGGGTATAGGTATTTTTTCTCCCATCATGAATGAATTTTTTGTCAAAATGTCATGGTCTCCCCAACAAGACATGACATACATCCATGGGAATCATATCGCACAAAATCAGATCTCTATATCCTCCTATCTTAAATTCAACTTGGCATTGTTTAGTTACCATTACCTGGTGTCCTTTCTACAACCATGAGACTCTATACGGATTCAGATGTGCAGTTTTCTCTAGCTCCAATTTCTCCACCATTTCTGTGGATACCAAGTTATCAGTGCTCCCACTATCAATTATCACCTTGCATACCCTGTCTTTGGTTTTGCAAGAAGTTCTAAACAAACAGTTCCTCTTCACTAGTTTTTCCACTTCCGGCTATGGCTTCAAGAGAACCTTCTTCATCATCAAATATCTCCCATCTTCTGCACCTTTTGCTTCAACATTTTTCCTCTGTGCTTCTGAAATGTGAGCTTCACCTCCCCCTTCTTTCTTTCTCTCGGGGAATTCCAAGACATGTGTCCTATTTTTCCACAGACATAACATTTCACCTCTCCTCCTCTGCCTCTTCCTCTTCCTCGAGGAAAATAATTCCTTCCACCAAATTGTCTCCCTCGAGAACTTCCTCCTCTTTCTAGATGACTGTGTGGTTTTCCAATCTCACCCTTAGGCTTATGTGTCTTTTCATGGACAATTCCCTTACCTCTGTTTAGACTTCTCCCTCTACTTCGTTGGCTTTGTTTCCTGGCCAATTTCTCCTCTACCTTCAGTTCAATCAGATAAGAATCCTCTATTGTCCTCACTGTTATCATGCTTGTTTCATCCTGGATTTCATACCTCATGCCATTAATATACCTAAAACTTTTTCATCATCTTTTTCTCTCTGTCCAGCCCTGATGTTCAACTTATAAAATTCCTCTGTGTATTCTTTCACTGTGAAACCTTTCTGTCTTAGGTTCTGTAACCTTATGCATAGATTTATCTGATAGTATTTGGGTATGAATTTAGCCTTCAACTTGGCTACCATTCTATCCCAGCTCTTGATCTTTCGCTTTCCTTTACATCTTTTGTGACCCTGTAATTCATCCCACCACAGTATTGTGTGTCCCTTCAGTCTGGTGACAGCATGTTTTACTTTCTTCTCATCATCAAATTCTTCATAGTCAAAGTATTTGTCCATTTCTCTTATCCAATCTAGCAATTCTTCAACATCTAAGTTGCCTTCGTACATTGGGATTTCAGCAAGCATTCTTTTGCAACATCTTCTCATGAAGCTTCTTCAAATTCCACTTCTTCACTCTCTGCATCATTGACGTCTCTAGCACCAGGTGCTCTTCTTTGTGTTGTCTCCATAGCATCTAATCTTGCGCGAAGTTCTCTCATCTCCTTTTCCATAGCTGGATTTTCTACAGGTCCCTCTGCACGTATTTTAGGCGGCATGGTGCTGATATTTCTCCACACAGAGCTTACAAAGAAACTTTTGGCTCTGATACCACTTGATGTAGACCCACCTTCTCTCCTCGGGGCTGTGCATCCTCCTGGTCAAGGATATTCAATTCACTAAGCCAAATCAGCTCTTCAGGCCTCTGCTAGACCTAGAATTTGATTCACACAGGCCCTCTTCGGTTACCAACGCAGGCTTCATTCCCCCACACACGCTTTCTCTTGTTCTTTGGGTAACTCTGAGTGGCGAGCGCTAGCTCCTCTAATAGGCCCTTCTTCCTTAAGTCCATGGGCTATAACCTTAGCCTCGCCCCCTTTGCGGCTTCGGGATTTGGTTGTTTCGAGTGCAGATGAATCTTAATCCTCTGAACTCTGGACTAGAAAAATGACATGGATAGAAATCTATAGCCCACGCTTATCCGACAGCCAACGACTGTGATTGCACCTCTCAAAACGACTTCTCCGACACTTAGCCAAAATTCAACCCTGTTCACATCTTGCAACATGTTTCTTTCAACTTAGCCCCTTTATGGGCGATTGTGCACTCCTTGCAACAATTATTACACGAATCAATTTTTCCTCCTGAACAATATGACATTGAGTGGGTTTCTACCTACGCACACCTTGCATGGTCCTCTACACTCTTTTGCAAATGAAGATTCACGTTATCTCTCCTAAGCTTCTGAGTCAAAATAGACTCTGTCAACGCATGCCTTGCGAACACTATGCACTCCTTGCAAATAAAGCTTCACGTTATCTTTCTTGAGCTTCTTATTCAAACTAGTCTCCGTCAACGCACACCTTGCGGACACTATGCACTCCTTGCATGAGATCGTAGAAGAGAAACAATTGAAACTTATCTAATCTTAACATATTCATACATTCAACCATGTAATGCATTCATAGCATAAGAAAAAGTAATAAAAGAGAATACAATTAAACAGAAAGCCCACCATTCATTCAGATAGACACACTAACAACAATCCCAAACATTTTGGATCAACGCTTCTCTATTATATTCATTCAAATGGTATGTACATGGGCTCATATAAATACAATAAGCTTCAATGGCCTCAACAATAACAACTTCAATAACTTTCAGTAGTCTCATTTGGGCATACAATACATATATTTATACAAGGGCTCATAGAGTTTTTTCCCTTTGAATTTCTTAGTGCTATCTAATCAAAGTAAAGGCTTTCAACCACTAAGTCTTATTACAATAAAGGATGGGTACAGATAGATAAGAGTGAATGCTTCACATCTGTACTAATATTAATTACATTAAAGAAAATACAATCTCTATCGATCTCACGTGATGGTTCAACCTCTTATCATTTAAGAACTTTAATTACAATCCTTTCAAAATATTTATATGATACGACATCCTTAAATTCAAAATTACTTCAAAATGCACATTAGGGCGCTAAGTTATCCTCCACTTGCACGTTGATGATGATACTCCTGCATTAGCAAGTGATCTGTTTATGGTACATTATGATTTTGTTTCGATTATGAGTTATATATGATGATGATGATGTATTTTAATTCACTGTTGCTTTCAGATGTATATGTACTGACATATATTATTGACGAGTTCTCATGAGTGTGCAAAACACATGACAGGTTATGGATGTTGATGGCATCAATGGACTTCCTTGGACTTTGGATTGAATCAGGGAGTGGATTGTATTTTGATCGAGTATTTCATTTTACGCACATGTGATATATGATTGATTATAGAATGATTTATGTATATGTATTATTGACATTATTTTTTCCAGTGGATGCAAGCTTGATGATGCTTGCTAATCCGACTCGCATAAGGAGTAAAGGGGTCATGCACAGAAACCAGACATTTGAGGGAGAGGTGTGGCAGCGTTCCTGTCATGGCATACTAGCACTCTCGTTGTGACCTGAACTATAGGTTAACGATTACCTAGTTCAATAGATACACAATGTCATGAAGGAGGACTGAGATAGTTGCTCACGAGGAAATCTAAAGGGTGCACAATAAGGAAGAATCATTATTCCTTAGAAGCTCTTAGTCTCTTACAAATTCGACCGAATGGAGTGTTGACTCCAAGGGTCGTACAACTTCCAAAACCAGTCAAAGGTGAGTGACACCCCTGGATCATGGAGGTGCATCTTGAAGGGCACATCGCGTAATTAAAACTTGAGTCAATAAATCTAGGTAGCCTATAAAACATTGAAATGTTTAGACCTTGTTAGAATAAAATAAATAATTAGTTAGCAAATTATAAACTTAGAAGCCTAACAAGATTCTAATCCTAAGTCTAAGACTAAGTCTAAGTCTAAGTTTAATTGAGGGACTAATTAAAAGAATTAAAATAAAATCAAACTCTAGGAAAAAGGTAAATAAAATTTAAAAGTTGGATAAAATGCACATGTGTGTATGATATAAATAAAAATGATTTTTAAAATAGAAAGAAATTAAAACTTAAGAGAATAGGTGTACACAAAGAATAGTATCTTGACTCAAACTACCACTAAGTCTAACTAGAAGAAGACTCATAATTCAACTCTAACTAAGATATAGTTAGGAGACACTCATTAAATGAAAATTTGGGAAACAGACAACTAAGAGAAAAAATAGAAACACATTGAGGAAGTGCAAGATCCGGATTGAGAAAAATCTCTCCAATCGTCAACTTCTCTTTAAGTACTTCATTAATTAATTTATTTTATTTGCTAATAGAATCTTTGCAATTGTATATTGAATGAGTTGGAATATTTAAATGTGTAGAAGTTTTGTACATATTTCATTTTATTGAAATCGGGTACATTATAGAGAAGTCTGATCCTAAATTTTGAATGGTTAACGTCTACAATCAAGAATGAGATTATATGTAATGCTGATGGGAATCGTTTAGCCTTTCTTTAAAATTATTTGTTGATGCTGGAGTTTTTAAGATACATGCACAATCAATCCTTTATATTTTTAATGGATGATTTTTGTGCGCTATACGCAGCTTTGGGAAATTGTTCATGTATGTATTTCGATTAGTCTTTGTCCATGTATGTATTTCGATTAGTTCGAGCAATGGAGCTTTAATATTTTATGATTTTTGAGACTGCAAATTCTAAATAAAAAGAAATTTATGTTGCGTAGACTAAGCATCTGAGTATCAAGAATAGTATGATCAAGGATACTTCTCTACGAGATGATACGTTTAGACTGGTACTCTACGTGTAAGGATAGTAAATTAATAACACAGTCGCAAAGTGGTTGATGTTGTGGTTGGTGAACGTCGAAAGTTATGTGGACAGACAGTGCTCTGGTGAATTAAACGCATGGACAG
>ML802537.1:38828-62217 GCA_009831015.1 Picea engelmannii | reverse complement strand
GGATTTGACTTGGTCAAAATGTATTAATGAAAATTTGAGAGTTTTACTAAATTGTAATTCATTAATAGTTGATGT
Organism: Picea engelmannii; assembly: GCA_009831015.1. Lineage (NCBI taxonomy): Eukaryota > Viridiplantae > Streptophyta > Pinopsida > Pinales > Pinaceae > Picea > Picea engelmannii. Next base: position 62,142 of record ML802537.1, on the reverse strand, counting down.
GTAAAGAGAGTTATTGACTTAAATATTCTATGTATTTATGTTATAGATTTCTTTGTGTCTATTAATGAGTTGTGACGTTTATGCTTGTCACTTAAATTAATAAGTTACATGTTAGTCTTTAAAAATTCTCTTATATCTATATATTTGTGTTTTCCTTAAATCGGAATTACGATTAGTACACCTAATAAATAATATTTACTCTTGGCGTAAACCAAGGGTAGAGTAGTTAAGTGTTACCTTGTCGGAAACATGCATACATATTATCGTTCATCACATTACTGATTAGACTTTCGAAAATTGTATAAGGCATATTATGGTATTGTTGGATTGGGGTAACTTGCGCAAGCATGCTTGTTCTCCATAGGCAAAAATTTAAGAATAGATTCCTTTTGAGCATAACATAGTTGTAGGACTGCAACTACAAGTTTTTAATAAATGATTATTTTATTTATTTAACTTTGCACATTTATTAGTAATAGTTAATAAATATATAATACCCTAAGCTATTGTATCCAATGTTTGTAACATGTACTTAATTGTTTGTGTTTTTATTTTAAAGTAAAAGATGGACATTACATAAAAATAAAAATAAATCCAAGTGTTTGATTTTAAGTTGTTACATATGGTATTAAAATCGGTTCAACTCTGCGGTAACAGACATATTATGTCTTTTGTTGTTTTGTTTACAGTTAAAAGATGTATTGCTAATACAAATTTGGATTTGTTTATGATAGGTATCATGGTTAGAGGACGTGGGATGAGTAGACGACGTGGTGCAAGGGGAAGAGGTACGCTTCCTCCGAGAGCATCCATGCAAGAGGGATCAGATCCACTTCAAGAGGAGCATACTACTGAGCAGGAGTAGGTTGTTGTGGGAGATGTGGTAGGTATGATGAGATCCTTCTAGAGAATGTAAGAGGCATTGATCAACTGCTTGGATCGAGATGAGGGCAGAGAGTTTGTTCCCAATGAGGGTTCATAGCGCACTCCAGCAGGTAGTAGTATACACAAAGAACTTGAGAAAGTGAAATTTCTCGAGTTCTAGGTGCCACATGCAACTTAGTCGTCGAGGCATCATTGGAGAACATGGCGATGTGTTTTGCACTACATGATTACACCTCCAACATGAAAGTTCGCATGGAGGTATTTCAACTGAAAGGGAGTGTTCTTCTTTGGTAGAAGACACTCTTGCCTCAACTAAACATGGTCGTTGAAGACATGTCATGGGAATTGTTTGAGGAACAATTTCGGAGAGGTACTTGTCCGATGAATTCATTAAGCACCATCTTAATGAGTTAAATGCCTTACGACAGGGTAGTTGTACAATACTGGAGTATGAGTCTAGGTACATGGAGCTACTTATATATGATCCACAACTAAACACTGAAAAATTAAAGGTTAACAAGTTTTTGTTTGGCGTCAACTTCAACATATGTGTGAAAGTGAGGATCTCGATGCCTCAAATGTTGCACGATGCAGTTCAGAAGACCCTCATTGTTGAGGAAGATCTCAACAGTGGGGATCAGATCAAGACTCCTTCCAGAAAGACTAGACAGGCACCACCTGGAGCGCAGCAGCATTAGACACCAGTTAGACAGACTTTTGGGCACCGTGATACACCCAGAGGACCTGTATTTTTTACGTTGCGATGAGAGACTTCTCAACAGAGGACTCCTTACAAAGAACCACAACAACAGTAGTAGCGTCGCCCACAGTAGCAGTAGCAGTTTAGACCTGGTCCGCATAGCAGACAAGTATAGCAGACCCCTAGGCTAGCAGCTTCTACTTCTAGTACTAAGAGCATCAGACTGAAGAATGGATGTTGGACATGTGGAGAGTTGCATTACCAAAGAGACTATCTTATTGAGAAGGAAAGATTTGTCGGATCATCAGGACCTACAACAATTGCAGATTTAGGAAAGGCCCACAGGATACATGCAGTGGTGAATAAATGCCAAGTCGAGCATCAAACCACCATGATCGAGACATCATGTATGATCATCGATCAACATTTTAGTATTTTAATAGATCTAGGAGATACTGAAATTGTATATCTAGTGTTGCACTTAAAATAATTAAGGTGAAGGTAGTTGAACAAGATGAGTTTACATCTGGTGCCAAGCAAAATGTTGGGGGAAAAGTCAAGGATTGTAACATTAACTTGGGTGACTTCATGACAAGTGTAAACCTATATGTTACAATCTTTGGATCTTATTATATAGTGATTAGAATGGATTTTTTAGAATCACATGATGTGATACTTAACTGCAAGATGAAACAATTAAGTTTAATAGATGATTTGGGATAGAGTAGAGTAATTGTAGGAAGAAACTAGGGAGTTTCGTTGATGTTTATTTCTTCCTTACAATTACAGAAAAGTATGTGCAAGAGGTGTAAGTTATATTCCATCTTAGCGCTTAACGAAAAGGGGGACACAAAAGGATTAGAAAATTTTTCTGTAGTATCAGATTTTGTCGATGTATTTCCTGAGGAATTACCAGGTTTTCCGCCAAAAAGAGAATTGGAGTTTACCATATATATGAAACTTGGAACTGAACCTATTGCAAGAAATCCATATCGAACGTCGACACTAGAATCGTAGGAGTTGAAAATGCCATTGAAGGAGTTGTTGGATTTGGGACTTATATGTCCAAGAGTATCACTGTGGGGTGCACCAGTTATTTTTGTGAGAAAGAAGGATGGATCGTGGAGGCTTTTCATTGACTATCGTTAATTGAACAAAGCTACAATCAAGAACCAATATCCATTTCCAAGGATTGAAGATTTGTTTGATCAGATGAAGGGAGAAATGGTGCTTTCAAATATTGAATTGAGATCACGATATCATCTGTTATAGATTAAGGAGGAAGATATCCCTAATACCGCATTTAAGACGAGATTTGGACATTATGAGTTTATTGTTTTACCATTTGGATTGATGAATGCTTGAGGCATATTCATGAGTTTGATGAATGGGGTATTCCTTGAATCCTTGGACAATTTTGTACAAGTGTTCATTGATGATATATTGATTTATTCTCGGAAAAAAGAAGAGCACGACGAATGCTTGAGATTATGTTTATAGTGTCTAAGAGAAAACAAGTCGTATGGGAAGTTGTCGAAGTGTTATTTTTACCAGACGAAGATTCATTATTTGTTAGATATCATATATGGAGAAGGTATTGTTGTGGATCCAGCAAAAGTAGAGTCTATTATGGAATGTCCAGCACTGATGAACATACAATAAGTATGTAGCTTTATGGGGTTAGAAGGTTATTATCGACACTTTGTTGAAGGTTTTTCGAAGATAGAAAATCCAATTATGGAATTGCAGAAGAAAAAAAAAAGCAATTTGCATGGTCATCTTAATGTGCAGAATCATTTCAAAGGCTCAAAGAGTTATTAATGACAGCATTGATACTAAAAGTTCTTGACATGGACAAAGAATTATTGGTATGCACAGATGCATCCAAGGAAGGTCTAGGTGGATTTTTTATGCAAGACGGTAGAGTGATCACTTACATTTCAAGGAAATTAAGAAGGCGTGAAGAGAATTATGTAACACACAATTTGGAGTTATTAGCAATCATATATGTCTTGAGAGTTTGGATACATTACCTTATCAGATGAACATTTGAATTAAAGACTGATCATTGTGGATTGCAGCATATTTTTACTCAGAGTGAATTGAACATGCAACAAAGGCATTGGTCATAACTACTTAGAGAATACGACTTATAGATTACCTACATTAAAGGAATGGTGAATAGAGTAGCATATGCATTGAGTCGGAGACCACGCATATTCTCAGTAATACCTCTTAAGACAAATCTTCAAGAAATATTCTATCCTTATAAATTGACGACGATTGGTACAAGGAAGTTAAGGATAATACCAGACAAGATACCATGATGGTACCAAGGTATGAAGATTATTCATTCGACAGAAGGATTTATGTACCTCCTAACGATGAATTAAGAAGTTTGATTTTGAGCAAATCTCATCAACCAGTGAATATGGCTCATCCTGGAGTCACGAAGATGAAGGAAGACCTTAAGCCTTTATTCTTCTGGAAAGGAATGAAAGAAGATATTGTCAAGTACATGGAGAGATGTCTAGAATGTCAGCAAGTGAAAGATGAGCATAGACATCCAACGGGATTGTTACAGCCACACATGATTCCTGAATCAAAATGGGAAGTCATTTCGATGGATTTTATTGTTGGATTGTCATTTATGGAAAGGAGACATGATTCGATTTTTGTAGTTGTCGACACTCTGAAGAAGAGTGCACACTTTATTCCAATGTGTACGACGTATCAGGCACTGGACATAGCTATAGTATTCGTTAGCGATATTATGAGGTTGCACGGTGTACCAATAAGGATCATATCCGATCAAGGATTAATTTTTACAGGATGGTTTTGGACTAGTTTCCAAGAGGCTTTAGGAACGCAATTGAATTTTAGTACAGCATATCACCCCGAAACAGATGGGAAAATAGAAAGAATGAACCAGATTTTAGAGGATATGTTGTGAATGTATGTTATGGATCAACATAAATGTTGGGAAGAATTCTTACCATTGGTAGAATTTGTATACAACAACAGTTATCAGAATACAATTAAGATGGCACCATTTGAGTTTCTTTACGAGTGACCATGTCGGACACCTATGAGTTGGGATAGACAATAGAATAGGGTCATGGTGGGACCAGAAGTGATCCAAGAAATGGAATATCAGATGTGAACTATAAGACAAATATTTAAAGAGGCACAATATTGGCAAAAGATTTATTTCGATATGCATCACATTGACTGTAGTTATGAGATTGGCGACAGAGTTTTCTTATGGGTAAAATTGCATAAGAGTTCGATCAAGTTTGGAAAGGGTGTTAAAATCTCTCCTAGATTTTTGGGGCCTTTCGAGGTTGTGGAAAAGAAAGGACCTGTGACTTACGGACTATCCTTGCATGATTCTTTAAGGCATTTCACGATGTATTTCATGTATATGTTTTGAGACATTATATTTCAGATATGTCACATGTCATTGACTTGAGTTCTTTGCAGGTGTCGTACGAGGGTGCTCTCATGGTGGAGCCAATCCACATATTTGACCATCTCACTCAAAAGATACATCGTCAAATAGTCAATCAGGTCAAGGTCTAGTGGGACAACTATAGTCCACACTTGGCTACATGGGAGGATGCATATGAGATGCGTCAATTGTTTCCTTATTTGTTTGATAGATTGGATATTTAGATTTGTGTCAGATACATTTATTTCTTTCATTTAGATTGTAAAAAATTCAAGACAAAGTTCAAAACAAGAGGGGGTGTATGTAACATCCAGTTCCACTAAGCACATTTTATAGTAACTTATTCTTTTAGGACACTTGCGAGAAAGTGATTCGGTTATGATACATTATGAGTATTATTTTATTATGAGTTATATTATGATGTCATTGTGATTATATGTTAATTTCTAGATGTATGTATATTGACATGTGTTATTGATGAATTATCCTGAGTGTGTAGGATACATGATAGTTTGAGGATGTCGATGGCATCAACGGACTTCCTTGGACTTCGAATTGAGTCAGGGAGTGGATTTGTATTTGGTTTGAGTGTTATATTTAACGCATATGTTACATGATTGATTTCAGTATGGATGTTATGTATATGGATTATTGACAGTGTTCTTGTCAGTGGATGCATGCTCATCGACGCTTTCTTATCCAACTCACATAAGGAGTAAATGTGTCATGCATAGAAACTAGACATTTGAGGGAGAGGTGTGGCAGCGTCCCTGCCACATCCTACTAACACTCTTGACGTGACTTGAACGCATGGTTAAAAATTAACTCATTCTAATAGTTCCACGATGTCGTGAGGGAAAACAAAGACATTCTCTCACGATGAATTCTAAGGGGCACACAATAAGGCGGAATCCTTATTCCTTAGACAATCCCTTAGTCTCTCACAAGGTCGACCAAGTGGAGTGTTGACTCCAAGTGTAAGAAAAACTTCCAAAATAGTCAAAGGTGAGTGGCACCCTTGACATGGAGGTGCATCTTGAAGGGCACGTCACATAATTAAATTGTGAGTCAATAAAAATTTAGATGGTCTAGAAAACATAATAAAAATGTTTAGACATTGTTAAAACATAGTATTTAATTAATTATTAAATTAAAATCTAAGAAATCTAACAAGAGTCTAAGCTTAAGATGTTTTACTAAATCAAACCATAAAAAGTAAATAAGGGGATTAGACTAGTGAGTTAAGTAAATAAATAAATAAGAATAAAGTGGGTAGATGTACATGTGTGCATGAAAATAATAAAAGGTATTTTTAAATAAAAAGAAATTAAAACATGAGAAAATAGGTGTTTACATAGAGTAGCATCTTGAGTCAATCTACCACTAATCCTAACTAAAAGAATACTCCTAATCCAACTCAAACTAAAATTCAGTTAGGGGACACAAAATAAATGAAGAATTGGGGAACTAAGGGACAACTAAGAGGAAAAATAGGAACAAATTGGGGAATGTGAGGGAAAATGCCTAAATAAATAAAATAAAAAGGGAATTAACATGTGCAACTTGGGGAGAGTGTGACACATGTAGTGGGTGAATAATCGTTTATTTAAATTATTAAAAATTAATTATTTGTGCATGAGGACATGTGTTATTGGTAATTTTTCTATAAAAGAAATGGAGAGGAAATGAGATGGAACTCACTTGGAAAGTATTTTTATGTTGTCAAAATTTTTCTGAACTAGTTTACTTGTTGTGAGTTGGGTTCCAAGACTTGTAAAGAGTGGAATATCTTCCTTGCGAGGCAAGTTTTGGTTCTATTGATTTCTAGTTTTTGTGTGTTGCCCCTTTGCATCTCGTGGGGCTAAGGGGGAAGAAGAGTACCCCTAGCATTGGATGGGAGGTACCAGTGAAGTCTCTTTATTACCAAGTGAAGGAGAGGAACATTACACAATACATCGGATCGAAGCTCAACATTGGTCATCATATGTCTTCAGGTTACTGTATTTGATTTTCAAATGTTTATTTTTTCTAGAAGAATCTATATTGATCAATTGTAAATCAGAAAGGAATGAAACAAGGAACTATTCGTTGACAGACATATGTAAAACTATTTGAACACCAATTTTGTTATTGATTTTATTGGAAATTCGATTGGAATTCCTAGTTGTGTTTAAACTAATTGAACACCAAATTCGTTATTGATTTTATTGGGAAAATTATATTGGAATTCTTAGTTATGTTAAAACTAATTGAACACCAAATTCATTATTGATTTTATTAGAAAATTGATTGGAATTCTTAGTTGTGCTTTTACATATTTGGATCGGTAAAAGTTATAATTTATACATGTGATTGTTGTCTATGATCTTAAATTTTCGCACAGTAATGATAATTGAGGGTGTTTCTATTTTTAAATGCAACGAATAATTTCTTAACTTTAGTCTTACGTTACCCATCCATCTAAAGTAATAGTGTGTATTCGTTCGGAATTTTCAAAACCCATGGAATTATAACTATAATACTTCATGTTCTCAAAGAACAAATTATATCAGGCTTGTGACTTAAACCTTGAAGATAGCATTGTGATGAATTATCATTGCGTGATCGTGAGGAAAAATTGTAGCAAGATTTGAATTGATTGTTGATAATAAAATTTAAAAATGTCTTCCCTGTTGATTAATTGGGTTGGTTTTCATTGATGTCAACCCTTGAAGCAAGTCTGGTAGCAAATTCTGGTAGTTCCAACAGTATGATTAATGGACTTAAGTTTTATTGATGTATAATGGTATGAATTTTAATATATTTTCAGGTATGACTATTCTAGATGGATAGTACATGTCATGCCATTTTTGGCGATATGCGGAACATCACACAACTCCTCACAGTTAGAGAGTTATGGCCTGGTGAAGTGGAGAACCCTCATGAGTTATCTAGAAGGTCAAATAAGTCAAATTAATTCTAGAAGCTCCTAGAAGAAGTTGACTAGTCAAGTGGGTGAAACTAGGAGTTAGTCATGGGTTAAGTTGTTGCAATAAGAAAATAATTAAAAATAATTTAGTTGCAACTAGAAGTGGAGAATTTGCTATTTGTAGAAAAGTGAGTTAGAAGTGGACAAGTGGTTAGAAGTGGGTTATCCCTAAAAGAAATAAATTGGGTTAAGTTGGTTAGAAGGTAACCCCTTGAGGAAGCTACATGGAAGTATAAATAAGAAAGAAAGGCTCTCACATTAACACCTATTGAATATCATTGAATATCTATTTTATGAAAGGTTATTCGGGCAGGTATTATAGATAGAGAAAAGTGCGGCAAAAAAAGTGTGGTAGAACAATCGCGGCAGGAAAAGTGCGGCAGAAAAAGTGTTGTATAAAAATTGCAGCAGTAGAACGCTACAAGAAGAAAAATGGCTTTTGTTTGATGTATGTTGCTGGCGTTATTGGTGCAGATAGAGGTTGTACAAAAGTGAGGTTCTAGCACATGGTTTTAGGTACAGACTTATGGTATAGCGTTTGAGGTATGTTGCTGGCGTTATTGGTGCAGATAGAGGTTGTACAAAAGTGAGGTTCTAGCACATGGTTTTAGGTATAGACTTATGGTATAGTGTTTGAGGTATATGTGATCAGATTTTATTGGTTGATAAGTATACAGTGACAAGTTTCTCAGTGACATATTTGATAGAACAGGTTGTGACAGTGATATATTTAGTTTCTACATTTGGCACTTATATTTCAGGGTGACTGGACGAGGCAAGGATAGGTGGTTGTAGCCACCTTCCAATTGTAGCCAGAAAACATAGAGGTTTGTAGTCTCCTTCTGGTTGTAGCCAGAGAATTGGGGATTTGGAGCTTCCCTCATGTTGTAGCCTGAAAATAGGGGGTCGGAGCCTCCTTCCAGTTGCAGCTGGAAAACAAAGGAAGTTTGTGCTTCTAATGAATGTAATTCTTAAAAAGAAAAAATAAAAAACATTATGTGGTTTACTCCTACATTGTATTTCCACGTAAAAAATATTGGTGTGCTATGTATGTGTGTGATTGTTCATTTTTTCATGGTTTATTTACTCTGCACGTATTGGATGATAATCCTATATTGATCATAAAGATAAATAACACTTTCATATTTTGGTTAAAAGGATTAAAAAAGTCTATTATTGATTCACCCCCCTCTCAGTAATCCAACAATTGGTATCAGAGCAGGTTCCTTCAGAAATCATGTTTAACCATTGAAAGGTAGATCATGGAGAGAAACAATATGTATAAAAATGGAATACCACAGTTTGATGGACAGAAGTATGCATTTTGGAGTAGAAGGATGAAAACATATGTACATGCACAAGGATTTTAAGTTTGGAAATTAGTTGTATATGGATACAAAGAATCAGCAGTTCCTCCAACAAATGATAATGGAAAGAAAATCAGTCTAAATAATTCAAAAGCCACAAATGCACTTATGAATGGTCTTTGTGATTTGGCATATCCAGAGTTATACATTGTAGCTCCGATAAACATATTTGGGACAAACTTCAAAATATTTATAAAGGAGATTCAAAAGTCAAAGCAGCAAAGCTTCAAACTTACAGAGGTCAATTTGAACAACTAAAGATGAAGGAAGATGAGAATATTGAAACTTACTTCTTACGAGTTGATGAAACAGTGAATGAAATCATAGGATTGGGAGAAGAAATTGAAGAATGTGTGATTGTTCAAAAGGTATTAAGATCTCTCCGAATGATATTTGATCCTAAGATCTCAGCACTAGAAGAAAAATCGTATCTAGACTCAAGAAGAATGGATGAACTACATGGAATCTTCACAGCCTATGAAATGAGAACTGAACAAGAAAATCCAGGTATAAAAGAAGCAGCATTCAAAGCATCCAAAAGTTCAAAGAAAAAGGGAAATCAAAAAGAAAAAGAATATATAAGTAGTAATTACATCTCGAAAGACGATGAAGAAGTGGCCAACTTTGTCAGAAGATTGAAAAAAGGAACCAACGACAGATATAAAGGTAAGCTTCCATTGAAATGTTTTAATTGTGATAGTATTGGTAATTTTGCTTACAAATGTTCTCATAAGAAAAATAAAATAAATGATGAATATGATTCAAATAGGAAACAGACATATAAAGGCAAAAGAACCAAAAAGAAAGTCTTCAAGAAAATTTTATGCACTAAAGAAGAAAGGTCCTCATCAGATGAAGATGAAATCAGTGAAAGTGAGAAAGAAAGAGATTTATTCATGGCAATAGAATATTCTTATAAATGAGACACAGAAGAAGAATATGAAGAGGCAGAAGTTGACTATCGAGAATAATTGTCGAGTGTTATAGAAGTTATAAAAAGAGAAAATAAGAAAAATAGGAAGCTCCAAGAAGAACTAGACAAGAAAGAAGACACTCAATAACTAGAGTAGATGATCACATAATTTAAGGTTCAAATAGAAGAAAATAAAACAATTGAAGAAGAACTCAAAGAATAGTTAGAATAAAGAGATGAGATCATTGGAAATTTGGAAGCAGAGATTGTCACATTAAGAAAGGATCTTCAAAAGAAAAATATGCAGAATAGCTCAAAAGTTTTGGATGACATTATCACCAGTCAAAGGCCTAATCATGACAAGTCTGGATTTGGATACAATCAGACAGAAAAGGGATCAAACTCCAAAATTACATATCAATAAACATATCCAAAAAGCTATGCATAAACAGTCAGAGGGGATAGGAAGTTCTATAAGGAAGATCACAGAGACACTCCTCCACTGAGAAGAATCATATTTCATAATCAACGACAGTCGGAAACAAACAAGCCTCAGGAAGAAGAAGGATTTATAAGAGTAACCCCTTTCAGAAGATCTTCAACTCCCAGGTATCAAACTATCTTTTTTTATTTATGTTATGCATGCAATAACTTTGGACATAAAGTTGTAAATTGTAGAGCTAATAGTAGGAACATAAACAACTTTGAAAGTAATACACAAAATGGTTATCCAAGAAGGCCTAGTGAAACACAGAGAAGAAGCTACAACAGGTTTGAATCATTGAGCACTAAAGTGGATAGCTACAAGTGTAACAAATTTGGACACATGGCCAAATATTTTAGAATGAAAGCCCCTCCTAGAGAATCACAATAGAGTAACAACAGTCACAGAAAGGAACCTCAGAAGAGAACATGAATAAGAAAGAAGAATCAATATAGCAATGAAGAATGCACACTCTCTCTACAAGCTAAGCATAAGAAACATGGTTGGTAAGTTGACTGTGGCTTGTCAAAGAACATGACAGGTGATGAAGAAAGGTTTCTAACATTGAGAAAGGAAAGAGATGGATTAGTCTCCTTTGGAAACGATGACTTAGCTAGAATCATTGGAAAGGGCATAGTCAAAATTGGAAGCAAGGATACCAAGGCATAAAATGTTCTTGTAGAAATTTCAATGCAAATTATGTATTTCCTGGATTCTCCTGATCTAACAATTATATTCCACTATTAAATACAAAATCGCTTCTACAAATATTCTTGCGGAATTTAAAACACGATCTCTAATTGCAATATCAAGAAGAAAGATCAATCACACATAACACAGATGTTTTTACCGGGAAAGCATAAAGCTAAAAACCCCACTATCATGTATTATGTATATGTCATGGAAAATGAAACAATCTCATACAAAAATCTAATCCAAGAGCTCTCAATACAATATACAATCATCTCATACTGTCATATAAAAATTCACAAATTCATGTGCCAATTTACTACTTCCAGACAACCTACCTCCTCTACGCAATCCCTGCTAATGGAAATCCCTGCAAATGAATGAATCCCTCTTTCCTAGGTTGTGCATTCCTCATGGGCACATACACTATGTGTGTGGTTGCATGAGTGCACTCACTAATGTCACAATTGATAGTCAAATTGTCCCTTTCACCTGTTATCTCAACTGGGTCTTCACTGGATCTGACATGCATGTAGTTAACAGTGGTAAATATTCAGTTGCATGTGAGATCGCTGATTGTGAATTAATTAATAATTAATTCACTGATCTCTCATTAGTGTAAGTTCACTTACAACTAGTACAACTGAGCTTAACTCACTTAACTAAGTTAAACTAATTTACAACTCACGTAACTACACATCCAACTCTGTTACAACTTTGAATCACTCAGTTACAACTAATTCGACTTGCATGTCCCACTAGTCAACCTTTGAACTCAAATTTCCTATAGTTAATTTTTTTTCAACTTCAGTTAACTATTTCCAAGTTCTCATTGAGAATAAACTAATATTTATTGTAAAACTATTATTAAGGGATAATAATAGTCGACATACATCTATAAATAGAATTCTCTCACCATCTATAAATAGACATCATCTATAAATAGAATTTTTTCATCATCTAAAAATAGACTTCCACCTAAAAATAGCCTGAGGCTCCATTCTAGTGTAGGTGCATAATTTTCACTAGGATCTTCTTTTTGAATCTCAACACTCTCTCTCAACAAGAAAGGGATTATCCTTCACCCCGATCTTGTCTCTATGGTATTTGAATTTTCTCTTGGTGAGCGCCTTCGTCAGAATGTTTGCATCCTAATCTTTCATAGGAATGTACTAAAGAAACATGATCTTTCGCTGCACACAACCTTTGATATGATGATACCAGATAATGGAACATCCCTGAGGTTGAGAAAGGTTCTCTTAAAACCAAAGTCAGAAATTGAAAAGACAGTGCAGAGGAACAGTCTATTCAAGACAACTTGCAAGACTAAAGATAGGGTATGCAAGGTGATAATTGACAGTGGGAGCACTGATAACTTAGTATCCATAGAGATGGTGGAGAAATTAGAGTTGGGGACAATTGCACATCCAAATCCATATAAAGTCTCATGGTTGTAGAAAGGACACCAGGTAATGGTCACTAAACAATGCCTCATTGAATTTAAGATATGAGGATATAGAGATGAAATTATGTGTGATGTAATTCCCATGGATGTATATCATGTTTTGTTGGGAAGACCATGGAAATTTGATAGAAATGTCATTCATGATGGGAGAAAAAATACATACAACTTGGAGAAGAATGGTAGAATGCACATGTTGATGCCAATAGAGGAGAACAAAGTAAAAGAAGAAGACAGCACAAGCATATTTCTCATGAGTGGGAAGGAACTCCTGAGAGAATTCAAGAGGGAACATGAGATGCAGTTTGTTGTGGTGAGGAAACCCAGAGTTGTCCTTACAAGTACTTCGATGGATGATTTTCCTGAATAATTTCAAGAGTTGTTGGATAATTTTGCTGACATAGTATTGGATGAGTTTCCCAACTCATTGCCACCCATTAGAAGTATCATCCATCATATTGATTTGATACCAGGAGCAAGTCTTCCAAACAAAGCAACACACAGGTTGACGCATCAAGAGAATGAGGAGGTAAAGAGACAAGTCCAGGATTTGTTAGACAAGGGTGTGGTCAGAGAAATCTTGAGTCCATGCGCAGTACCAACTGTGTTGATTCCAAAGAAGGATGGAGGATGGAGAATGTGCACCGACTCGAGAGCCATAAACAATATCACCATCAGGTATAGATTTCCTTTACCAAGAATGGATGACTTAATGGATTTTTTAAGTGGGGATTTTTTTTTCTAAGATAGATTTGAAAAGTGGATATCACTAGATAAGGATGAGAGAATTTGAAGAGTGGAAAACAACCTTTAAGACAAATGAAGGGTTGTATGAGTGGCTTGTTATGCCATTTGGCTTAACAAATACCCCAAGTACTTTTATGAGGCTGATGAATGAAATAATGAAAGATTTCATTGGAAATTTTGTGGTTGTATATCTGGATGATATACTGGTCTTCAGCAAGAATAAAGAGGAGCATTTGAGACATTTGACATTAGTGATGAGGAGACTGCAGCAGGAGAAGTTGTTGATAAATCTGAAGAAGTCCTCTTTTATGAAGACATAACTCATTTACTTAGGTTTTGTGATCTCTTCAAATGAATTGAAGATGGATCCAGAGAAGGTGAAAGAAATCAAAGAATGGCCATCACCAAGGAGTATGTTTGAAGTAATAAGCTTCCATGGATTAGCGAGTTTCTACAGGAAGTTCATTAGATATTTCAGTGGAATTTGTGCACCAATGATGGATACAGTGAAGAAGAGGCACAAATCTTTTAAATGGATGGAGGAGGCCAAGAAGAGCTTCAATATATTGAAGGAGAAGATAACAAAATGACCAATTTTGGTCTTACCAAATTTCGGGAAAAAATGTCAAGTGAGATGTGATGCAAGTGGAGTGGAAATTAGAGTAGTTTTGAGCCAAGATAATAGGCCCATTGCATATTTCAGTGAGAAGTTGAATGAGACTAAGAGAAAGTACTCCACATATGACAAAGAGTTTTATGCCATAATTCAAGCCTTGGAGAAATGGAGGCACTACCTTGTTCCAAAGGAATTTGTCTTGTATAGAGATAACCAAGCTTTACAATTCATAACCAGATAGGAAAAATTGAATCAGAGGCATGCAAAGTGGATTGAGTTTATGCAGAATTTTACTTTTGTCATAAAACACATTTCTGGAAATGCTAACGAGGTTGTTGATGCATTAAGCATGATATTTTTTATTCTACAAGAGTTTCAAGTAAAGACCTTAGGGTTTGAACACCTTAAGGAAATGTACAGTGATAATCCAGACTTCAAGGAAGAATAAGAAGAATGTGAAAATCATATGTTGAGAGAGAGGAGCCAATGGATAGAGTATATGATTCAAGAGGGATTGTTGTTCAAGGGAAATCAACTATGAATACCAAAATGCTCAATGAGGGATAACCTTTTGAAGGAAAAGCATGGTGGAGGATTGGTTGGGCATTTCAACCATGATAAAACATTTGCACAGGAGTAGTTCATATTACTAGCTAGGTCTGAGAACATAAGTGATAAAGTTTGTGAACAGATGGAGAATATGCCACCATAAAAAAGGAAAAAGACATAACATTATATTATATCAACCATTTCCAATACCAGAGAGGCCTTGGGATGCAATAAGTATGGATTTTGTATTGGGACTACCAAGGACACAAAGGGGATGTGATTCCATATTTGTGGTGGTGGATGGATTTTCAAAGATGGCACACTTTATCCCATGCCAGAAGCCTAGTGATGCAACACATGTTGCAAATTTATTTTTCAAGGAAGTTGTTCGTCTTCATGGATTACCCAAAAGTATTGTCTCAGAGAGAGATACCAAATTCGTTGGTCATTTCTGGAGAACATTGTGGAAGAAGTTGGGGACAAATTTGTCCTTCATCTCATCTTATCACCCTCAAATAGATGGATAGACTGAGGTGGTGAACATAAATTTGGGAAACTTATTGAGGAGTTTGGTCATTGACCATCATCGTCAGTGGGATCAGATTCTGCCACAAGCAGAATTTCTGTACAATGACTCACAAAACAAGAGCACTGGAAGGAGCCCATTCCAAATACTGTATGGAATGCAGCCAAGAGGAGTAGTTGAGTTGAGAGACTTGGAACAGAGTGAGATCAGAAGCTCTGGAGTAGAATATTTTGTTGCAGAAATGCAGAAGCTCCATAGCCAGATTAGAGAGAAGTTGTAGAACTATATCCAAGAGTACAAGAATAGAGTTGATCAACATCCTAGAGAGCTTCAATTTGAAGTAGGTGATCAGGTTCTGGCACACCTCAAGAAGGAAAGGTTCCCTAGGGGAACACATAACAAGTTGAAGATGATGAAGATAGGTCCATGTAAGATCTTAAGGAATTTTGATGCAAATGCCTATGATATTGAGCTGCCAAATGATGTGGTCATATCACCCATATTCAACATATCAGACCTGTATCCTTATAGGGGAGATGAAGTAGGAGAAACAAAATATCAAAAAGAGATTCAATGGGAAAAGCAAATTCATGTAGAAGAAAATCCACATATGGAGAAGATCATTGATCAGAGGGTTGGAAAGAAGACCAAGATGATGACCTATTTTGAATATTTGGTCAAGTGGAAGGGAAACCTGATAGAACATTCCAGTTGGGAAAATGAAGTTGATATCCAGAAGCATGGAAAGTCAGTGCAGGAGCTCATGGACAGGAACCCATGAATTTTTGGCCAGGGGAGTATGATGCAGGAGCATCATCAGCAAGCACACATGGAGAGACAACTCAGTGCCTTAGTGCGCCTTTGAATCATTTAGAATCTTAAATGCTGGCATTTTTTGCAAATATTTTTTTTTTGAATGATTGAAAAYTGAAGAAKCTTAGGAGTTGAATGATCTTGAGTGATCTRGGAGTTTCACTCCTAGTCTTTAATGTAACGGAACTTAAGTCRTAGTTAGTTTTTTTTCGAGTTGAGGAGTTGTTGGAGGGAACCATAAGAACCCTTTGAGATAAATAGAAGTGTTGTATGCCCGAATGAGGYTGCTGCAAGTTAGTAGGAAATTGTTKTGATTTAGTTGTTGTTGAGTTTTTAGTTGTTGTTTTATCATAGTTGTAGCCATATACTTTTTAATGAATATAACAGAGGAAAATTGATCCAATGCATGGTGTTGCTACTGTTTACAATTCCCTATTATTTTATTTTCATGAATGAATGAGTTATGTTGTTGAGTATATGAAACTGTGAAGTGTTTAAATAAGTTTCAATTGTGCTCTTCATTGAGTTCATGCAAGGTGTGCATACAATCTGCAAGGAGTACGTTGACAGAGTTCGTTTCGACTCAGAATCTCAGAAGAGATAATGCGAAACTTTCCCTTTGCAAGGAGTGCATGGTGACGGCTGCAAGGTGTGCACAGTTATCTGTGAGAACTTAAGTCTTGCGTGAGAATCTGTTGCAAGGAGTGACAGAGTTTGTTTCAACTCATAAGCTTAGAAGAGACAACGTAAATTTTCCATTTGCAAGGAGTGCAAAGGGACTACTGCAAGGCGTGCACAGTCGTCCGCAAGAAGCTAAGTCTTGTGTAAGAATTTTTTGCAAGGAGTGCACAGATCCGAAATCTAGCTAAGTGTCGAAGTAACCCTCTAAGGAGTCAAAGGGTTCGAGAGAGAGAAATCTCAAGAGAGATAGCGGGAGAAATATTCAAGGGAAATGAATTTTTGAAGGTTTCACGAGTCATCGACTAAGATCCGTTCAAGAGGAAGTGGGATAGTTCCGGATCGTTAGATCTGGGTAAGGTGCAAGATATTTAAGTCTCTATGCACAAACCAAAGTGAGGATTACCTGAAGTCTCGAAGTAGATCCTAACCATTGGTCGCCAAGAGGTTACATGTCAACAGATCTGAGACTTCGGGGGAAAGTCATTTCAAGGGTTTCAGTTTAGGATTTGAAACTTCCAAAGCCTGAGAGCCAAAGTGAACCAAAACCGTCGATCTGTGAGGGACATGCATCGACAGATCATCGTCTTTGGGTGAAAGCACTACGGGAGAAAGCGAAGACTGAGAATTGAAACTCCCAAACTCAAAGAGCTAAGTGAACCATAGTTGTCGATCGATGAGGGACACGTGTCGATAGATCGTCTTCCTTGGGTGAAAGCACTCTGAGAGAAAGTGGATATTGAGAGTTGAAAATCCCAAGCACGAAGAGCGAAGGGAACCATAGTTGTCGATCTGTGAGGGACAAGCGTCGACAGATTGTTGACTTTGGGTGGAAGTCCCGCAGAGGAAGCAAGAGTTGAGAGTTGAAAATCCCAAAGCCTGAAAGGCGAAATCAAATCATAGTTGTCAGTTTGGAAGGAGGGCACGCCTCACTAGATCGTGGAGATCTGGGAGTACGCGCGCAGGGAGGAGAAGGGTCACTGACTAATAGTTGACCAAGGAAGAAATAAGACAGACCTCAACCGTCAATCAAGAAGCAATGCCCAAGATCCCAATATTGATAGTCATGCTTAATTGTGGGGAAAAAAAGTGCTCAGGTTTTAAAAATCTTAGAGTGGGCTGCAATTGAAACCATAATATTTCCAAAAGGACGTGTGGCAGGTGGTAGTGAATTGCGGGGATAAAAGAGTTGTGGTCTCAAATCACTCTAGGTCGCCTCACAAACGTGTGTTTACATGGGGACATAGCTCGAGGTCACCTGCAAGAGAGGGATAATGGAAGAGGACATAGTGCCTGGACCTTGATAGTTTAGCAACACAAAGGGAGAGGTTGCGTGTGTCATATAACTTGCACCAAAAGAATGAAAAGGGCCTATGTTTAATCACCAGGGAGACCATTAAGGTTTCTAAGAGCCAATTCAGTTTTGAGAATCGAAGATCCTTGATCAGGAGGTCACGCAGCCCTGAGGGAGAAAAGGGGGGGCCTGCATCAGTGTGTGCCAGGGCCGAGGTCAAATTATGTTGGCAAAGCTCAAGGAAGGATATGTTTTTAGAATAAAAAATGAGACCCAAGTAGTCGAGCTCGCGGGAGAAGATTAAAATGTCGAAACCTTTGAATCGAGCTGCAAGAAGAGATCTAGATCGTTGAATCCTATGTCTAGACATTAGAAGGAGCACACATATGAGGAGAAGATTCCAGCCATTGGATCTGAGCGTGGAGGACCAACAGTCGTTGGATCTAGGTAAAGTGAAAAAACTTTAACCCTTTTTAAGTGCACAGGAGAGTGGACTCACCAAAGTCTCGAAGTGGATCAAGACCATCCATCATCTAGATGGATAGGTGGAAAAAAATCTTGAAGTCCGGAGGAATTTCACTCCGGGATATTCCAAGTGAGAAACAAACAAAATCATCGAAGCTTCGAAGCCTATAGCTCATCCTATCTATTGGTGCTGGGGAGGGACACATGGAGCAAGATCTGAGACTTCGGATGAATTGCACTCCAGGAGATTTCAGATGAGGTGGTTGAAGAATTTTCGAATTCCCGAAGTACCGAAGTAGATCTTAGTGATTGGCACAGGAAGACACGTGGAATTTGATCATTAAATCAAGAGGAGAGGCACACCAAAGGATTTGAAGTGTTGAGATTAAAAAATTCCTGAAGCCCAAAGTAGCAGAGTAGATACTGTCCATCGATCGTCAGGAGGCACATGGCACCAGATCTTGAAGTCTAGAATTGAGGCACTTCGGGAGAAAGAGGGTGTAGAAGGATAAAAAACTCCCAAAGTCCTAGGGATCTGAAGGATATCTGAGTTGTCTATTGCAAAGGACATGTGTCAATGGATCATGGAATTCAAAGCAACAGTACTTCGAAAGATCCAAGGTGTGGAGGTAGAAAAAACTCTTGAATTCGTTGGGAGCCAAAACAGATCTGAGTCATCCATTGGTGAGGACATGTGTCACTAGATCCTACACTCTGGAGCATAAGTACTTTAGATAAATTGGAGTGTGGAGGAGTGAGGACTCCTGAAGGATGGAGTTATGAAGTCATCCTATCCATCTGTGAAGGAGGATGCGTGGCAGAATATCTGCCAGTCCAGAGAAAAGTCACTCTGAAAGAAAAGCGAGTCAGTTAGAACAAGAAATATCGAATGACAGAGAATCAAAGTTCATCTAAACCGTCATATCAGAGGGAAAGGCGTCATAGGATCCCTCACTTCGGAGGTCATACACTTCGGAGAAAAGTGGAATTAGGTGGAGTGAGAACTCTGGAAGAACGGAGCGTCAGAGTCCATCCAAGTCATTCATTAGCAGAGGACATGTTTCAGTTGATCCTTTGTTTTGGAGGATAGCCACTTTGGGGAAAAGTGGTGTTGTGTGGGTCAAGAAATCCTGAAGGCCGAAGCGTGGATTTCATCGTGACCGTCAGTCAGAGCAGGACGTGTGTTTCCATATCAGAGACTTTGGAGGTTTAACACTTTAGAGGATTCACAACAAGGAGTGTTAGGGAATAAATTGGTCGAAGTTGAAATAGATATGAGTCGTTGATATTAGAGGATGCATGTCAGAATATCTGACATTCTGGAAGGATTTTACTCCAGAGGTTTGCGTGTGTGGAGACTCAAGAACTGTCTAAGCACGGAATCCTGAAGTAAACTGGAACTGTTGATGTTCTGTAGACACGTGGCGCAATATCGTGTAGTCTTGAGACTTGGCACTCCAAGTGACTTGAAAATAAGTGGTTTGCAATTTCCTAAAGCACTGGAGCCTGAAGTTTCTGTGGGCCATTGATTTGGAAAGGGAGAAGGGACCGTCGATCCCTCCCACGCCATTTCTAAACTTCACCAGTTTTGAGTTCGGGAGAATTGGAGACAAATGAAATGAAAACGTCTGGAGCTCGAAGCTCTGAAGCGCATTTCGAGGTTAGCCCCGGGTCATAACCCGAGGTCATATGAAGAAATAGGGGCCTAGAAAAAGGAACTAGCGCCTGTTATTTGAATTTTGAAAGGGAACAGGGGCTTAGCAGGAGCTCGCGGGTTTCATAGAACCTGTGCATTAGGAAGAAATGGGCCTATGAAAACTTGTTTGGGGGTCCAAAAAAATCCCTAAGAGTCAATTTGACTCTAGTTCTTGAAGATCCTTGATCGGGAGGTTGCGCAACCCCGAGAAGAGAATGGGTCTTGCATCATTTGCAAATATAGATGAATAGTCAAACATATCATCATTATAGTTTATGTTCTATTTGTATATATTTTTATAATTTGGAGGGTTCATAGTGTCATCATAGGGTTTATAGGGTTAAAGGGTTGTAGATATAAATATTTGACAGTCATGAGCATTGACAATTTCTAAGTTTTCATTAGGTGATATGGATTTTATTTTGTTCCATTCAAGTGATAATCAATTGACTTTAACAATTCTTTTGTAAATTTAAGCATATTGATCATCACATCAATATAGGCCCCTCCCTTATTTTGACAGGGCGTAGACTCCTATCCATCCAAAACTTATTAAAATACCTATTCAAAATTGAAAATTCACAATGAAATGAGAGTCCAACACTAAACTGGTTTTGTTCATCCTTGGTTTCTTTATTGAAAATTCATAATCAAATGGCAGTCCAACATTAAACTGGTATGTTCATCCTTGGTTTATTTTCGAACTTTCAATATATTCATTCAAGAAAATGTGAAATAAAAATATACTTTGAAATAAAAATGTGAAATAATAACATCTAACCTTTGTTAATGTAAAATTAAAATATACTTTAGTATAAGTAAGCGATTTTCACTAAAATTTATATTGATATAAATTGCTTATGTACCGAAAAGGGCTTATGGATTATCAATCCTCCATGCATTGGAAGTATTCACTAGTGCCATTAATATGAAACCTATGAGTGTTGTTCAATATCACTGAATAACTTTCTATTCAAAAATTTGCAAGGATAACAACACACCATCCACAATACAAGGTCTGCATTGAGTAAATTCCCAACTTTGTTATTATGTCACAAAATCAAATTATTTTTCAACTTAATATTTTTCAATCAAACTGAATGAAAACTATGTTTAATGTGTAGAATATAAGTAGTGTTAGGTTCATCATACACATTTGTCAAGTAGCTCATAATTTCAATTTTGTTTGTGCTTCAAGATATTGAAATATAAATGCACATTGTAGCAATTTAATATATCAACACTTTCAGAATCAAAACTCACAATTTCATAATTAAAATTGATACTTTTTAGGATGTCAAGTTAAAAATTTTAATTAGGATATTAATCATACACTACCTTGAATTCTCAATATACTCCAAATTCAATTAAAAAAATGAAAATCTAAATGCAACAAACCAAACCTTAGTAGATGGTGTTAATTTTTATTTTTTGTTATCAAGTCACAAAATCACATTATTTTTCAACTTAAGTTTTTTCAATCAAGCTTAATGAAAACTATGTTTAATGTGTAGAATATAAGTAGTGTTAGATTCATCATACACATTTGTCAAGTAGCTCATAATTTGCTTCAAGATATTGAAATCTAAATGCACATTGTAGCAATTTAATATATCAACACTTTTGAAATCAAAATTCACAATTTCATAATTAAAATTGATACTTTTTTGGATATCTTTAAAATTTTTAATTAGGATGTAAATCATACATTACCTTGAATTCTCAATATACTCCAAATGCAATTAAAAAAAATGAAAATCTAAATGTAGCAAACCAACCCTTAGTAGATGGTGTTATTTTTTATTTGTAGAATGATATTATTCCTAGAGATATTAATAGAGAGGGGGATGATTTTATGAAAGGTACTACATTTTGTGAAAGTTTTTCTAAGCCATCAATAGTCCCTTATAATAACATTGAAATGGGTCCTAGTTTTGATATGAAATTATCCTCTTCATATGAAAAAGCATTTCAATCATTGGAAATAATGAACGCAAATCCTTTATGTAGTATTGGTGATGCATTAAATGATTTGTGTATACGATGGATAGCTTGTAGGATTAGTATAATCACTCAAAGTATAGGACATTTTAGGTTTCATATACAATATATAGAATCTTCCCTCAAATTGTAAATAAGGCTCGGTAAAAAAAATTACGAGGAAAATCACTCTATGGCATGGGGTAAACCACAACAGACGGAAATGACTGCAGAAATCAAGTCTAATATCAAGTATGATATATAAACAAATATGATAACAAGACAAGATAAAGAGCCTACCTCATCCAAACTTTCGATGAATTTCATCGTTGAGCACTCAACTCAAAGCAATATATCTGCAACTTGTCCTCAACAACCAAGATACACAAGCATATGGTGATAATATATAGAGTTAACACATACAATAACATAATCCATCAACATTCATAACAAATATGCCCATGGAATAACAATTCAAATATTTTCGAGACATTAACTGGACGAGAAAAGAGTATTTCTATTAAAATGTAATCAACAGAAGTGTATAAATGTCAAACTTCCATGTCGGCATGTTCAAAACTGAGAAACTAAGTCCCTTTGAGCTGGGCCTCCACCACTTCAATCCTCCACCAAAGGAAATCTCATATAAGAGAGACAATGAGGTTATCCATCAAGTAGGGAAGAGCTTGAGGGATGAACAATGTGTTCACACTTAAAAGGATAAAGGGATGCAAACTCAATATGAAGTCAGTAATTTCTCCATCCTCTCAAAGTTGAATTCTTCTCCTGTTTTCCATATATTGGATATGGCCCATTTATAGCCTTCCAATGTAAATAAAGGGTCGATTCAGAACGTTTCTAGTATATGGAAGGTCAAGGATCATGGATCTCGTGACATGACATGGAAACCTGACACCATTTTTTAATTTTGGGAGCAAAACCTAATGTACACGGGATGTAATGGTGCATCCTATGTATAGGCATGTTGTATAACTATTAGAGTGCGTATATGTGGAAAAAAATTATTTTA
>ML802537.1:20172-31066 GCA_009831015.1 Picea engelmannii | reverse complement strand
TTCATTTAGGCCCTCAAAATGGCCCCGAAAGTTAAAACCTGCTAAAAATAGTAAATTGCCAAAATGGCCAGAAAACTGTTTTGAGCCATTTGGAAAAGGTGGGTGGCCCCCGATATCCACCTGGATCAATTACATCCATTCACTTATGTGCACTAATCCGCAATGTCTAACTTTTCACAAGACATGAAATATGCGCACTAAGCACTAGATCCTCCTTTTTTACCTTCCAAAAATAGGTCAAATGCACATATCCAAAATCTCTTATCATAACACTTAGCACCGGCTCCATCACAAGAACTAAGCAAAATATATAAAATCACAGTCGAGCACAAAGACTCGACCACTTCACACCCACATTCCTTTGCACTGAGTTGTTGCTTCTACACTACATTCGTCTTTATTTATACTTTACAAAATCTTACAATAAGGCCTAAACATGGGGAAAACCCATGGGCCGACATCCCATAAACCCATTACAAAACCCTAGAGGACCCCTTACTGGGTCCACATAACCCTCAAAATAGGTGAGATCCATGATCTCAAATCCACATGGGCGCTCCTACTTCGACCAACGTGTCGAAGTCCAAAAGTGGGCCAAAACCTCCAAAACTAACCAAAGTTTCCCCAAAACTTGGTCGAGGGCCAATAGGACCCCAACACTCACCTATGACTCATCCAAAGTCACTCAGGTCTAGACAATGTTGCTTCAAAATCCTCGAGCTTAACTCGAGCTACCTCGACTTGTTGCCTCACTTGAGCCTCCTACTCAACGAGTTCTTGGATTGTCTGCTCTATAACAGGCCCTTCTAGGCATTGTTCTACTACTACAACTACTTTAGCTAACTGTGAACCCAGTGAATCTATCTCCTCGAACA
Source organism: Picea engelmannii (assembly GCA_009831015.1). Taxonomy (NCBI): domain Eukaryota; kingdom Viridiplantae; phylum Streptophyta; class Pinopsida; order Pinales; family Pinaceae; genus Picea; species Picea engelmannii. The sequence continues at coordinate 30,191 of ML802537.1, read as the reverse complement.
CCTTGCAAGATTCATCTTGCACAGGTTGTAACTTATATGTTACTTCCATCACCTTACCTTGGAGGGTAGTGATATGTTATTGTACTGTGCGTTGCTCCCGGGATCTCTTCATCCTTTCCACTACTGTGAGAAAATTCATCTATGCCTACAATGAAAATGCTTGATGTTGCGTCTCCTATAACTGAGCCTCTAGATTCTTTAATTCTGGATCCTCGATGAGTCATTCATACATTTGGGCCCTTCTATCACTCAATTGTTTACATGCTAAGGCGAGGGATTTTATACTTGCTACTGTGTTTCTAGAGGACTCCTCCCTCTAGTCACGCACCTCCTGCAGGGTGCTCGACATTGTTCAAGCCTCTAGTTCATCTATCCTATCATGAAACTACTGGAGGGTCTCTGCGAGATTCTCTACTTGAGCTTCGACAGGCTCTTGCTCCTCCTGTACCAAGCCTGGCACAGAGCGACACACTTTTCTTACTTCTTCTTTGACCACGGCCTTCTCTGAGAGCAACTGCTCCTTTTCCTTTTGTAGTTGGGCTTTGCCAGCTTTCTTTTCCTCCTGAAGCTCTGCTTTCTATATTTCATAGGCATCTACACTATCTTGCGCTGCTCATAATTGTACTAGGACTTCATCTTTATCCTTTTACAAGGCTTATGTAGCCTTCTCCTTCTCTTCTTGAGCTCTCTGGAACCAAGCTTTTGTTGCATCATCAAGCCTTCTTAGCTAGGCTTCTCTTCGAGCGATCAATTCTCTATGTTCCCTTATGTATGCCTTCAAACCCACCTCCAATACTTCGACCTATTCTAGAGGTATTCCTTTAATATTGACCTCAACATCCAAGTTGGGGATAGCCTACAGTGTTGCGGGGGTGGAAAACTTGATGATATACTGGGGGAGGGTGATCCAAATCCTTGGTTCACCTTGCGAATTTGGTTTGTCTCCCAAGTCTGCGATCTATGATGAGGAAGGCGCAAACAGTGCAGTAGGCACTACACGGACCAAGCGAACAGCCTGCTGCACTTCCTTTAACTCCCTCTTAATCCTTTCATATAACTCCACTTGTTTCTCTTCATATCTCTGCAACATATCTTCATGTTAGAATATAATGGATGTGATCATTTAACCATAGACAATATAGCAATATTGTCACCCAACCATAGGTCGAAGCCACCCCCAAGCACCTTAACCTTGACAAAGAATCATTCCATAAGAAAACCCTAGGCTCGATAGCCAAATAGGATAGTGCACCTCTCTACAAGGATAGCGCACCAAGAAAGAGTAACAAAATATGATCAGAGAGTCCAACCCTATAAAACCGAAAATGCAGATTGCAGAACTTCCAGCAGCAACTGCTCCCAAGACTTGCACACACTGGCCAACTACAGTGTGCAGAAGTGTACTTCTGCAGTTTTGAGAATTCCTTTCAAAATGAAGAATGGCCTCCTATATTTATATTGTTTATGTCAGACCGCCTGGGCCGAATTCTCATTTTGTGTACTAATTACTTAGTATATAATATTACCTTTTAGCTGAATTCTTCTCTTGGAAGCTAATAACCTAATACAAATCATTCTCTTGAGCTGACTTGTCTTCTAGGGTTATTAGCCAACTAATTAGGGTTTCTTCTTGCTTCACATAATATTTTATTCTCATCAGGTTTACATGTGGAGGTAAATACCTCTCGCAACTACCATAATATCAACACTCCCTCCTAGCTAGGGAGGTATTGAAGACAATGGTCTTGAGCACAAACATACCATTGAATTGGTATCATCATCATAGCCACACATGCTATATTATGATAAAATCATGAGCACCATCATCACTATCAATGTCATCTGACAATATCAACTGCATCATCTCCCAAAACCATACTCCATATGAGTAATCAGACATGATGTTGAATAAGTCACTCACTCCATAGAGTGATACAAGAACCATTCTTCTAATCTAGACATATGTCATAGAAGAATAATTGTTCCAACAGATGTTGGAAGCCACACCACGAGATACAAGGACTATTCTTCTAATCCAGACATATGTCCTAGAAGAATAATTGTCCTGAACCATTTTCCACCTGGAGAATGTCAGTCCACTAGCACACTGACCATCCATCTAGCTGATAATCATTTTTAATACTTTTGATAGTTTACAAGGCAATCAAAATAATTTCATACAATAGAACACAACTGTGTCTATCCATAATAGTACACAACTACAATCCAGTGGTACACTACCACACCAAGTAGCACGCATCTACTTGCTTAGTGATAGATAGTCACAATCAGTGGAACACATCCACCACAGTAGCATACATCTACTATCCAGAGACATACAGTCTCCATGGAAATCATATCATCTGATATCAACTTGCATAGAAACAATATCATAATATAAACTGAGTTATCTAGGGCATTCTTCCACTCACATCTGTGAGATCTGGAAGAGCATCTACCCACAGAGAGTAAAACATCAATGATGGCATATCTGGACTATTCTTCTCAAGCAAGGAAGAATAATTGTCATGATTTATGAGCCTGGACCATTCACCTATCTGGGCCATTCCTCCGACACTAAACAAAGTGCAACCTTGAGAGAATGAGTTTGCCCTAGGGAATGTCTATCCCTGATTGTTGAACCTGTACCATTCACCTATCTGGGCCATTCCTCTGGCACTAAACAAAGTGAAACCTGGAGAGAAAGAATCTGCCCTAGGGAATGACTACCTGGACCATTTCCTAAGGAAATGGTTGTCCTACACCAACCTCCAAAACAGACCATTCTTTGAAACTTCTCACAACTGTGGGCTTCGTAAGAATGATTGTCTGGCGAGGAAGACCAATCTTCTTGACCACTACTAAGAGTGACCATCAAGAAGAAATATTTCCCTAGACCATTCCCCCACACTAGCCATAAGGGGAATCAATGTCTATGGTACATCAACAATCCATCGAACCATTTTCATTACAAAAATGACCGTTCGATCTGGACCATTTTTCTGAACTAGAAAATTCTTGTCCATCAGAAATCTCAAACCACTTTCTGAACTAAAAAGTGAACTGCTCATCCTAGACCATTTTTCGAATTGAAAAATGGTTGTCCATAAATCAATAACACATCAGTGCTCCCTCCCAACCTAGGAGTCATCTCTTCCTTTTTCAATAATGAAGTTGTCTCCACAAGCTCCAACTTGAGTACGCAAACTCTTTCATCTTGGACAGAGGCCTTACCAAAATATCTTCTTATCTACTCATATGTGGAGATATATATATTAGAGAACCACTTCTCTTTTCTGGACTTCATCACAGAGAATCTAATTCTTGATATCAATGTAATTCGGTCTTTCTAGAACAACAATTTTCTCTGAAGGCTTCATATAGCTCTGATCAATATAGTATATCATTGTTGGATTCATCTTTCATTTCCTACTAGCTCATAACATCATGGCAAGGGTCAAAATGGAACATATCCAAGTGGTACTTCTTCTTCCATCATGATAGTTTGTCATGGATTAACAATCCATCATCTTGAGCTTCTGAGTAACCATTCTGATACAATATATCTGTTATAGAAAATTTTCACCACGCTTCTACTATGCATTGGAGGTTCTCCACCAAGTTGTATTCTTCCATCTGCATACAAGGGTCTCTTTCCGGTATACCTCAAAGCCTTGAGGTTGCTCTACATACGCTCTTTGTTCAATTATTCTGGAGAACAGTCTTTGCATTCATCTAATGTAAACTCCAACCCATGGATATTGTGGACGATATAATGGCTCATGTAGACGTATGTTTGGTTTACTGGAACAAGAAATCATCATAGTCTTCTCCCTCTATCCGGGAGAAACTCTAGTTCTGGATCTCGCAATGCCTACATTCATAAGTCTTCCATACATTATTCTTCATCACAAATTTCATTTTCTCTACTTGATTGCTTTATGCATGAATGCATGCTCTTCTTTTAGAGATATATAATCACCTCCCTCCATCTAACAGAGTCCACGCTTCTGTCTGCATCTGTATTGCCTTATGCAAAGTGTCACAAGTCCTTTTCCAATTTCCTCTTGATTGTTGACTTTCTTTCTGTCTTTACCTCTTCTAGGTTTCTTCAAGATTGATTCTAATTTCGGATTATCTTGTAGCTATTACTTATGTAATAAATTCCACATGAATTGTTACCAGGGGTTGTTGATGTACTTCATCCTTTCATGTGTATTTCTTGACTTGTAGTCATTTTGATAGCAATTCTTATCTTTTTGTTCTTCCATATGTATAGTTTCCCTTTGACCATATTATCTTCTAAGAAATAGATATGCAAGATATGTACATAAAACATGGTATGTGCAAGAAATATGAAGAGTATTGTTACCTTGACTTAGAAGATGAAGTTTGTTTTGTCCTGCTTGGATTTCTTTGAGGGTTCCATTTCTTCGAAAACTAATGCTTCATGTGTCTCCTTCCTTTTCTTTAGCTTGGGACAATGATTCTTGTAGTGACCATATTTTTGACAGTTGAAGCATTGTATTTTTGACATATCTTTCTCTTGATTTGGTTTCTTCCTGAAGCCAAACTTCTTTTTATTCCTAAAATTCTTAAACCTTGTTGTGAAGGCTTGATCATTGTATTTCTTTTTGGGTTTCTCTTTTTCACTGATCCTTGATTCTTCTTGTGCACAACAAGTCCAAAGTTCTTCAAATGTACTATACTCCTTCCTTGTTTTCATGCTTGCGGAAAATGCATCCCATGTCTTGGGAAGACCATTGAGTACTATATTTACCAGATCCTTTTTTGAAATGATCTCTTCAGTAGCTTGTAGATGATCTCTTAACTAAGATATTCTTACAAAGTATAATGTTATGTTGTCATCATCATTCATCTTCATGTCACAGAGCTCATTCTTCAGACTCATTACTTGTGCAATGTTTTTAACTGGGAAGAGGTTTGTTAGGGAATCGTACATCTTCTTAGATGAGTTAATGTGGGAGATGTAGGGTATCAGGTGGTATTTTATAGATCCCACTATGATACTCATGGCATTGATTTCATTGTCTTTGAACTTATCCATAACTGCAACATTCTATGGTTCCTTCTCTTTTCCTTCTTCAAACTCTGGTTCCACAATCTTTCCTTTCATGATATCCAACACTTTATTCTTGGCAAGGATGAGATCAATCCTTGTATTCCATGCTCTGAAGTTAGAATCTCCTTCTAACTTATTTTCTGACTTCATAGAGTAACTCATTATTGCTTTGACTTGGTCAACCCTTGATTTTGACCAAAAACTCAAACTTGACGTTTTAGCTTGCTGGGAGTACCAAGAGATGCGCTAGGCTAGGTCACACTAGTCTATCTAGAAATTAGGTCAATCTCTTCACTTAAGGTGTCTCAACAAGAGGTTTAGGGTTTCGTTGCTACAGCAGAAACTGGCTGCAACTGCAACTTGAGAAAATCCTCCCAATCCATCTTCCAACGGTTAGATTTTCCGAAGATAATGTGGGCCCATAACCTGTTAGAATATAATGGATGTGCTCATTTAACCATAAACAATATAGCAATATTGTCTCTCAACCATAGGCCGAAGCCACCCCCGAGCACCTTAACCTTGACAGAGAATCATTCCAGAAGCAAACCCTAGGCTAGATAACCAAACAGGATAGCGCACCTCTCTCCAAGGATAACACACCAAACAAGAGTAAAAAAAGATGATCAGAGAGTCCAACCCTAGAAAACTGAAAATGCAGATTGCAGAACTGCCCCCAAGACTTGCGCACAAACTAGCCAACTGCAGTGCACACAAGTGTACTTTTGCAGTTCTGAGAATGCATGTCAAAATGAAGACTGGCCTCCTATATTTATATTGTTTCTGCCAGACCACCTAGGCCAAATTCTCATTCTGGGTACTAATTACTTAGTATATAATATTAACTTTTAGCCGACTTCTTCTCTTGGAGGATAATAACCTAATACAAATCATTCTTTTGAGTCGACTCGTCTTCTAGGGTTATTAGCCAACTAATTAGGGCTTCTTCTTGCTTCCCAAAATATTCTATTCTTGTCAAGTTTACACGTGGAGGTAAATACCTCCCGCAGCTACCATAATATCAACACTTCAAAGGCGTCCTCCATAGCTCTGCAGACCAGACTAATGTCGTCGTCAGTGAGAGTGGATTCCAACTGTGGCATATTGGTGTGTATTTTCTTCCTTGCTAAAGGTTTCTTCGGAGTAAATTTCTTCTTTTGTGGGGTCATTGTCACAACAAGGATATCTTCAGGTGATGGGGTGCTAGGTGTAGCTTCGCCTCCTCCTTGATCTTCTTCTCCTTCATCTCCTCCTCCATGTCCTTCTACTTCGTCTTCTCCTCCTCCTAGCAAGCTAGACTCACTATCTCCAAAGGTTTTATCTTCTTCCTCTTCACCACTCTCTATGTCCTAGACTTCAACCTACTATTTGTGTCCCCTCTGCTTCTTCGTCCCACTAGACTGTCCGACATGTTCAACTCGCATAACCATCAGGCTTCCTATAGTATCAATGTCAGATAACTTTGCATCGACGACATGTAAAATAAATGCTTCTAGTCAATCCTTTATAATATGTTCCATATCTGCATCTGTGAGCTTATAGTATGACTGCAAGGTATGTATGATTAGCGTGAAAATTCGCTATGGGCCGGTACTAATGCAAGGTACGTGGTGTCATACGAGGGGATGCTTCAATTGTGACTTTCAACTACTGGTAATATCTATGAAACACGACATTAGACTACCATTGCTTCATCATGTCATTGGTATACCACAATATGGAAAATTGAGCGGTCAAGGGATTCGTAGGTTCAAAAAGTGGTCCCAATGCCACGATCGACGAATTTAAATAAGCGGGGCGGCGTGACAGATCTTCCAACGGACAGGAACCAGAGTTAAATGCTTCCATTAATGTAAATATAGCCATTATGGCATGGTTTCAATGTCCAAAAGCAGTCTATAAACCCATAAATACGTTTCATAACCATTATGGAGCGTCCTTGTACTGGTCGGGGTGCCTCCAACGGTTATATAACTTCGCCAAGGAGAAGTCCAAATCTGCATAGACCTGTTATTCCAGCGAGGTTCAAACCCCGCGAACCTGCCTCCTGTGAGGTTTCAATCTGCGAAGTCTTCCATCTGGTTTCCTTAACTTCTTCCAACTTAGCCTTCTTTTTATTGAGCTTCCTTGCCTTCTTTCCTGTTATCTGAGTCTCTTTAACTGTTTATGGAATCCTCTTTCCATTTTTATTCTTTTCTTCCCCTAGCGTAGTGGCTTCACATTGTTGAGGTACACTCAAAGGTTCTGAAGTTAATATCTCTTTTCTTAACACTACCTGAGTGGGCACACTTCTCTCTTGGATAGATAGGTCCTTCAAGCCTTCTTACATTCTTTCAACCTTGATAGCTAATTCTTTTTCTTTCTGTCCCTTCTGCGTTGTTACTTTGCTTTGTTTCTTCGAATTATCATCTCGTTCTTCTCTTAGTTGGTCTATTTTCCTAGCTATGAGATCCGTTAATTCTTACTTTTTCTTTTCTAAGCTTCTTTCTCTAATTTCCTTCTGATCTGATCCTTCTCAATCCAAGTCTTACCTAACAAAAGTGGGAAAGGGGCATTGTCCTCAACAAACCTAATGACTTCAAATTCTTCTTCAGTCAGTGTTCCATGAATAATAATAGGTATAGTAATTACTCTTCCACATAAAGTTATCATTTTTTCCTTAAACACGCCTATCCTTCCTAAAGAAGGTACCACAGCAGGCTTTCCCATAACTTCCCAAGTTTCTTCTGTCATAATATTCACTTGTGTTTCTTCATCCAAAACTATATAGTCTATGTCGAAGTCTTTTATTCTTGAACTTACGCGTTGTTTTTCTTTCAGGATTTCTGGTAAACTAACATATCTATGAACATCCATCATTTCTTCCAACTGTAATAATATAGTCTAAACTTCCTATGACTTTTTATCTTTATGACTTTCTAACATACCCTTAGTCTCTTGACTATTTTCATAATTTTCTTGTCTTATGTCCCTCCCTTCAACTTTATCAATAATCCTTAGACAATCCTCAACCTTATGACCAACAACCTTACAACAAAGACAAATAGGGCCTACCTCAAGGCATTCCTTAGCAAGATGTCCCGACCTTCTGCAATTATAACACAAAGTCAATCCTCTTTTTCTCTTAAATGTTCCCCAATCTTTTTTGTACTGCACACTTCCCCTAGGATCATAGTGTTGGACCTGCAATCTGCAAAAAATCCTTCTAGGTTCCTGCATCCACTTATCAGTCCAAAAACTCTTTCTATGCATAGGAATAACATATTTTTCTTCATTTCCATTAAATTTACCCAAATCAACTCTTTCTTTCAACTGCACCCTAGCCTTCAGACTAGGACAGAATCTATTAAACATGCTTAAATTCATGCTTTCAAAACAAAAAATTTCACTTATCTTTCTCTTACCAAAGCACAAAGCTTGCCTCTTTTAGAATCTTACCTCTTTTCTTCAGAACAACTTACTTTCTTGGCACAAATCTTCACAAGTCAAGTAGAGTACTACGCACTTCAGCAACAAACCTCTCCACATAGTTTTTTTTTTTTTTAACTTAAGTTCCCAGCAATCACAGTTTCAAGTCCCAACAATCATAATTTCAGGTCCCGACAATCATAGTTTCAGGTCCCGGCAATGGAACCATTTGTTGGCACGGTGGTAGACCCAGGGTTCAACTCTTAACAACGCACCAACAAAACCCTGACTACCATCCATTTCGGCAACACCTGCGAATTAGGCAAAGTCTCACTCGAGGTAGAAGCAGGGGGGGTTACAAAACGCAGGTGTTTGTAACCAGGCTAAGACATGATTATGTGATAAGAGCACTTCACATAATATTTTGTTAACGCTTAGGAAGTGAACATGCATTAGTTTATTAACCTCATTAACACTGCAGAGCATAATCAAAGACGGATAAGCGCAGTAACAACAAGTGATTATGCACCCTGAGCACTTAGCACTTAACACTGTGAGTTAAGTCTAGCATTCATTTACCCTTTAACATAAGTAAAGTACTTAAGAAACAAAATATATATTCATTACACATCATAATCAAAGCACTAAGAAAATGCATAACAGAAATGACACTGCACAAAGAAAACCATGAGACACCAGATATACGTGGTTCACCCCAGGTGGGGCTACGTCCACAAACTTCTTCACCTCTTTATTATTCACCAAAATTTTACATCCAGTCACTCATGTGCACTAAGCCACAGAGTCTAACTTCGCACAAGACAGGAGATCTGCGCACTAAGCACTAGCTCCTCCTTCATTTCCTTCCAAAAATAGATCAAATGCATAGAGCCAAAATATCTTATCATGACATTTAGCACCAACTCCATAATGAGCATCACAAGCAATAAGCATAGTTTATAAAACCACAGTCGAGCACAAAGCCTCAACCACTTCGCACCCACATTCCTTCGCACTGAGTTGTTGCTTCTACACTACATTCCTCTTTATTTATACTTTACAAAATCTTACAATAAGGCCTAAACATGGGGAAAAATCATGGGCCGACATCCTATAAACCCGTTACAAAACCCTAGAGGACCCCTTACTGGGTCCACATCACCCTCAAAATAGGTGAGATCCGCGATCTCAGCTCCGCCTGGGTGCTCCTACTTCGACCAATGTGTCAAAGTCCAAAAGTGGGCCAAAACCTCCAAAACTGACCAAAGTTTCCCCAAAACTTGGTCGAAGACCAACAAATTCAAATATTTGAAAGACATTAATTGGGCGAGAAAAGAGTATTTCTATTAAAATGTAATCAATAGAAGTGTATAAATGACAAACTTCTGTGTCGACACGTTTAGAACCGAGAAAACAGTTTTAATTGATTCAGAGCTATTGAATTTATGAGGATGTCAGAATTAAGTAAAACCTTTAAAAACATCCTTCCTCCATGAATAAATCTTAAATCTTAATACAACTATACTTA
>ML802536.1:147072-157229 GCA_009831015.1 Picea engelmannii | reverse complement strand
CGACCCCCCTGGTTACATACAACGTTCGAGACAGTGCCCTAAAATTTGTTTTTTGGGTGGGTTTTGCTATTTTTAGCGGTTTACTAAAAATAATCCCGTTTTTAGGGATTAGGGTTTTGGTATCTACGGAATACCTAAAAACATTGTATATATTGTATAGTGAATGGTGAAATTCAATATAAAGAATATAAGAAAGGTTTTCCCGATTGAGGGTTTCCGATATAAATCTCTGTGTACTATGTGAATGAGCCATTGATTAAATTTTGTTTTTCTTAAGAATCTATATACATTGCTTTACTACAGAGGTTTAAAACTTACAGAATGGGCCAGGGTGGGGAATGGTCCAGGTTCAGAAGACAGGATAGTTATTCTTCCTTGCTTGAGAAGAATAGTCCAGATACTTCATTGTTCTACTCTGAGGGAAGATATTCTTTCATATCTCAATGTGAGTGAAAGATTGGCCCAAATGATTCAGTTTATAGCATAACATTGTTTCTGTGCAGGTTGATATCAAATGATTGTTATGAAGACTGTATGATAGTAGATGTATACTACTGTGGTGGATGTGTTCCACTGTTCATGACTATACATTGCTGATCAACTACTAGTGTGTTACTTAGTGTGGTAGTGTACCACTGGATTGTAGTTATGTACTACTATGAATAGACACAGTTGTGTTCTATTTTGTTTTGATTTCCTTGAAGACTATCAACAGTATTGGAAATGATTATCAGTTAGATGGATAATCAAAGGACAAAGATTTCCCAGATGAAAAATGGTTCAAAGCATTTACTCTTCTAGATTAGAAGAATGGCTCTTATATCACTTTGTGGAGTGAGCATCATGTCTAATCACTCAAATAGAGTATGGTTTCGAGAGATGATGTAGCTTATGACACTGATGATGATGATGGTGCTCATGATCTAGTCATCATATAGTCTATACAACTATGTTGATGCTACCGGGTGAATGGTATGTTTTTGTGCTCAAGACCATTACTTGTAATACCTCCCTAGCTAAGAGAGAGCGTTGATATTATGGTAGATGCGAGAGGTATTTACCTCCACGTGTAAACTTGGCGAGGACAAAATACTCCGAAAATCAAGAAGAAACCCTAATGAGCTAGCTAATAACCCTAGAAGACTTGTCGGCTCAATAAGATAATTTATATTAGGTTATTAGCCTCCAAGAGAAGAAGTCGGCTATAAATAATAATATATACTGAAGAGACAGATACCCAAAATGAGAAGTCATCCCAAACAATTAGCTAGAATTAGTATAAATACAGGAGGCCAGTTCTCATTCTAGCAGGGAGTCTCAGAATTGCAGAGAAGCAACTTGTGCACACTGTAGTGCCCAGTCTTGTGCACAAGTTGGAGGAGAGTTGCCATTGCAGCTGCTGCAGCTAGAAGATCACGTTTGGCTTGGACTATCTCTTGGTTAGGGCTTGGACTATTTGATAAGCTCTTGTTGGTGCACTATCCTTGGGGAAAGGTGTGTTAATCTAGCCTAGGGTTTTCTTCTCGAGTGATTCTCTATCAAGGTTATGGTGCTCGGGGGGTGGCTTCGGCCTATGGTTGGGTGACAATATAGATATTGTCAATGGTAAAACGAGAACATCCATTATATTCTAACATAGTGAACATGCCATTTGGGATTCTTTTTCTTCTTCTAATATCTGTCAAAAAAATATTGTGTCTTCTAGCATTAAAGACAAGAATGGAGATCAAAATATTATTGTGTCTTCGAGCATTAAAGACAAGAATGAAGATCAAAATATTATTGTGTCTTTGAGCATTAAATACAATAATGAAAATCAAAATATTATTGTGTCTTCCAACATTAAATACAAGATTGAAGATCAAAATGTTCCATGTCCTTATTTCTTATTGTGTCTTCTAACTATAAAGAGAAGAATGGAGATCAAAATATTACATCTCCTTATTTCCAATTCTAGCACAATGTTGATAATGATTAAGAAAGTTATCAACCATCTTACCATAACATCATAAAACCCATTCTTATCATTTCCATTTTTGATATCAACTTTTTATTTTCACTCATCCTTCAAAACAACATCACCAACATCCTTCTTCTTTGAATTGTCATTGAAAAAGATACCATTTTCAAAACTAACGGGCTTGAAATAATTAGGGATAAAGAATAAATTTTCACCCCTAAAACCTAGAACAATGCAATTTTTATTTACTTTCAATTCTTCCCAAGGTTTAACAATAGTTTTGGAAAGATCACTGCTGACTTCACTATTATTATATATCAAAAATATTATTTTGAGTGTTAGATGGTTTTATAAATGGGCTTAATTGTTAATAACATGTGTTTATTTCTCAGAAATTATAAAGTCAAATCCAGAAGAGGTAAGGTATGTATACCTCTATAGACTTTACTAGTCAAATTATTAAACGGAGGGAAGCCTATTTTTTTATACTAAAATGGGATGAGTGATTGTGGCTGCGATGGCAGTGGTACATGGTGAAACAGTTTGACGTCGATGAAACCTTTAGGATTCAACCTGGGGGTATGTGAGAAAGAGCACATCTAGTTTCCATATTCAACGCCTCAGCAAAATATACCTACTGATAAGTGTCTTCGTGCCCAAACTAGTACTAAAATATCTTTATCCCAATACTTTCGCCTACCAAATTCTAGAAAATCGTCACCATTATAGCTTTGTCCAAATCGATCTTGAACAGCAGACAAGTGTGTTTAACTGTGAACAACACTGGCCTTTTTCAATAGATCAGGTCCTGTAGATGCATGAAGGAATCAACAAGTCATGGTTGTACTCAGACTCTTTAGTTCAGATCTGAATTGTATGAGGATATTGATATCATATATTCTAAATCACACATACAACTGGTAAAATGACTTTACAGATCTTTCCAGCATGAATTAGTATCATACATCGGCCAGACCATCTCAAGCTGATCAATGCAAACATCACATACACATGCAGGGTTTTGAACTTTCTTCCATAATAATGAAAAGGATGAATATTGAACCGGATGGTGACATCTCTTAGATATTAGTTCAATACCCCGTCCCAACCAGAGCGATATCGCTCAGACGCGTTATATTACATTGTATGAATACGATAGCGCCAGGAATCAACCGACCCATTTGTTCCTCAATGGGTTATCGTTTCTATCACCGGTTACTGAGACACCTAGAGAGGGAACGAACGATTTGTGGCATATCATCAATCTCACTCCAGACAACCATCCTCTCCATATTCATCTTGGCCTGTTTTTCTTCCTTAATCAAACAAAGATGGTAAACTTGAAGGAGTTTCAGAGCTGCATGCATAAGAAGAATGACGCAGTGGGATGCGATATAGAGAAGCATGCAAAGGGTAGACTGATTGCAGCTCCTGCTAATGAGGGCACTTGGAAGAACGTGTTCAAGATGCAGCCTGGATTTATGACCACTATTATTCTTTGTTTCTCTCTGTTGGATTCTCATCATCCTTATCCCTTCAATGCCAGTGCTGAACCAGGCTACGTCTATCACTGCCATGTAAGTCTCCCCTTCCATTGAGATTTCCATTAATTAATGTTGCACAGTGTTATAATTATGAATAGGCATGTATGTTAGGAAAGGAGGACTAACTCGCCTATATGTTAATTGATTTGGATTTGGAAATTGCAGATCTTGGACCACGAAGACAACAAGATGATGAGGCCCTTCAAAATTGTTTCTTAAATATATCACCGCACATACAAGTTTTTCTAGAATAATGATCAGATACTATATTATCAACCGTCTTGTGTGATGAGATGAATAATAACCCTGATTATATTTGGTTACAGAATTATTATGTCGAAAAATAATGCAGCTGAGTATATTCTTACAAGGTTTGAGCCCAAAATCTATGGTTTCCGTAGATAACAAAACATTGAATAATAATATTATATATATTGTATCTTACAACCCAATGTCCTCTATAAATTAGTAGAAAACCTGCTTTCAGAGAGGAGGTTTTGTTAATGGTGTAATTAAAATTTTACTTCCAACTGTAAGATGCACCATGACTACAGCCCCATATAATCACGGTAAAAGATCATCCCATACTGAGCAATATCAGATCAACCATTATTCTTAAGAAACATCATTAAAAAGTAAAAGTAAAGAATTAAATCATCACAACAACAATGATAAAATGTAAAGATCATGATTAAATCATCACAGTCCTATATTGATCAACTGCCCTATCAACTCAAGTGGGAGTGATTTACTATTTTTTTTTTGTTTGTTAATTTGTGCGAAACCTGTTGGAGGCTTGAGAAACCGCGACTCAGGGGCATCTTAGCCCACTCGGCCTGAGCCACACCAACCCTTAACATGGTTGGATTTTTTGTCCCCGCAGGGTTTCGAACCGTTGACTTTAACATCACGAAGTGGCTTAACAACACACTCCATCACCCACTGTTCACCTTGAGGACGGGAGTGATTTACTATTATTATTACTCTTAAATTTATTTATAAAAGAAAATTTCTTCCTCACATTATAATTTAATTTATTCATAAAATAATAGGTTTTATGAACATTATAATTTAATTGGTTTAATTATTACTACTTTAATATATATAAATAAAATAAAATATTTATTATAGAAATTAAAATATTTTTTATTATATTTAAGAAAATAAGATAATATTCTTATTACATTAAATCATAACTTAAACATTTAATAAATTTGTTTTATTTTTCTAATGAAATTTAATCATCAATCTAATAATATTATTAATAATAAAAATAATATTACAAAATTGAACATATATTATTAATAATAAAAACAATATTATAAGATTTAACATATTGATTACAAACTAGAGACAACCACTTTATAAAAGTGGTCGGTGTCATTAATTTGAATATAAGCGGATCAACTTATATTCAAATCATACTTTACATCATTTAGATCTATTGAGATTTAATTTTTAAGATTTCACTTTTATGGAGTGTATCACAACAATGTAGTAGCCTTCCATTTTTGCAATTTTTAAAGCTTTGGATTTTGAATGCTAACTTTTTTTCCGCTAAAGATGTGGAAACTCTTTTCAACCTCTTAATCAACTATTGGGCAGTTTATAAGAAATTGTCATCTTTATGCCCATCAAGGTTTCTTGATAGATTATGTTTCATTTGTCAAGGTGCAATCCCTGGGCTATCTTCTTCAACAACAAGATTTTTATGGATTTATCAAAAGCATTCCCTTTTGGAACTAAATATTGGTTAGCTTGTTACAGACCATTTTGCTTATCAGTCCTTCGTCTCTAGACAATACCATGGATTCTGCAAGTTTCTTTGATGCCGTAGGTTTAAAATCTCAAATAGTCAAAATTCAATGATGCTCAAAGTTTATTTTTTCTTGTAACTTATTAAAAAAATTTATAACATTTATCTTCCACATAGTTTAAACTTCTTCATGATGCAACTTAACCCTCACTAAAAAACATAAATTTATATAACTCATAATGAGCAACTTAAATTATATAACCCTTGATCTCATGTTCCAATGTTCCTAAGCCTAACATCCTTCCACCAACATTGTAATCAGGTATGTTGAAACCTCAACATGTTACTAACTTTTTTCTTTGTGACATTATGAACATTATCCAACGTTGTTTTTTGACAAACATTCATTTAGTCAGTCTATGAAAAATAAATCCCTAAGTCATATTGTCACAAACATCCTCCCACAACCATTGCAATGTGATGAGCATGTTGAAATACCACTATGTTACTAATTTTTTTCTTTTTCACATTGTCATGATCATTGTCCAATGTTACACACCCACAAACAACATCCATAATGTCACTTTTTGACATAGGACTTCTAATGTCACATTGTGACGAAAATTCCTACCATCCCATTGTGAAGAACATTTCCCAACGTTGCATTGTGATGAACATTTCCCAACATTTCATTGTGATGAAAATTCCTACCGTCCCATTGCGACGAACATTTCCAAACGTTGCATTGTGAAGAAAATTTCCGAATGTCACATTTCGACGAACATTTCCCAACATCGCATTGTGATGAACATTCGTACCATCCCAATGTGACAAAGATTTCCCAACATCGCATTGTGAAAAACATTCGTACCATCCCAATGTAAAAAATATTTCCCAACGTCGAATTGTGATTAACATTTCCCAACATTGCATTATGACGAACATTTTCCACATCACATTTTGATGAACATTCCTACTGTCCCATTGTGATGAACATTTCTGAATGTTACATTGTCATGAACATTCCTACCATCCCATTGTCTCAAATATTTTCCAACGTCACATTGTGACGAACATTTAATACCTACATTACATATATTTAATAAATATTAATTTATTAAATATGGTTGTCCAACGTTACAGACTCACAAACAACATTCATGATGTCGCTTTCTAACATAGAACTTATCATGTCGCATTGTGACGAACATTCCTACCATCCCATTGTGACAAACATTTCCCAATGTCGTAGTGTGATGAACATTTCCCAACATTTCATTGTGATGAAAATTCCTACCGTCCCATTGCGACGAACATTTCCCTATGTCGCAATGTGATAAACATTTCCCAACATTGCATTGTGATGAACATTCGTACCATCCTAACATGACGAACATTTCCCAACTTTGTATTATGACGAACATTCATACTATCCCAATGTGCCAAATATTTCCCAATGTCGCATTGTGATTAATATTTCCCCATGTTGCATTGTGACGAACATTTTCCAACATCACATTTTGATGAGTATTCCTACCATCCCATTGTGACGAACATTTATAAACGTTACATTGTCATGAACATTCTTACCATCCCATTGTGTCAAATATTTGCCAACATCGCATTATGACGAACATTTAATACCTACATTACATATATTTAATAAATATTAATTTATTAGTTTTTTACATATTATTAATTAATTATGAATTTCTAAATTAAATATATAGATATTATTAATTATATTATATTTACAAAGTTTATAATGATAACTAATATATAATGATAATTTACATATTAATATTTAGTAATTAATGCTTGTCAATCAATTATTAATCAACAATCACATTTTATTATTATATAAAATTAATCTCTCTATATTACTACTTTAGCAATGGATTTATTTATTAATATTTTAATAATTTAATAAAGTATTACTAAAGTTATTAACTTAGATGGATGTATTACTACTTTAATAATATATTATTTTATCATTGTATTAATAATTTGTTAATGTGTTTTATGTATTGATATTTTTATTATATTATTAATGTATTATTTTTTAGTGTATTAATACTTTAGTAATGTATTATTTATTTATTAATATATTTAATGATATATTTATCATATTATCAATGTATTACTTTATTAGTGTATTAATATTTTAGCAATGTATTAATTAATAATGTAATAGTGTACACAATTAATTATTACATTAAATTGTTAATATATTAATTAATTTATAAGTTATTTTATACACTAATGAAATTAAACTTTAATTTATACATTACATTAACATATCAATGTACCATTACATTATTATTGTATCAATAATGTTATATTTCATTTTTTATTTATCAATCAATAATAAAACAATATATACTTTAATGTACTAATAGTATAATAATTAACATTATAAATTAATGTATTAGTAATTTTACATTATTATAATGTATATCTATAAATACTAATACATTAATTTATAATGTAATACATTAAACTATTAATAACTTATTAATAAATTAAAGTATATATTTTGCTATTAATTGACAAATTAAAAATATAATATAATATTATTAATACATTAATAATGTAATGATACATTGATATATTTTTTTTTTGACAAGAACGGTTAGAGTGTATTAAGTGCCTTCCTGGCAAACCAGAATGAGAGAGTTACAAAGCTGAAGAAGGTTGGTGACCCCTAAAAGTGGTGCCAACCTTCTTGTGAAAATCTTGGGAATCCGATCCCGTTTACTTCTTGAGCTAAGTCGAGTAGCTGACAAAAAATGCATACATGAGTAAATTCTCACAAATTGTGAGCACAATAGTAGACAGAAGCAAATCATAAAACCTAGGGGGATGAGACTTTCCCCTTAAAAAAGGGATCCATCTTTTTCTGAGAACCTAAAGAAATGTTGGAGGCAGCCTCCTTTTCTCTGTGTGCTTTGTTGGTCTTTCTCCCTCGGGTAAGGGGTGGAGATGGAACTGAAATGTCTGCAGCGTCAGAAGTTTCCACAGAGCCGCTAGAGGGGGTTGAAACAACTAGACCTGCAGGGTCAGGGGGCTCCAGATCTGAGTCCCGAATTTCTCTCGCTGCTACTAACTCTGGAGGGATGGTATCCGGAAAGCTTTCGTCTGTCAGAGGATTTCCCTTAACTGTTGTTGTTTCTGGGTCTAGGGCTTCATCTTCCTTCAACGCATCAAAGCTGTTTTTATTCTCTAGAGTTGCCTCTACTGAACGAGTGGCCTTCGGAGCCTGCTGAAGTGGGTCCTTTCGCCTTTGCTGCCTTCGTCTGTTAGAAACTGGCTGAAAATCATCTTCTTTGACTGGTCCCGGCTCCCCAGAGGCTTTGGGGCAGCTTTTTGCGAAATGACCATAAGCATGGCACTGAAGGCACTTAAAAGGAATCTGCTCATAGTCCAGCTCTTGGATATGAAACCATTCCCCCAGGGAGAGCTTAATGGCTTCCGGAAGGCCTTTCTCGAGGTTAACCTCAACACAAATTCGAGCACAGGTAAACTGATCCCCTTTCGGCTCCACACTGTCCAGGAAATGCCCGAGCTTGTTTCCAATGTCCTCCAGAGATCTTCTCCCCCAAAGATGCAAGGGAAGATGAGGCAGTCTAACCCAAACCGGGGCTGCGGTGATTTCGTCTCTGGGATTGAAGTCAAGTGTCCAGGGGGCTAAGAACATGTAACACCCCTAAACTGATAAATGATTAAAGATTATTAAGAGAGATTTAATTAAGAAAGAATCACAATTAATAAAATAACATTGATTGCAGACTGCATTCAATGATTTGATAAACCAATTTAAAAGACAGTCAGTAAGAATGGAGATAACTACAGAGTTACATATGCACAGGGTTGCGTATGCAGGGTGCGGGAGCCCATAAATCCCGAGGCAGTAAAATTTATTGGGGGACGCAGGTCGGAGGACGCGTGGAGGGGGTTGGTGGTAGAGTTACTGCGTGAGGCGGCATGGAGGGATAAGGGACGGGAAGAGGGGGATGTGCAGGCCATTCGGCGGGGATGGATGCTGCGGGGCTGTGAGCTCAGGACCACGGTATTTGCCGGAAGCAGAGAGATTCTGCACACTGTGATAATTGGCTGTGATCTATTGTGATGGGTGAGAAGAGGGCCTCTGGACTCTGTGTCTTGTGATGAATTGTTGTATTCTGTGGTGAGCAGAGAGTTCTGCACCACGGTATCTACTGTGAGTAGCAACTTTCTGTACACTACTGTATTGGCTGTGAGCCTGTGGTATTTGTGGACTGTTGGCTTGCTGTAATCAAGGAACAGAGTGTTCTGAACTATGGCTTGATCTAGGGAGGCACCGAGTTGCTGAAGGTTTTGGGCACGGAGGACCAGGATATCCGTAGATATCCTGGAGCTAGGTAGTTTTCCTAGTTGGCAGGGAGGACAGTAGTTTTGGGCAGTTATTTGCTTGTTTGTGGCAGGATTAATCTGTGTATCAGCAGGAGCAGAGGCAGCAATGCAGCAGAAATTAGCATTAGTATCAGGTATTGGTCAAGTTATGCATTTATCTCATTTTACCAGAAAGTTATTACCCTGTAATAAATCTAAATTACCGAAATTGTTGTTGAGAACATAAATATATGTTGTGAAATCGTTATCTCCGTTTAGAAAATGAATTGTTTATGAAATTAAATTAATGCTTAGAAGGATATGGGCATTACATATGGTATCAGAGCTCTTAGTTCGAAATCTGGAGCCTAAGGGCCGAAACTTGGAGTGTTAACTCTAGCCACGCTTAACCTATAAGAGATACACGTTCAGTGGACTAATTGTGACTAATACATGATACAGTAGGGTATCCAAGCTATTGAGCACGGAAAAGAGAAGTCATAACTTAATTTTATTAAGCAATGTT
>ML802536.1:98978-132106 GCA_009831015.1 Picea engelmannii | reverse complement strand
TGTAATAATATAGAAAAGGTTATAATATTCTTTGTTTTCTTATATAAAATTTATATATAATAAGTTTAATGTTATTTATGTAATAATATGAACAAGTTTATAATATTCTTGTTTTTTTTATATTATATGTAGTGTTTAGAAATTATAGACATATTATAGTTTAATTTGGAATTGCATCATATTTGATAGATAACCAGAAGTAACAAATAAATCATTATGAAAGTAATGTTTCAAACATTGTAAAATAAATGAAAACTAAAGATGAAACATATTAGACAATTCAGGTACAACTCACTTGGAGGAGTTTCACATTCTCTTTGGAACGTCAACCTACTCAACTTTTATGTTCCATCCATACTACTCTCAAGTGTCCAACCTCCCTACCGACTTCCTTCCTGAGCAATTGTACAATAGAACCATTTTTAAAATCTTTCTTATCTTCACCTAGTTGTTGGATATCTTTACTTCTATCCTCTCGCTACGGTTCAACAATAAGAACATAATAGTTTAAAGATAATAGTGTTTATTAAAAGTTGTGTACACTCATTGTTTTCTATTGCAAGGCTTTGTTAATAACCTAAGAAGTTGGGATGCACTTTAATTGAAAAACATTCACATCTTTGAATGCTTTATTCGATAGGATCTTCGTTGAAACTCTCTCATGGATATTTTAAATATAGTTAGCATTTTTCAATATGATCAAACGATTTACAAATTAAAACCAAAACTTAAAAAGTTTCCATTTTACAATAAAAACCAATATATCATGAATTCCATGAAAAAATAATTGAAAATGTTGTAACAATGGGTTATTACTTTATTTTCAAATATAAATGATTGAAAAGAGAGAGACAATGTTTTGTGAATATTGAAAGAGAGAGAATATGTATGTATAACTTGTAGATAGTTATTCATCATATCACCTACATCACATAGAGAGAGACAATGTTTTGTGAATATTGAAAGAGAGAGAATATGTATTTATAACCTAAGGATAATTATTCATTATATTACCTATCATCTATATTTGTCTTTTCTTTTCTAAATAGATGATTGCAATAATCTACAATAAAAGTCTTTTTTCCACATTGTAAGCACAGATAGATTTTATTATACAACCCTTAAGAACAATGACAAAACAATGTGGGTACCTTATAAGAGTGAAGTGAGTTTGAACTAAGTTTGGTCTTTTTCAAGATCTATGTTTAGGTTTTATTTCCTAAGTTTTCTAAATAAGTATAACCTTGAAAACGACTCCAACAATTTCATATGATAATGCTCATGTGATAACGCTTGACACATGTGATAATGTTTGGCATAACAAGTTTGTATGATAAATATACTTTGTAATCACATTCATACTAATTCCTTAAAATTTTTGAATTTTATGTAGCAACTAAAACATGACTACTGAATTTTTCCTTGTATTATCTTTAGTTTAGCTACAATCAAATTTTAATACAAAACATAAATGTTTTTTTTTTTTTCATATTGATATTCTTGTTATCAAATTTTCTCATAACAATAAAATATGAAGTATATTTAAAGTTATAGTTTAATTTATTTATTGATCACATTGAACACAATTTGTGTTTATTATAATATAATATAGTAAAGTACATTTAAGGTCAAGTTAATTTATAGTTTAACTCTTTTATTGATCACATTGAACACAATTTATATTTATTATAATTTATATTACATTATTTTAAAAGATATAAATTTCAATTATAAGTTATATTGAAAATAATTTAATAATTTTAGACAAAATTTATAAATATTAAATTTAAATAGTATATATAATAATAAAGGATCTATATTAAAAAAAAGTAAACAAATATTTTTTTTATTTTAAAAATAATTTTTTGTTTATCGAAATGCATGAAAATATATGAATAAGTTTCACTAATAATTTTTTTTTATTACTAAATGCATGAAAATATATGAATATGTTTCACTAATAAATAAATAAGAAATAACACTGAAATAAAAACATCATAATTTAATAAGTAAAATTAAATTTATAAAAAATAAAAAATATTTTATTTATTTATTTTTTATATCTGGAAGAATCAGCAATTAGTTGGACACTTGCCAATTGAGCTGCCCCCAAGAGCTTTTTTTTTAATTTAAATATTAAATAACACTGAAATAAAAACTTTATAATTTAATAATTAAAATTAAATTTATAAAAATTAAAAAATAATTTTAATTTTTAAAACTTAAATATTGAAAATTTTAAAATATTCTTAACAATAAATTTAATAAAATTTAAAAAATTATTAATACATTTAAAATTTTAAACAATCAATCTTATCACATTATCAAGACATTTATTATATTAAGAAATATACACATAGGCATATATTTGACGTGACGTGTACATAAAAGAGACCACAACCAGCACAGATATCCATCGAGCTTATTAGGCTTCGTATTTTGTGCAGGCCATTAATGATATACCCATGATGACGTCATCCGAAGGAGAATCGGATGCATAACCATTCATACATACATAAAATGATAGGCTGCATGCGTCATGGATGCCTGGGCTCCGACTTAAACGGCGCTCTGGATTGGCTATATATATTGATTATTAATTAATTAATTAATGGAAAAAAAACACGAGCGAAAATGAGCACAGAGGCAGCGACGGGCAAGGTAAATCTGCGAGGTTTGTCTCCTGCGCATCTTCATTGTGGTCATTTATCCACTTTTTTCGACCGTCTCTAGATTCCCTGCAAGAAATTTGTTACTTGATTTGTGTGTAGATGGTTATTGGTTTGTATGTAGATGGTTTTATTGTAAAAAGATAAAATATATGGTTTTAGAAAACCTAACACAAAAGAATGTTTAACCATAATTAATGTATTATTTTATTTATGTATTTATTTATTGATAGTTTAATATATTACATTATATATTAACGTATTAGTATTTTAAGTCATATATTATATAGTAATGTAATAATGTATTATTAATATATAATTTTTTTTATATATCTGTATTTTATTAATTTATTTATTAATACAATGAATGTATTTAATATATTAATTTATTTATATATATATATTCAAGTATTTATTGTATTATTTTATAAGGTCAAATTAATATTGAAGAGAATTATGATAATCAAAAGAATTTGGGTTTTGACAAAAGTAAAGTTGATATTTTCTTAAAAGATTTAAATAGTAAATTAAAACTCCTAACTTATAAGGACAACATTGAAGAAGTCTATCATAATTTTACAACTACCCTTTCCACTTCCATTAACAAGTTCTCTTTCGAGGTATCCCATAAAAAGAATAATAGAACAACCAACCCTTGGTATGATAAAGAATGTAAAATTGCTCGGAAAGCCATTAGGGATGCTTCTAATGAGCCCTTAAAACTCGATAAGATCAATACGTACAAAGCCCTAATTAAAAGGAAAAAAAGACACTATATCAATAAAAGGCAAGAACAACTTTCACAACTTTACAAGTTGGATTCTAAGAAGTTCTAGAGCCAAATTCTAAAACGCAATACTAAATAAAATAATAGGATTCCCTTAACGGACTGGAATTCCTACCTTAAAAGTCTTTACGAGTTCCCTAATGCCATGGACACCATTCCTATTGTCCCTACAAAGGAAGAAGTTATTTCTTTAGATGACATAGAGTTCGGGGTTAAGAGGCTCGCAAATGGGAAAACTAAGGACATTGAAGGTTACCAAGTTGAAAATTTTAAAATCGGAGGGTCAATCCTTATCCCTCACATACACAAGCTCTTCAATTTAGCAGTCAAGGAAGGCTTCCCTAAACCCTGGACGCAAAGCCTCATTGTTCCTATTTTTAAAAATGGGGATAAAAACATTCCCTCTAATTATAGGACCATTATGATTAGCCCGATTTTAGCCAAGCTTTATGGAATTATTTTGGAAAAGAAGATTAACATTTGGCTAGAAAGTCACTGTAAAAGAGCTAGAGGGTAGGCCAGGTTGGGTTTAGGAGATATCATTCAACTGTGGACCATCTTGTTACCTTTATGATCATTGCAGAGGAGTTCTGCAATACTAAAACCAATTTTTTTTTTTGTTTTCTTGACTTTAGAAAAACTTTTGACATGGTTCCTAGGAAAAACCTTTGGAATAGGTTGGAAGAGATAAAAGTGTCTCTCGAGTTGAGGGATGCTGCAATAAGGATGTATGAGAATGTTATTGCTAAGTTTAAAAACATTGAGGGTTGGTCAAAAGAGATTAACTGCAATATTGGAGTCAAACAAGGTTGTCCCTTGTCCCCTACCCTTTTTGGCATATACATTGATAAATTAGAAGAATGCTTGGAAAAAGTAGGTTGTGTCGGCCCTACTCTCACTGGTATAGTCATCAATCTTCTTCTTTATGACGATGATATTGTTCTTATGGCAAGGAGTCCCCATGATCTTGAAAACCAACTAAGAATCCTCAAGGATTTTTGCTCCAATATGGGTATGACTGTTAATACGGATACTTGACTAAGGTCATGATTATTAAATCCAATAAGATCCCTTATGATACCTTGGTATATAACAACAACAACTTGGAGGAAGTGACTTCATACAAATATCTTGGAATTGATATTCACCACAAGATTAATTGGAATTATAGTATTGAGAAAAGGATTATTGGGGGATGGAAAGCTTATTATGGGCTTGAAAACAATTGTAAATTAGTTGAACTTTAGAGTTGGGATAAGAAGAAACTCCTCTTTGAGATTCTTGTTACACTTGTTATTCTTTATGGATGTGAAGTCCGGGGCTGTAGTATCTCTCGTGAATCCTCGAGAAAGATATAGCAAATACAAAATAATTTTATAACCTATAATCTCAAAATTAAAGGAAATACGCCCTATCCCATCCTCCTCATAGAAACAAGCCTCTCCCCCATTGAAAGCATGGATATGACTAGATACCTAATGTATACGAACAAGCTAAATAACATGGAAGACAAGACACTACCTAAAATTGCTTCCAAATCAAGTCATAACCACCATTGACTCAAGTGAGGATGGCATAAAGATGCATGGTCTTGGCTAAACTATTGGGGAATCATGGAATAAACCATTTTGCAGAATAAAGATACTATTAAAAAAAACGTCAAATTAAAATTTAAGGAAAAAATGTGGTGTGATAAAGAGTTAGAGGAAAAAAGAAAATTAAGGTATTATAAAGATGTAATCAACCATAATCTAGAAGATCGAAATTATCTATCTGTTTTGCCAAGTGTAAAGAAAAAAATAAGCATTGTTAAGATAAGAACAAATTCTCACGAGCTCCATAGTGAAACTGGGAGTTGGTTGAAGATGAAAAGCACCTTTGTGACACTAAGAAGGTTGAAGATGAAAATCACTTTCTCATAGATTGTCTAGCCTATACCCATATTCGATCTCATTTTCAAAATATTGATCACACTACCAACCTTTCTAACCTCTTAACTCAACAAAAGTATGGTGATCTTGGAAAGCTTCTCTTACTGCTTTTCGAGCATAGAAACAAAATTCTAAAGAATCACAAGTAATCACTTACCCTCTTAAGGTCCAATAGACCAATTAGATCTTAGTGGATGTTAATCATCATTATCATCATCATCAATATTTAATAATGTATTACTATATTAATTAATTAATGCATTACATTAATAATGTATTGATCAATTAGTAAATTGTGTAAAGTAATTACTTTAATTTATACATTATATAAATATATTAATATATAAATTAATATAATAATGTATAGTTAATGTATATTTAATATGCTAATTAATTATCACATAAATGTAACATTTAATAATAATATATTAATGAAATATATTGTTTTTTTATATTAATGTATTTTATTAATATATTAATTATACATTATATAAACATATTAATTATTGTATAAATTAATCTATTAATGTATAATTAATGCATTAATTAATTATTACATAAATATAAAATATACTTATAATGTATTAATGAAATACACTAATATTTTATATTAATGTATTTTAAATTAATTTATACATTAATATATTTGTATTAATATATATGTCAGACATCAACTAGTAACGAATACTACTTTTATAAAGTGGTTGTTATTAGTTTTTACTCAATTATATTTATAATTAGCACATTCACATTAGTAGTGGATAATGAACTTAATAATCATAGATTAGTTATCTCCATTTTTTTTTGTATTCATCTACTATTAATGTTAAAAAGGTGTTCTTATTAATGTTAAAAAGTATTATTAAACTTAGGTTTTGATAAGAAAACCAAAATAATGTGTATTCCTGGAATATGAAAAAGAACGCCAACCCAAATATCAAATGGTAATTGATTTCAAAAATTAATGGGTGATCACTATTATGTAACTTGATTTATTTTATACTAATTTATTAACAAACAATCAATAGCAAAGCTAGTATATGAATCTATTAGATTATACTTTCGTGTAACTTAGCGGGATCCTTAAACATTGTATCTCCTTGTCACATATATTTCCATAAGACTGACCTAGAAGTCTTCTTATATATGTGAGACAAAGGGACGAATGGTGAAACAAATTATATAAAATGCCAAAGGTGAATCCCTCGGTTAACATTGTATCTCCTTGTCACATATATTTCCATAAGACTGACCTAGAAGTCTTCTTATATATGTGAGACAAAGGGACGAATGGTGAAACAAATTATATAAAATGCCAAAGGTGAATCCCTCGGTTAATTGTGAAGCCTGCACTTTTAGATAGAGACATAGATAAAGTTTATTGTGAGCGTACATCTCAGTGATACAGCCATACACACTCTATATGTTTAAAACATTGTAGGGATCGCATAATATCATGGTGAAGCTTTTGTTAAAAACATGTCAATAAATTTTTTTTATGTGGTCACATGCATATGTATGTAATTATATTAGGAATGTGTATGTATGCACTTTTTTGTGAATAGATGGTGTAACGTGTGGATCTAATTATAATCAATTATTCTAACTGTTTGAGAGATGCTATACATATGAGCATACCTATAGAGTTGAGAGCGCAGTGTGTGTACAGTGAGTGTGTGAGGAAGACACAATATTGTATGTATGTGAGGAGAGGATGGTTATTTTAATTTTCCCTTAAATAATAAGAATACCGATAATCATTGCCAGTGATTTTTTCCCATACTTAATTTCTACATAAATCACCATGTCAATTGTATAATTGTTGTTGGATTATATTTGAATTGATATTCTTAATTTTATGATTTGTTTTTACTTTGCTTTGCTTCGAATTCCTAACAAGTAGTATTAGAGCTCAAAGTTAAAAAAATCTGAGAATTAGGAATAAAGGCTTGTTAAAAATCGAATCCACAAAGGAAGTCCTTGGTATCTTCCATTAAAAAAATACACTCAGTCAGACATTAAAAAAATAAAAGGTCGGTTGTTGGATCAAAGCTCTACAAACTGTAAGGTAGAGGACGAGTGCATTGCTTGAATGGGAAAAAGCAATATTAATATTTTACGTGAATAGGCTCTTTCGGTGGTGCGATACCCTTCAGTTTCGGGATTATCGCACTCTACAAAGCCTTGCGGGAGGAGCGATAATGGTGGGAAGACTTTCTTCACCATCTTGGAAAGTTTGAAACGAGGTATCAAAGCAGATTTATTTGTTTACATTATGCACAAGAGATATAATATCAAGGATCGCCTTTATACTTAAATGGTGTGGGAAGACTTTCTTCACCATCGTGGAAAGTTTGAAACTAGGTATGACAGAGGATTTATTTGCTTACATTATCGACAAGAGATATAATATCTAAGGATCACCTTTATACTTAAATGGTGGATGTTCTTTAAATATTATTTGTTTAAGAGGTGGATCCTTTCTTGTTTTGGTAAAAGGTTTTAGGCATCTATGTTAAACATTTATGTTTTGGATTAAAATTTTTTTTTGGTTAAACTTTACTTTAAGATTGTTTCTTCCATATGTTATAAAGAGCTTGGTTTATTATAAATTGTAGTTTTTTTTTAGGGGTTTTGTGCTAATGGAAAAAGTATATAGTTTGGTTTATTGTTAAATGTGGTTTTTTAGGACAAAGGATGTGGTTTTTTGGGTCCATAGTTTTTGGGTAGCCCATGGTATTGTGTTCATGGATTGCATATAATGAAGCCTATAAAATGCTTGGTGAACTCCATTGTAAATGGGTCTGGAGGTAAGTAGAGAAGGCTTACTTGACCGACTTGGTTGGATTTGATCAAGGAAATGTTCGAGTTAAGGTGGAGCACTGAGACTCCAGTGTAAAGTCCCTGAGGTGAGCGACAAAGGTTCACTTGGGTTAGTTTGTTCGGATTTGGTCAAAGTTGTTCAAATGCAAAGTTCGAGGTGGAGCAATGTGTCAAGGTTATAAATCTGGGTGTGTAGAAAGGTCGATGTGTTTCCAGGTCAATCAAGTGTTTGAGAATATATGATGAATATAGGTTCATATCCATGGAACTTGGAAAGTATTGCAAGGGATCTGGGATCGAATAGGCATGTTCAGTAATGCCAAGTTGTAGCAATAGTTGTGGACAAAAGCAGTTGAGTTATCTGGTAAATTGGTCACCATCGGTTGCAAAAGACATGAAGATTCAGGAAGAGGTATGAAATGTCATCTGATAATTACTCAAATGTGAAATTATTCGGTTGTGATGCTTATGTTTTTTTATCGACACTCTAAATAGGACCGAGATCAAACAAGTAGATCTTTGATATGGTGATGATGTTATGGGGAGTGGACTGTGGGATATTACTACCCACATAATCATGATGGACATAGATGCAGTGTTTGATGAATCTCATTTTATAAAAGATGAAAGGTTCAAAGCACGACTAGTAGTAGAAGGGTATTTGGAAGGTATTGATTTCCATGAAAGTCTCTCACTAGTTGTTAAAATCTTGTTGAATCTATTCATGTTGTGTTAGCACTAGTTGTGTTAGTAGAACTAGATGTTAAAACTATTTTACATGGAGTTTTTGGATAAGGGGATGTATTTATAAAAACTATAAGGGTTAGTTCAGAATCACAACAGAAGATTTGTTTGAAAACTCAAGAATCATTGTATGGACTAAAGCATGCCATGAAAATGGTAGAAGATGTTTGATTCCTTTATGGTGAGCCAAAATTTACAAGAAGTGAGTATAACCATTGTGTTTATGGTATATTCATTAGCTTGGTGTTATATGTTATGCTTGTTGCAAGCAAAAACATGGTTCAGGTCAACAGGTTGGCTCAGTTGGTTAGGATGTTGTTATGAAGGATATGGGAGAAGAAAAATAAATCTTGGGCATGGAAATACACAGAGACATGGAATATGGTAAGATTGGTTATCACAACATAAGTATGTGGTGAACATACTCACGAAATTCGGTATGAATAATGTGAAAACGGTAAAATCCCTTTGGCTTTCCATTGTAATTTTTGTTTAGGTTTATGTCCTAACTGATGAAGAAGAAAAGGGCTATATGTCTCGATTATTTAATATATGCTAGTAGGAAGTTTGATGATTGTGATGGGGAATGGTTAGCATTTCAAATGCAATTGGTCTTGTCGGTAGACACATGGAAAAACCATGTGAAGAGCATGGAAATGGGTGCTTCAAACATAGAAGCACAAGTATCTCCTACAATGGTTGTACTGATTTAGTCTATGGTTATGATTCTATGAGATTTGGACAAGAGGAGACCTACCTCACATTATGTCTTGCAAGAATTCAAGGATATATTGGGTAAGTTTGGAAAGGTACATGATGTGGTGTTCTGTGTTGGTCAAAGTGTTGTGCATTTGACTAACAATCCAACATATCAAAATGGACAAGTGCATCGGTTTATAAGACAAATTATTGATGGATGCAGAATGGTACATACTGGAGTGAATCGTGCAGACATGTTCACGTAACAATATTGTTAGAGAAGTTGCAAAGCTATGATAGTGTTTGGATTCTCTTGGATTGCTACAAAGGTGATGAATAAATTTGGGCATGATATATGAGGTAAATTATTGTCACGAATTTCCCATGCGGTTACATGCACATGCATGAAACTATATTAGGAATGTGCATGCATGCATGCTTTTGTGAACAGTTTGTGTAACTGGTGGATCTAATTATAATCGGTTAGTCTAACTGTTTGAGAGATGTTATATATATGAGCATACCCATAGAGGTGAGAGTGCAATGTGTGTAGAGTGTGTGAGAAAGACACAATACTGTGGAGTGCAGTGTGTATGTGAGGAGAGGATGGTTGTATGTTTGTGTTGGCTATTGTAATTCTCCCTTGAATAATACGAATACTGATAATCATTTCCCATGTTTTTTTCCCGTATTGGGTTTCCACATAAATCACTGTGTTGATTGTGTGATTGTTGTTGTGTTGTGTTTGGTTTGATGTGCTTAGTTTTATTCTTTGTTTATGCTCTGTTTTTATTCCACTGCCTAACAACCTCTACCTTGAGATCAAAACTTGCAGAAAGGAGAATTAATGTATGAATTCTTTGAAAATGAAGGAGTTTCGAGATGGTTAGCATGTTGAATTCTTTGTCTTTCCTTTTCCTCAGAGCTTCTCGAATTGTCCTTCGCAGAAAACTACATATATCAGTTTTTGCATACATGGTATACACATAAGTCTTCCCATTCGAGGGAGGGTATCCACAACGATGATTTAATTTTCATAAAGTTAGTATCCAAGTCTTTTGATGGCATGCATATACCCTCCCAAATACCCAAGTTCCTGTGCTTAGTTTTCATATATCAAATTCTATCAAGAAAAAACAAATATTACTTGAAATCGTATCCAACATCACCCATTGTTGTACATTGGAATTTTGCCTCTACTTGTTCTGTCTCAGTATTGAGGCTTCTTGTTGACTATATGCAATTGATTTTAAGTCGAACAATCTGTTTCAGTACCTTGCAGAAGGCCATGGATCCAACAATATTTTCAAAACCTAGCCGCTACATTTTTGGTCCGCCTATTCGCATACATGCTTGGAGTCGTTGGAGTGTTCTTTAGTAGCATCCATCCATGTATTCTCACATATTTTGATCCTTCCATATTTCGTCCAAACGTGGCATTGAGATTCAAATCAAAATGGAACACACCCATCCATGTAATTGTCTTCTCGCATATCCTCATCCCTCCATATGTCGACAAAACGTGGCATCGAGCTTCAAATCAAAATGAAACGTGGGAACACTTCAAATCAAAATGAAACACCTACTTCAATATGAAATTCGTGGCAATGAGGCCCAAGGTAGTGCAATCAATCAAACATGTCAATAAATCTTTGTATACATATTAATATTTGCTAATCACCTAAATGTGTCAATAAGGTGGCTAGACAATAGTTTTTTAATATGATTAAGTAAATGTTAAAAAGTAAATAGATGCATCTAAAAATACAAGGAAGTTATGGACATTGAACCTCATTAATTGATTTACAAGAACGATGAAGAATATGCCAACATGTTCAATTAATAGCCATAAGATTAGAATTTACAATTAAACGATGATTAAATGTACCCACTTCCAATAGGTATACACCTATCAACGTAATTAGAAGCAACAACCATTTTATAAAAGTGAAATGGTTCTTTCTAGTTGATCGTAGACATGTCCTCTGCCCTCGAGATAAGCATTAATGTATTAATTAATTAATACATTAATGTAATATATAATAATAATGTATTAATGTATATAAATTAATGGTCTATTAATATATTATAATGCAATGTATTACATTAATGTAATATATAATAATAATGTATAAATTAAAGTATTAATTTACATTAAAGTATTAAAACACTAATAAAGTAGTACATTAAATACATCAATAAATGCATTAAATTCATTAGCACATTAAATGCATTAAATTCATTAGCACATTAAATGCATTAATAAATATATTAGTAAAATATTAATACATTGACCTTAATGTATTTAGTAACACATTATTACGGTATTGTAATCCATAAATTAAAGTACTAATACATTAATGTATTATGTAACTTATTAAATTATTAATACAATAATAGTGTATTAATACATTAAAGTATACATTGACATCACTCAAATGCATAAATTAAAGTATTAATACATTAATACATTTATCGAAAATGACCATGATTGACTATGGTGACCTTGAATATTGTTGACTATAATTGACCATGACCATGCATGAAGAGGATTATTAGATTTCTAAATTAAAATATCGATATATGTAATAATGAAAGGTTTACAAAATGGTTGACCATGGATGACCACGTCGACAATGACCATGGTCGACTCGATAAACTATGGTTGACTATGGTAGACCATCAATCCATGGTTGAACATGATTGTGACTATGGTTGACCATTACCATGGTTGACTATGGTAGACCATGACCATGGTTTCTTATGTTTGACCATGACAATGACCATGGTTAACTTTGTTAGACCTTGGTTGACTATGGTTGACTATGGTTAAATATGGTTGACCTTGGTTGACCATGACCATGGTTAGTTTTGTTCAACCTTGGTTTACCATGACCATGCTTAATTATGGTTAACCAAGACCATGGTTAAATTCAATAGACCTTCTTTGAATTTTGTTAACTATTGTTCACTATGGTTGACCATGGTCGTGCATTACCATGACCATGGTTGATTGTGGTTGAGCTTGACCATGGTTGAACATGGTTGAATACAATAAACCATGGTCGACAGTTATTGTCCATGACACTAATCACGACCATGGTTAACTTTGATAGACCTCAGTTGACTTTGGTTTAATATGGTTGGCTATGGTTGACCATGGTTGACAATAACCTTCACTATTGTTGACCTTGGTTGACCATGGTTGACAATGGTTAACCATGTTTGATGGATGTTGTCCATAGATGAACATGGCTCACCATGACTATGGATGACATTCACTATGTTTGAACTTAACTATGAATAGGGTTCACCATTACCTTAACTATTGTTAACTATTGTTGATCATGAGAAAGAGTATGGTCTACTATGGTTGGCCTTGGCCATGGTTGACTGTGACATCCCAAAAAAAAAAAAAAAAATTTGAAATTTAAATTTGCTGAAAATTTATTCTGTTTTTAGTAAATTCAAATTTGGAATTTTTTTTCCATTTATGGCAATTCCGAAATTTGAATTTGATAATTGTAATTAATTATTATGACTATTGGGCAGAGACTTGATTTGACCCAACTAACTATTTGACTATGACACTTGTATGAAAACATAATATTTTATATTGATTGTAGAAGGACAAATGGAACAACCATGTTAGATTTAGTTGACCATGACTCCATGAGTGGGGAACATGTTGGAACTACCTCTAGGCTGATTTTTACAAGTGAAAAATTAGTGATTTGGCCATTGGCAGCCCCTGAAAATCAGGGATTTAGAAAGCTGTGAAAATTCTCAAGGGAGGGAAAGAAGACCTAGGTAAATTGATAAATAGCATATGTGAGGAGGCAGGATGCTGCCAAGTATGTTGGGAAAGGAGACTATTGATTTTTTTTCCTTGTTGTTATGAACACTATGTGAGTGTGAGGCAAGAGGAATCGGTTGGAATTGAAGGACATTGCTGAAGAGGAGATTTTCAAGTTCGCTGTCATGGATTCATGGTCAAGCTAGGGGGTGAATTGGGCAAGTGATTTTTGTTGCCCTATTCTACGGTTGGGAGGAACGTGGATGTTCCCTTTGTTTCCCTATGAACTGGTTCAGATATGTTAATATTTCCTCTCTCTGTTTGAATGATTATATATATATATATATATATATATATATCCGATGTAATGCATTTCGTTATACTAATGTGAAATATTTTAGGAATGAAATCTGGTCGTTTGTGTAAAGTTTATAACATATGACAAATTTCTGGAAATGTTTCTCCTATAATTAAATTGCTAGGCAAAATTATCTATGTTTAAATGAATCTGAAACAGATTCTATCTACAGGTGTATGTTTATTCCTGTTATTAAATTTCTAGGCGGAACCATCTATGTATGATTGGATTTGAACAAGTTTGTGTGTATATCACATTTATATTTCCATAAATCTATCTATCTATCTATCTATCTATCTATCTATCTATCTATCTATCTATCTATCTATATATATATAGATCCAATTGTAGTTGGTACTTTGCGTAGGCTTTATTGATTAAATGAAAATTAAATGATTGTAAGCAAAAAATCAATTATACAGAAATATGTTCACATAGTATACAGACAAATAAATTATTCCAACCAGAAATCAACTATGATAATAAGGGAGTTACAGGATAGCAGTAACTATATGGAAATAATTAAATATAACTATACATTTTTTCCCTCTGACAGAGCACTACCATAGATTATATAGCATCCTCGTTGTACCATTGAAGAATTTTCAGATAATCTCATCGTACTTACTACATAAAGTCAATTATGGATGTACGCGGTTATACTGCAAATAGTGTTGCTACAATTTTAATACTTGGATACATAAACAGTGAAGAAAACAGTCTGTATAGACTTACTATGTTTAAAACGGAATTCCTTCAGGATCTAGTTCGGACCGTATAAAATTTCGTTTGTATATATAAGTACATAACATAGGCTATCTATACATCATAACCTAATATGAATAATTATATAGAGTCATAGTCCTCACCATTTATCGAAGTAGGCTGAGACAAGTATGGAATATCAATATAAGCATACATTATTGAACAATCATATAGAGTAACATATCCATACATAGAATATCGATATATATGTTCAGATCTATACAAAGGTTTGATATTCGGGTTTTTCTCCTTTTCGAGGAGTCTATTTTTGGTCCATATATAAATCCCCTAAAAGAAAACATAAGTTCCTTTCCTTACATTGCACGATTGTAATTCAGACTGTAAATATAATAGACAATAAAATACAAATCGGAACATAGTGTGAAAGAGTAAAGGGTACATGATTAAAACTAGAAAATCGATGAAATTCGTTTCCATAAGATCCAAGAAGAAAAATCAATACGGAATAACTATCCTTAGAATTATGTTGATATCTTTTTCTACAATTGTTCATTAAGAGACCAAATTGCTCGACATAGGTCACTTTCCTTATTTCCCTAAAATCGAATACTCAACATATAAAAGTTAACTACATGCGAATTCAACCAGATATACATTAATAAGGTAAAAATCCCTTATGACCGTTGAACTTAAAATACAGAGATAAAAGGCCGAGATATCCCTTCAATAGACTCTGCTCGTCATGATGCTCACCCTTCCGACTTAAAATTATATCAGAAAAAGGAAGAAAACACCTAGGGTACTCTTTAAGAGTAACAAATTAAAACCCGAATACCTTTTGATATTTTGACCAAGAGTTTGTGCCTGAATCTATGCATGGTTGAAGTCCCTGCAAGGAATTTTTCAAGTTACATTAGTATTGTATAATAAAAGCAGAATAGACAGAACCTTTAATAGAATAATGAATGATAGGAAGAGTTTAATGAAATATGGTAATCAACTCACGGTGGGAGAACTGGAGTCTCTTCCTCTGTCGCATTTGGTCGTATAAACATCTTAGGTTGAGGGGAGGATGGCCCAGGGATTTCTGATGGGTACCCTCATAAACACAAAGCCCCATCATTAGATCTCAGTTCCCAATCCTTTAAAGAATAAGAATGATAGTTTCAATATTAAAGAAAATTAATGCTTCAACCAAGAAATATCTATAAGAACTCTTCGACTTCATAGACCTTCATACGAAACAAGCACGGATGTCTCCATGAGTACTGTAACTTTCTATAAATTTGACCTAAAATAAAAACAAATACACAATGAAGCTCTAGAACCTGTTAGTGACTTACGAAAGTGTCTTAAGGGCTATAAATTTTTTATTATTAGTCCAGACAGGAACTTAACGTGCGAAACTACATGAGATACAAACGTCTAAGCTATATCCGAAAAGAAATAAAACGCATGCAACTTAAGAAGTAAGAAGCTCTGAACAGGTAATACACAAGAAGCATTCTAAATAATTTACAGTCGGGGTATCCTGCTTTAAATTATAGAATCGGTACCTATACCTAAACATTTATGCTTGGCGTAGTAAAGGAAATTCTGAGGGGAAGTCCAAACCCTGGATAATAATAATAATCCTCTCTCTCTCATAACTACACGTTTAAAAACCTAAATCTTAAGGATCAGTCCAGTACACTGAAATTGCAAATTTCCCCATGACTAAAGGAGACTTTCCATAGAGCCAAATCTTTGAAGGAAAGACATTGTTTGCAAAGAATCCGTAAGAAATAACAAATACTAGAATGACCAAAATCCCTCTCGACTTTTCTTACTCATCACAAACAATGACGAGAGTATTGCAACTTACCATGAAGATGGGTAGCTCCTTCTTATCTCACCAGAGGAACACCTCCAGAGTGTTGGCTACCATCGTAGAGGAGGAATGCGTAAGGAAGAAAAAAAACCCTAAACTCTAGGCGGGAGAACCCCAATGGAGCATTAACCATTACTACACAGACTAATAGTAGGAGTACGAAGGCGCTATCCAACCATGTGACATAAAAGAGGTGGCATAAGTGTATTGAATACAGGGTGAGTGGTGGCCTCAGAATGCAAACTCGCAGGGCCTCCATTAATAGATTGGACAGAGGGTTATTAAGTCCGACTGACAGAAAAACCCTTAGACTTCTTGTCAAGTTAATCCACTATCACGAATCACTCATTTTTCAGTTAAGATGATTTAGTTCGTTAGACCTTCAGTTGGACTATGGGGAGGGTCAGTTAGGATTAGAGTGAGTCGAAAGTTAAGTACCTTTAAATGATTACAAGCTGCGACCCTTAACCCTTGAGTTTTTCCTTTTATAAAAGTAAATTGTTGGTATTCAAGTAAGGGACCATACATAGGGGTGAGGGTTAAATTGTTTATAGGATTAAACATCCTCTATATGCCATAAATGTATAGATATAATTATATTGTGTCTATTAATAAGATGGAAGGTGATGCCAAAGTCAGTTATTAAATAGGAGAAGGAGGTTCATAGTAGTTCAATTGTCGTTAATAACTTCATTGTTTGAAGACTAGGAGAAGTAATGTTTCCCAAACATACTAATAATTTTTTTTTTTTTTTGGGTAAATTGGGGTACATTACATATGGTATCAGAGAAAAAAGTTACAACATTGGGCCTGAACAGGGCCACATTAGTTGCTTAGTATATATTTCGATTTATGTAAAACTAATAAATCTTATGATTACAAACATAAAGCCATTTCTGTTTTGTGTTAATTATGGCAGCTCAAGAGGGTGCAAAAATCAGGTTGGAAGGAAATCCACAACAAGGAACTCCTGGAGATCTAAGGCAGAACAGTGATGGAAGCTAACCCATGGAGGTGTTGGAAACAATGAGGAATCTTATTGTCGAACTGCAAATTTTCAAAGACGACAGTGAAAAATTGAAGAAAGCATAGAAAGAACAATAAGAGATAAATGAAGTCCTGCTACGAAGTATAGTGACCAAGAAAATCCCAAAAGACGATAACCATGAGTAAGAGGTTAGCAAAAGGGCCTTCAATAACTTTGGGCCGGAAACAGAAAAAGGAGTCAGTTTGTTTGAAGGAACACCTTCCGTTGAAGACAAAACTAAACCAGACAGAAAAAGAAAACAAGTAGACCACATTGAAGGAGAATTTAAAAAGATTAAACTGGCTACCTTTGATGGAGAATATAGGATAGGGGAAGAAGCAGAGGCATGGTTGTTGGACATCAAAAAATACTTCCAGATCTACAATTATTCCAGCAACATGAAAGTCAAAATGGCCATCTACAATCTGAAAGGGAAGGCCAACATTTGGTGCAAGACCTGAAATTGGCCAAGGGCCTAAAGGAGAAACAGTTGGAATGGTCCAACTTTAAGAAGTATTTTAAGAAACAATACCTTTATGAAAGCTATTATGAAAGGAAGATGAAAGAATTTTGTGAGTTACGACTTGGACAGATGACGATGGAGGACCTTATAAATAAATTTCTGGAACTACTAAGGTTCGTACCATACATCCGGGAGTATAAGGTAAAAATCCAGCGATTCTTAAGCTGTCTACCACAGTCCTACAGGGACAGAATTGAGTTTGACAACCCCAAATCCTTGAGTGAAGTATTCAGGAAAGAATGAATGTGCTATGACCAGTATACATAGCGGGTAGAGTTTCCCAAAGCCTGGAAGGATAAGAAACAAGATCGAATGAACCAGCGGATGAAGGGGTACCAACCAACTCCTTATCGAAATGCAACAAAAAGTTTTCCGAGAAAGGATTTTCACTCCAATCATCCGAATATGCAAGGCAGTGGTAAACTGGTAAATCTGGGAATGAAGAAGTTTGGGGACAACTCCCGTGAGCCATTAAGGTGTTGGGAATGTGGAGAGCCTCATCTAAGGAGGAACTGTCCACGTTTGATTTCAGCAAACAGAACTGTTGTTCATAATTTGCAGGAAGCCTCGACGGTGGGAGACATGGGCAGAAGCCTACATCGAATGAATGTAGCCATAGATGGTCGACAAGCTGACCACTAGTCCTCGATGGTAGAAATCGAAGGTAAAATCAATAACACTCAAATTTCTGTTTTAATTGACCCTGGAGCTAGGTTAAGTTATATTACTCTTGATGTGGTAGAGTCAAATAAACTTAAGAAACTGAAGCACGCAAAATCATGGCTTGTACAATTAGAAACTGGTAGTAAAAGGAGAGTAGTTGACTTTGTTTCATATTTTGAGTTCAACTTAGATGGTCAAAATATAAGAACAAATCTGAATATCCTACCACTAGGATCTTACGATATGATTATCGGGATGGATTGGTTGGAACACC
Organism: Picea engelmannii; assembly: GCA_009831015.1. Classification (NCBI taxonomy): domain Eukaryota; kingdom Viridiplantae; phylum Streptophyta; class Pinopsida; order Pinales; family Pinaceae; genus Picea; species Picea engelmannii. Next base: position 113,216 of record ML802536.1, on the reverse strand, counting down.
AGAAATAAATACTAGAATGTTATACAAAGATACTTAGCTATAAAGATGATTTTGGCACTATTAGAACAACCCAAGGCATACCAAAACCTGTATCAGTCAGACAAGTTTCAGTGATGCAACTTAAGAAATGTATTAGAAAGGGATGTCAAGTTTATGCCATCCAAGTGACGAATCTATTAGAAAAAGAAGATAAGCCAAAGTTAGAAGACTTTGCTATCCTACGTGAATTCAGAGACATGTTTGTGGATGATATACCAGAATTACCTCCTAGAAGGAAAATAGACTTCTCCATAGACCTACTACCCAGTTCAACCCCTATCTCAAAATCACCTTACCGAATGAGTCTACCAGAATTGATAGAATTAAAAATACAATTACAGGAACTGTTGGACAAACAGTATATCAGACCGAGTATCTCAACTTGGGGGGCACTAGTCCTCTTTGTGAAAAAAAAAGACGGTACTCTAAGACTATGTATCAATTAGAGACAACTGAATAAAATGACTATTAAGAACAAATACCCCTTACCAAGGATAAATGATCTATTTGATCAAGTAGGTGGCGCCAAGATCTTTTCAAAGTTGGATTTACGATTCGGTTATCATCAAGTTAGGATAAAAGATGAGGACATAAACAAAACAGTTTTTCGGACAAGATATGGACACTACGAGTTTGTAGTCATAACTTTTGGACTCACTAACTCACTAGCCACGTTTATGTGCCTGATGAACAATATTTTCAGTCAGTACTTAGACAAGTTCGTGGTAGTATTTATCGACGATATTCTGGTCTATTAAAAAATGAAGGAGGAACATGATGAACACTTAAGAATAGTTCTGCAAATGTTGAGGAAACACAAACTGTACGTCAAATTTGACAAGTGTGACTTATATAAAAAAGAAATACAATATCTAGGACATGTAATTTCAGTAGAAGGCATTGTCGTAGACCTAGAAAAGACAAAAGCCATTATGGAATGGCCAGTACCTAAGGATGTAGTGGATATACGGTCATTCATGGGAATCACCGGATATTACCACAGGTTTATAGAAGGGTTTTCCAAGATAGCCTACCCTATCACGTTATTAAAAAAGAAAGGAACCAAGTTTAACTGGCCATAGAAGTATCAAGAAAGTTTTAACAAACTGAAGGGATTATTGACAACTGCACCCATATTGAAGGTAGAAGACCTAGATAAAGACTTCACCGTATGTGTTGATGCAAGTAAAGAAGGACTAAGTGGTGTCCTAACTCAGGAAGGACACGTTATTTGTTATGAGTCCTGAAAATTAAAAGAACACGAGCGAAATTATGTCACTCATGACTTAGAATTGGCAACAATAATACACACCTTAAAAATGTGGCGACACTACATAATGGGCAGAAAATTTCTACTATTGACGGATAATAGCGGGGTGAAATATTTGTTCAGCCAACCAGATCTTAATGCAAGAAAAGCAAGATGATTAGCCTTCTTGAGCGGATTTGACTTCGATGTCAGACATATCAAGGGTAAGGAAAATAAATTAGCAGACGCTTTAAGCAGAAGAGTCCATGGGTTATTTGAGATAAATATCAGCAGGGCAGAAAGTGATATGGAACAAAGGGTAAGGATGACAGGTATTAACGACGAAAATTACAATAAGATGATGGAAGAATTACAAAACAGTACCGCAAAATCAAATAAACCAGATCTAAGTATCGACAAGAAGGGACTATTATGATTTAAAAATAGACTTTACATACCAGATTCAATAAAGTTAAAATTAACAGTTTTGGATGAAGTGCATAAGAAACCATATTCTGGCCATCCAAGTTAGTAGAAAACAATAATAACACTTAGAAAACTATTTTACTGGCCTAATATGAAGGGCGAAACAATAGAGTACTTGGCTAGGTGCCAAGATTGTCAGCAGGTTAAGGCTAAGCACCAGCATCCAACCGACCTATTATAGGCATTACCAATACGAGAATGGAAATGGGAGACCATATCACTGGACTTTATAACAAGTTTGCCTAAAACTCAGAAACAAAATTATTTTATCATGGTTGTAATCGATAAACTCAGTAAGTCTGCACACTTTATTCCTGTAAAGTCTACTTTTAAAGATATAAACATTGCTGAAATATTCATGAAAGAAATTTTTAGACTGCATGGTATTCCTAAAATGGTGATTTCAGATAGAGATGTAAAATTCACATCCGCCTTTTGGAAGGAATTATTTGCAGGGCTAAATACTAATTTTAATTTCAGTACAAGTTATCATCCACAAACAGATGGACAGAATGAAAGGACAAACCAAATCATAGAGGATATGATCCACATGTAAGTAAGAACAAAACCGAGCAAGTGGGAAGACTACCTGCACTTGGTAGAATTCACATATAACAATGGGTACCAAACTTTAGCTAAGTTGAGCCCTTTCGAAGTACTATACAGTAGAAAGTGTACGACTCCAATTAGCTGGGATAACCCGGCTGACAGACTCATGGTTGGACCAGAAATGCTCCAAGAAATGGAGAACATGGTAAGAAAGGTACAACAAAACTTGAAAGAAGCACAGGACAGGCAAAAGAGTTATGCAGATCAGAAAAGAAGACACTTGGAATTTCAAGTAGGAGACCATGTTTATTTGAAATTCAAAGCCCGAAAAAGCTCGTTGAAGTTAGGGAACTATGCCAAGATGGCACCCAGGTTTTGTGGGCCCTTCTAGATACTAGCTCGAATTGGACCCATAGCATATCAACTTGCACTTCCAACTAATCTAAGAATTCATAATGTATTTCATGTCTCCTTGTTGAAAAAGTAAATTCATGACCCTACTCATATGATTGATTTGAACTTGGTGCAGGTGGAACCCGAAGGCGAGTTTCAGGTGGAACCCCTACGCATTTTGGACTGGAGAGAAATAGCACTTCGGAACAGAGCCGTCGCTCAGGTAAAGGTGCAATGGAAGCACTTTAGTCCTGACGAGGCCACTTGGGAGTTGGAGGGAGATTTGTGAAAATCTCATCCAATCCTATTCCAAGAAAGGAACGAACACTGAGGATAGTGTTTTACTGAAGGGGGGAAGGATGTGACATCCCCCAAAAAATAAAATATTTTTGAAATTTAAATTTGCTGAAAATTTATTCCGTTTTTAGTAAATTCAAATTTGGAATTTTTTTTTTCCATTTATGGCAATTCCGAAATTCGAATTTGATAATTGTAATTAATTATTATGACTGTTGGGCAGAGACCTGATTTGATCCAACTAGCTATTTGACTATGACACTTGTATGAAAACATAATATTTTATATTGATTGTAGGAGGACGAATGGAACAACCATGTTAAATTTAGTTGACCATGATTCCATGAGTGGGGAACATGTTGGAACTACCTCTAGGCTGATTTTTACAAGTGGAAAATCAGTGATTTGGCCATTGGGAGCCCTTGAAAATCAGGGATTTAGAAAGCTGCGAAAATTCCCTAGGGAGGGAAAGAAGACCTAGGTAAATTGATAAATAACATATGTGAGGAGGCAGGACGCTGCCAAGTATGTTGGGAAATGAGACTATTGATTTTTTTTCCTTGCTTTTATGAACACTATGTGAGTTTGAGGTAAGAGGAATCAGTTGGAATTGAAGGACATTGCTGAAGAGGAGATTTTCAAGTTTTCCCTCATGGATTCATGGTGAGGCTAGGGGGTGAATAGGGAAAGTGATTTTGGCTACCCTATTCTATGGTTGGGAGGAACGTGGTTGTTCCCTTTGTTTCCCTGCGAACTGGTTCAGATCTCTCTCTCTCTCTCTCTCTCTCTATATATATATATATATATATATATATATCCGATGTAATGCATCTCATTATACAAATGTGAAATATTTCAGGAATGAAATCTGGTCATTTGTGTAAAGTTTATAACCTATGACAAATTTCTGGAAATGTTTCTTTTGTAATTAAATTGCTACGCAAAATTATCTATGTTTAAATGAATCTGAAATAGATTCTATCTACAGGTGTATGTTTATTCCTGTTATTAAATTTCTAGGTAGAACCATCTATGTATGATTGGATTTGAACAAGTCTGTGTATATATCACATTTATATTTCCATATATATATATATATATAAAGATCCAATTGTAGTTGGTACTTTGCATAGGATTTTTGATTAAACGAAAATTAAATGACTGTAACCAAAAAAACAATTATACAGAAATATGTTGACATAGTATACAGACAAACAAATTATTCCAACTAGAAATCAACTATGATAATAAGGGAGTTACGGGATAGCAGGAACTATATGGAAATAATTGAATATAACTATACATTTTTTCCCTCTGACAAAGCACTACCATAGATTATATAGCATCCTCATTGTACCATTGAAGAATTTTCAGACAATCTCATCGTACTTACTACATAAAGTCAATTATGGAAGTACGCGGTTATACCGCAAATAGTGTTGCTACAGTTTTAATACTTGGATAGATAAACAGTGAAGAAAACAATTTGTATAGACTTACTGCGTTTAAAATGGAATTCCTTCCGGATCTAGTTCGGACCGTATAAAATTTTGTTTGTATATATAAGTACATAACATAGGCTATCTATACATCATAACCTAATATGAATAATTATACAGATTCATAGTCCTCACCATTTATCGAAGTAGGCTGAGACAAGTCTAGAATATCAATACAAGCATACAATATTGAACAATCATATACAGTAACACATCCATACATAGAATATCGATATATATGTTCAAATCTATACAATGGTCTGATTTTCGAGGTTTTCTCCTTTTTGAGGAGTCTGTTTTTGGTCCATATATAAATCCCCTAAAAGAAAACATAAGTTCCTTTCCTTACTTTGCATGATTGTAATTAAGACTGTAAATATAATAGACAATAAAATAAAAATGAGAACACAGTGTGAAAGAGTAAAGGGTACATGATTAAAACTAGGAAATCAATGAAATTCGTTTCCATAAGATCCAAGAAGAAAAATCAATACGGAATAACTATCCTTAGAATTATGTTGATATCTTTTTCTAGAATTGTTCATTAAGAGACAAAATTGCTCGATAGAGGTCACTGTCCGTATTTCGCTAAAATCAAATACTCATCATATAAAAGTTAACCACATGTGAATTCAGCCAGATATACATTAATAAGGTAAAAATCCCTTATGACCGCTGAACTTAAAATACAGAGATACAGGGTCGAGCTATCCCTTGAATAGACTCTTCTCTTCATGACGCTCACCCTTCCGGCTTAAAATTATATCAGAAAAAGGAAGAAAACACCTAGGGTACTCTTTAAGAGTAACGAATTAAAACCCGAATACCTTTTGAGCTTTTGACCAGGAGTGTGCGCCTAAATCTATGCATGGTCGAAGTCCCTGCAAGGAATTTTTCAAGTTACATTAGTATTGTATAATAAAAGAAGAATGAACATAACCTTTAATAGAATAATGAATGATAGGAAGAGTTAATGAAATATGGTACTCAACTCACGGTGGGAGAAGTGGAGTCTCTTCCTCTGTTGCATCTAGTCGTATAAACGTCCCAGGTCAAGGGGAGGATGGTCCAGGGATTTCTGATGGGTACCCTCATAAACAAAGAGCCCCATCATTAGATATCGGTTCCCAATCCTTTAAAGAATAAGAATGATTGTTTCAATATTAAAGAAAATTAATGCTTCAACCAAGAAATATCTATAAGAATGCTTCGACTTCATAGACCTTCATACGAAACAAGCACGGATGTATCCATGAGTAATGTAACTTTCTATAACTTTGACCCAAAAGAAAAACGAATACACAATGAAGCTCTAGAACATGTTAGGGACTTACGAAAGCGTCTAAAAGGCTATAAAGTTTTGATTAGTACTCCAGACAGGAACTTAACGTTTGACACTACATGAGATATGAACGTCTAAGCTATATCCAAATGGAAATAAAACACAGGCAACTTAAGAAGTAAGAAGCTCTGAACAGGTAATACACAAGAAGCATTCTAAAGAATTTACAGTCGGGGTATCCTTCTTTAAATTATAGAATCGGTACCTATACCTGGACGTTTACGCTTGGGGTAGCAGAGGAAATTCCGAGGGGCAGTCCAAACCCCAAACAATAATAATAATCCTCTCTCTCTCATAACTATGCGTTTAAAAACCTAAAGCTTAAGGAGCAGTCCAGTATACTGAAATTGCAAATTTTCCCATGACTAAAGGAGACTTTCCACATAGCCAAATCATTGAAGGAAAGACATTGTTTACAAAGAATCCGTAAGAAATAAAAAATACTGGAATGACCAAAATCCCTCTCAACTTTCTTACTCATCACAAACAACAACGAGAGTATCGTAACTTAACATGAAGATGGGTAGCTCCTCCATATCTCACCAGAGGAAAACCTTCAGAGTGTCGACTACCATCACAGAGGAGGAATGCGTAAGGAAGAAACAAAACCCTAAACTCTAGGCGGGAGAACCCCAATGGAGCATTAATCGTTACTACACAGACTGATTGTAGGAGTACAAAGGTGCTATCCGACCATGTGACATAACAGAGGTGGCATAAGTGTATTGAATACAGGGTGAGTGGTGGCCTCAGAATGTGAACTTGCAGGGCCTCCATTAATAGATTGGACAGAGGGTTATTAAGTCCAATTGACAGAAAAACCCTCAGACTTCTTGTCGAGTTAATGCACTATCACGACTTGCTCATTGTTCAATTAAGATGATTTAGTTCATTGGCCCTTCAATTGGACTACGGGGAAGGTCAGTTAGGATTAGAGTGAGTCGAAAGTTAAGTACCTTTAAATGCTTACAAGTTGCAACCCTTAACCCTTGAGTTTCTCCTTTTATAAAAGTAAATTGTTCGTATTCAAGTAAGGGACCATACATAGGGGTGAGGGTTAAATTGTTTATAGGATTAAACGTCCTCTATATGCCATAAATGTATAGATATAATTATATTGTGTCTATTAATAAGATGGAAGGTGATGCCAAATTCAGTTATTAAATAGGAGAAGGAGGTTCATAGTAGTTCAATTTTCGTTAATAACTTCATTGTTTGAAGACCAGGAGAAGTAATGTTTCCCAAACATACTAATAATATTTTTTTTATTTATTTTGGGTAAATTGGGGTACATTACATACTATGGTTAACTATGGTTAACTATGGCTGAGCTTGACGTGGACTGAATTTGATTATGGTTGATCATGGTTGACCATTAACATGGTTGATGATCGTTGATGGAAAACATGGTTGACTATGGTTGACTAGGGATGACTATAATCAACCATGCCCATGGATGACCTTCATAGACCATGTGGATATGATTATGGTGGATCATGTTGATTATGTTTAACCATGGTTTACTATGGAACTATTGCAGTCGAAAGTTGATAATGTTTTGTTCATTACATTATTCCATTAGGTTATGTTTGTCACATGACATTGTAGGGTTATAGTCATCATATTGCGGAGTAGGATTTCTTTTGTTGACATTATGGCATTAGAATAGGTATGTCACATTCCAATAGTGGATTATGTTCGTCACATTACGATGTCGAGAAATGTTCATCTCATTGGAATGTTGAGATATATTTGACACGTTGTGACATTGGGTGTGTACATAAAATTTCGATAATGGGCTATATTCATCACCATTGTGACATTTTGAAATGTTTGTCACATTGTGATGTTCGTATACTTTTTGTCACATTGCAACGTGAGGATATGTTCAACACATTGTGAGGACAAGGATATGGTCATCACATTGTCATGACATGGTGTATGTTCGTCAGATTGCGATGTTACATTGTTAGTCAGATGGTGATCTTACTATGTTTGTCACATTGTGATGACAGGGATATGTTGGTCACATTGTGATAAAATGGCTATGTTCGTCACATTGTGACATTGTGTTGTTTGTCATATTGCGACATTACTATGTTTATCACACCGTGAGATTACTATATTTGTCATATTGCAACATCATTATGTTTTTCATGTTGCAGCGTCTTGTTTTGTTCATCAAATTGCAACGTCGAGTTATGTACACCACATGGAAAGGTTCGTTTGTGTTTGACATATTACAAAAATGTGTGTACATTAAATTACGACAATGGGCTATGTTCATCACATGTGATGTTTGGAAATTGTTTTCACATTGTGATGTACATTAGTATATTTGCATCACATTACAATGTGAGGATATGTTTGACACATTGTGAGGATAAGGATATGCTCGTGACATTGTGATGAAAGGGAAATGTTCATCATATTGTGATGTTACATTGTTCGTTAGATTGTGATGTTACTATGTTTGTTACATTGCAACGACATGGATATTCTTGTCACATTGTCATGACCTGGCTATGTTCACCACATTGCAATGTTGCATTGTTTGTCATATTGTGACATTACTACGTATGTCAAATTGAAACTTTACTATATTCGTCATGTTGCAACGTCCGATTTTTTTCATCAAATTGCAACATTGATTTATGTTCGTCACATGACAAGGTTGGTTTGTGTTCGACACATTACAAAAAAGAAATTTTTGGCCAAGTTTTAAAAAATATATATAATGAAGTGTCTCATTTGTGAGAAAGATACGAACTTTGAAATTATGGGATGTATTACATAGAAGAAAATTTAGAATCATACTTGTTCTACGGATATTGATAGTAAATCATCTTGAACTTTGTAGATGATGAATTATATTTGTTCTAAGGACATTGATAACAATTCTACTTTATTTATACATTATAGATAAAGATTTATATTTGTTGTAAGAACATTGATAAGGAATCAATCTGTTTTATACTTTGTAGATGATGATTTATGATTTATAGTCATTTTAAGGATGTAGATAGAAAATCATCTTGAAATTTGTAGATGATGATTTATTATTGTTATAATGACATTTAACTACACCACACATGGATCATAGAGTGTATACATTACACCATGATACAAACTATGACAATTATACATAGATATTTAATTTGTATATTCTTTTCATTAATTTTATTTGTCACTTGGAAGAATTAACAAAGCAAATCTCACAATCATAGAAAATTTTCATTAAAATTCATATACTTAAAAGAATAAATACCACACTAGTGTTAAACCATATTCTAAAACCAATAAAATAAACAAAAGTCTTATGGTGATTTATGACCGTACTAATTATATTTTTAGTTATATAATATATAGTTATATTTGTAGTTATAATATTAGTTAATTATAAAAATATGGTTTATTATTATTATACCATTAACAAATACTTATATAATATAGAAACTAAAAATATGATTTATTCCTATTATTTTAAATTTAACTTAAATTATCTTTTATAATTATTATTTGAATTGAATTTGAAATTATTATTTAAATTGAATTTAAATTTTATTTTTATTATTGTTATTTTATTGCAATTATTATTTAAATTATCTTTTTATTTAAATTATAATTTGAATTGAGTTAGTAATTATTATTATGAATTGAACTTAATTTTTCTTACTTATTATTATAAAATAAATCCCAATAAAAATAACAATAACCCTAATCCAACCCCAACCCTAATAACTATAATTATTTTTGTCACTTCCAAACCATAAAGATAATATGTCCTTAACCATTAGGTGTGACTACAGTGCAGTGATGGCACAATGGAAAATGTCGAAGGAATCTTCCATGAGATTTCTCAACGCTGTGGCATTTGTCATTATTTTTTTTTTCTTCTTTGTTGTTATCCCTACTTGATCCCTACTTGCCTGGAGAATTATTTGCCTCATGTTATGTCTCTATCTCGAGGATGCCTGGAAATCAACCCTAAGGGATCGAATGTTAGAGATAATGCTTTCATTAATGTTGTACTAAGTTTGGGGATTTGGTTTGAGATCTTGTAAGAGATTGTTGAGATATTCTCTCAACCTACATCTCCATATTTGAAGTTAGTTGGATCTCACTCCAACTATATATACGTACTGTATCTCGATGTGTTAAGGTAATATAAACTATTATTCTGTGTGTAATTGTTGTGCAATGGTAACTCTCCCAATTTCTATTTTGGTATCAGAGCCTGGACAAGCCTGATTCCCTTACGGAAAGGCCAGGAATATGTCAGAGCCTAGATAAACATTATTTATACATAGATTAGCATAAGTGTGTTATTTTTTTGAGTGCGAAGGATTTTTTAGTGTGAGGAGACTGTCTCATGGTGATTAAAGAACTACTGCGACCTGTGTGAAGCGCTTGAAATTGTGCGCATCTGGTGGAGCCCGCAAAATCTAAGAGGCATTGTTTCCTTGAAGTCTCTTGTCGTTTAGTGGTTGGTGTTCACGGTTATCCACATGAGTTGTTGCTGCTGTGAAAGAGAAGGAGGTCACCAAGTGTTCACAATTCTCAGATTATGATAGATCTGTGGAAGAAAGATTATGATAATTACTTATTCATTATTTCTCAATTTCCAATATGAATTCATTAATGGAATGCACAAATCCATGAACAATTGTCAACGATTGCAAGCCGCAGCACAATTGGTTCAATAACCGAGGAGATTGATACAAAGGGGTCGAGGATCTACTAGGCATGGCGATTTCAAGTATGGGACCAGTTTCTCTTTGTGATATGATCGTCCACTCTAAGTCTACATCTCCTTCCATGTCTTTGGTCAAAATTGAGAAGCAACGGTGTTTTAATTTTGTACTAAATATATTAGCATTATTTGTGTTTGTTTGTGTTGTTGGTTTTCTATTATAGTGTCCATTGTATTAAATGATCAAGAATGAGCAATAGAACATGGTAATATAGCTTAAGCTAGTGTGTGCGTAAGCTTGATCTTGTCACAAGATGGTCACTAGTTTGGTTATAATTATAGGATGTTATAAAACTGATGTGTTTAGTTGTGCTTCGGGCTTCAAGATCGTCAGTTACAGATTATCTTGTGAGTTTGAGAGTGTATAAAAGGTCAATTATATGATTGACTACTGAAAATATCCAGTAATCAGATTATTGTCCTATAAAACTGTTGAAATTTTCTCTTCGTGGGAATTCAACAGATGGTAGTGTATCCATAGGATAATTCAGTATGCGATTGTCCTTCGGGAAATCGAGAAGCGTAAGTTCTACAAAAAATGTCAAAGATGGTCAGAATCTTTTGTACTTTAAATGTGTCAAATGGGAATCTCGAATGTGTGGAGAAGAAAAGAGCGGAAGCCGGAAGATTCAGAGTGGGTGTAAGTGTTGATGAAGACTAGTCAGACAAAGACAAATGACAAATTTTGTAATTGTGATTTCAATATTGTAAGTTTTTTTAATGTAAGCATTAAAGGGGGGTGTTAGAGATAATGCTTTCATTAATGTTCTACTAAGTTTGGGGATTTGGTTTGAGATCTTGTAAGAGATTGTTGAGATATTCTATCAACCTACATCTCTATATTTGGAGTTAGTTGGATCTCACTCCAACTATATATACTTATTGTATCTTGATGTGTTAAAGTAATATAAACTATTATTCTATCTATAATTGTTGTGCAATGGTAACTCTCCCAATTTCTATTTTCGAATGTGTTGGAGAATGCTTGGAAAGGAACCCATACGTCCCACGAGAAGGGATAGAAAAAAACTGAGAATTATCAACATTCTTCTCTACTGATTATTGATATGAAATTGCAGGTGAATAGATTCAATCCAGAAGAAAAACAATATGATGTGATCTTATGAAGAAGCTATGATGTGAGGGTATACGTTTCCAGTTTCCCTCGAAACTCACAATATCATGTGCACACAAATAAAAATCTAATATATTATTATGATAAATATATACTATATCAAATCCAATCTGTTAAAAACAAAAATCTACATTTCAAAATCTAAAAGGTATTGTGGACTTGCAAGCCCCCTCCGTTATAAGAATGCACTCTCAGGTAGGTCCATGTGCATCCTCACGCATTGTTTTATGTCTACGTAATGTATGGATCTCATATCATAGTGTGTCCTCATGCACTTCTCTCTTTGTATGCCATGGATGGATCGAAAGGTGAACAAATGACGATAGGTGGAAATAATCAATTGCTCTCTATGAAGTTTTCTAGCTCATGAGTAGAGGTTGAAAATCATCAATTAGATGGCTCTACATACCACAATATCATTATTATTGGAGATATGACCAAAAAAAAAAATCACACCCGGATAAAAAAACGCGATATGGAAAAAGAGTCAGGACAGGCAGAAAAAAAAACCATTGAAGGGAATCAACAGGTCGGAAGACGTGGTAAGGAGACGGTAAAGAAATGAAAATTTACTCCACCAATCAGACCATTGAAAATTAATAGTTGGTAAGGAGGCATTCCATGCACTCCAGTAAACACTCTAACTGAATCACACCATTAAAAACTCTTGGGAATAACACTTGCAGGAGTTAGCTGGTAAGGAAGCGCTCCACTCACTCCAGTAAACGTTGGTAATTCATGTGAAATTCCCCACTCACCCACAAAACACCACACCGGTGAAGCCCCCCACTCACCCACAAAACTCTAGGCACCCCACCAAGCCTACAACTGGTAAATTGAGTAAAAACCAAAACCTAAGTTAATTAAAGTCAGTAAAAAAAACAAAAGTTATGCTGATTAAAGTTAGTAAAAACCAAAACCTAAAGAAATTTATCATTATTATACTAATCAAGTTAATCACTTTTTTTTAATGAAGAACTAACATATTTTGTTATGAGAAAAAGTTAAAGAGCTAGTGTGATGATTAAGAACAATTGGAGGATGTGAAATCATGTCCATTAAATCCCATCTGTGTTTAAATGTCTATTGAATTTTCTCATTTCCAATAGGTATATTTTTATTCACTTAAATGTACTAAAATATTTTTATTATTTTTATGAAAAATTACAATTTATATAGATGTATTATAATTTAGAATATTTAAAATAAAATAATATTCATTATAATTTAACATAAATATAATATTATAATTTAACATAAATATAATTTTGACGTTTTTATTTTAAAATTTTTCAAATATTATAAATATAATTACATATAAAATAATTTTAAATTAATATAAATAATATAAAATAATTTTAAATTAATATAAATAATATACCTTAAAATACTACTCAAATTTATGGAGCTTAACGCCGACCACGTGACCCCGAACTGATAGATAGGCGAGCAATATTTAACCTGCTGCAAAGTCATTAAGACTTTGTCAGTGGATGGATATACTCTTATGATAGCTATGGATACCAGATGGCCATTCAACACCATGCTACCCTCTCGCATCCTTGCATCCATCCCATCGCCACCGCGCATTAATGCTCCCATCCTATACTTTTCCGACTCTCGCCGGTGGCTCACTCAACCAAACGGAGTAACACAAAACGCTGTGAAAAGTCAACGCCGTGTCCCCTCCGCATCCATTTTCGAATTTGAAATGAGCTGGATTTTTTCTCCTCCGACGAACTGTACATTACTTCCTTCGTGCCCTTTTTTGAATTTGAAATGGGCTGGATTTTTTCACCTGGGACGAGCGACGAGCTGTGGGAATTGCCCTTTTTTTAATTTGAAATGGGCGAGATTTTTTCTCCTGGGACGAGCTGTGGGAATCCGGTATGTTCTCTTGCTCTGAAATGGGAAGGATGTGTTCTCTTGCTCCGAAATGGGAAGGATGTGAGGTTGTGGAGACTATAAATGAGTGGGAAATAGATGAGTGGACTCTGGATGCAAAGATGGATTTTCGCGGTTCAGGCACTCTAGAGATACAGTATCCATGAAGGTATAGTTGTGGAACTCAATCATAGTCTACAGTCCAAACAGGTAGATAAGGTAGTAGAGCTTTCTTGTAGTGTACAGTCCAAACAGGTAGATAAGGTAGTAGAGCTTTCTTGTACGAGGTTGTTTTCTTGTTGATTTGGTTATGTTACATTCAGGTCCTTGAAATATCAAATTTGCAAGGATTTTTTGTATTTTTGCAAAGAAAGATTTAGATTGAGATATTGTTGTGTTGTGAGGATGGTGCAGGAAAAAGGCCATAATAGTGGTGGCGAGCAGAATAAGTGGGACTCCCTCATCGGCACCTTCAACTCCAATCACTCCCTCATCACCTGTGTCCATCATCAGCAGCATGCAATTTGCTCAGACGATGAAAAGTGGTAAGAGGACCTGTAACTAAATAGTGAAAGCCATTCTAATTCGCTTAAGAATGTTTGCCAATAAATA
>ML802536.1:66648-83514 GCA_009831015.1 Picea engelmannii | reverse complement strand
ATGCTTCAACATGAAGGAGGCCTACCATATAGCTATGGGTCACGAGGATCAAAATATGGAAACATAATTTTGGGCCTAAATTTTCCTTCTTTCTTTGGCTTGTATCCTATAGTAAAATTCTCACTTGGGGCCAACATTCTACTTACATTGTTGCCAACATGGGGAATGAATGGAATATCTTTTCAACACCTGTCCCCTCTCCTTTTCCCACTGGGATCAAGGATACCTCACTTTTTGTACCTCTAACCACGATAGAATTATCCTCTCTGCAACCATTCTTAGTTGGCATTGCAAGGACTTCGCCAACCCTATCCTTAATAGAGTATGGCATCTCTTTCTGGGATTCTTTCTCTAGAAACTTTGGAAGGAACGAAATCAAAGAATCTTTAAAAAATTGCAGATGCGGGAAGACCACTTATGGCACAAGATCACAACTAATATCCAAGAGAAAACTCGCAATTCCCAATGGTGAGATCAAGACTTGGAGTGCAATGATGAGGAATATTGCATCCTTCGGGATGTTAATCTTCTTTGAAAATCCAACTTCTCCTACTGTCCATGAGGGTTTTCAGAAGCCAGTAGTGGAAGGGGACTCTCAGTTGACTATCAAAATGCTAAAGGGACTCTCAGATGACTATCATAATGCTAAAAATATTCCAGCATGGCTTTCCGTATGCAAAATTTCCCATAGATGGAGATTGGAAAGAAGTCTAGAGTGCATTCATTCTCTCGTATCCAACATCAAAGTCATTACTGTGTCCCATGTTAAATGCTCTGCCAATAAAGTTGGAGACATAATAGCCATTGAAGGAGTGATTTGAATTCCAGGGCCCCTCGATGTTCACTGGGAGCCCTACTAGAAAACACCAACTACTCCGATCATTTCCTACCTTTTGTGTTTCTAGAGGGAAAAATCTAGTTCTAAATGTTCCAATGTTGGATTCTAGATCTACAAAATCAAATTCCAAAAATGCAAATATCAAATCCAGTTATACGATTTTGGAATCTCATATTTACAAATTTAGAATTGGATTTTCCATTTTAAAATGTCAAATTCTACACTTTGAAAACATTGATTTTAACTTGTTTGGAAAAGACTTTAAACTTAAATTAATACAAATTTTATAAAATTGACTTTATATAGAATGATCAAAATATCTTGACATTCATACTTGTATTATTAATATGACAAAAACATAATGCAAATCAACATGTAACTTTGATAGAAAGAATTTTACTACCTTGACTAATGATGTTGGTGATTTCATACAAAGATTTTTAATAACTTGGTTGAGGATAATGCTAAAAATTAACTTAATTGGGGATAATGCTAAAAATGTTAGTCCATTTATCTACCTATGAATGTATAAAATTATCATACCACACATTTAACCATATGTACCAAGAAACATAATTTTAAGAAAAGTTAGCCACAAAATATTGCATGTGAGTGAATAATGGAAGAGAATAAAGTTAAAGAACACATTAATATGGAAATTTTTAAAGATCAACCCAAACCAANTTATGAATATGTGGTGTGGTTAAGGCTAATTTTATTTAACCGTTGATTATTGTAGTTTTTGTGGGTTTGATTACAGTTTCGATAATAGAACAAGATATCAATTAGCGTATGAACAACTTGACACACAACTAGTATTTTAGCTCGTTTAACCGACAATTTCTGAAGCATATCAACAACTTTGTATATATTTATAAGTTAGGGTATTTAAGTGGCCGCGATTGCCATTACTGAGATTTTTGCATAAGACGAGATTACGTAGTGGACCTTGGATGTGAGCAGACTGTAGTTTGTTTCCATGGATAGCACTGAGAATAAAAGTCAATGACTTCCAATATGACATTTCCATATATTTCCATACCATAAATACCAGCTCCAAGCTCCTCTCAGTGATCCGGTCCACCAGCATCTGCAAACAGGCTCAAAAAGACAGGACGGGATAAGAAGTTGGGAAGCCCAAGGCCTTTGGCCTTCTCCAGCGTCTCTGTCTTCTTCACCAGAAAAATTACACCAATGGAACCGGTGTTGTAGAAATAGGTGTAGTAGCCCTCAAACATCTCCCGCATCCGAGCCATGCAGTGCATCCCCCGGTCATCATCGAACTGCTTGAAGTCCCCCTCGATCACAATTTTACTAAGATATTCCTTCAATGAGTCCTGCAGCTTAACAAACAAAATTCCTGCAGTTTAACAAACAAAATGTCGGCCTCTTGTGGATTGCAGAAATGCTGCGGGAGATCGTTGAGTTTTGCTTGGCGTTCTGAGAGAAATCTTCGTCATTCTGATTGAATTGCAGGTGGCAAAATCCACATCTGCTGATATTATATTCAGTATAATGCTCTCCTTTGGAACTCAAAATAGTTGGTACGAAGGCACACGACCCAGTTCATTTCAAATTCGAAAATGTGTCGCTGAGGAAATAATGTACATTTGTCTCATTTGAAATATCTAGCTAATTTCAAATTCAAAAATGGGCGCGGAGGGCATTCAGGCCGTTCGAAAATGAGTGCTTACGCGGTTCACTGTTCACAGTGTTGTGTCATGTCATCTTACCACCGGAGGATCGACGAGACTCGGAAAAGGGAGTAGCATGGATGCGCGGCGGGATGGATACATGGATGTGCGAGGGTACCATGGTGTTGCACGGGCATCCAGTCTGCAGAGTCTTAAAGACTCTGCAGCAGGCTGGATATTGCTCACCTGATAGATAGCTACAATTGTATTTATAAGTGCAGAGAGAAATCACACGAAGTTACACAAATGAGCTGTGGCTTTAAAACTTGATTGATTTTTTTAATGTAAAATCTGGTATATATATAGATCTAAGATACATAAGGGATCCTCTCAAGAAATATTTGGAGACAATCTCATGAAAAATCTACACAGAACTGTCTAGAACTCGTTTTAAAAAGTCAATTTTGTCCACTCGTCTAGAGCTTCCTAAAACTGCCACATATTATGGGGAGTAGTTATATTTCAACACTCCCTTTTAATTACTATTGGAATATATAATTCCTACGCGTCCATGGCTCCACGATACCAAATTCGTATGGCAGTCTCGTGAGTCAGACCATGCAGCAACAACACACAACACTTCAAATAACAGTTCCTGAGTGATCAGATCGGTGCACACAGGTTACACAACACAACAGATAGCAGATATGTTCCAGAAGGAGGTCGTTGCAGCCAGCCAGACCGGTTCGTGAAGGAGTTCACTGTGCGTTGTTTAACTCTGGTTTTGTGCGCAGAAGGAGATTCGATGATCGCTGCACGGGCATTGTTCTAATATATGTGGGGTGTGTTTGGGTGCCATACGCTGACAGCCGTACCACCAATCTGATTCGTTGGCTATCAAAAGAAGATACGAACGCCATCCTTTCGCCGTTGTCGTGAATCCTTCATTCGTCTAGGTATTCGCTTTGAACTTCTGGTATCCATATTCGCTGCCATCCATATACATAGAAATTTTTGGAGGTGCTGCATCGAAATCGGTGGAGTGGGTGCTCGTTGTAGTGGAGCGAGGGAGGCCACGTGCGATCTGGTATACGGTCCTTGCTCTGGCATTCGAATCGACTTCCTCCTGGAACATATCTGCTATCTGTTGTGTTGTGTAACCTGTGTGCACCGATCTGATCACTCAGGAACTGTTATTTGAAGTGTTGTGTGTTGTTGCTGCTTGGTCTGACTCACGAGACTGCCATACGAATTTGGTATCGTGGAGCCATGGACGCGTAGTGAGAGTTGTGTTGTTAGGATTCCAGCAGACGCGCGGGTGGAAGTGTTACTGGCTTATCTATACAGGTGAGCTATGCATTGCCGGAAAGGAACAGATATTAACTTTGGTCTATAACAAAGAGTAAAATGCAGTGCAGATCTGTTCGCAAAGAGGTTAGAACCTTCAACGGTGTGGTGACTGCCACCGTCACCAAGTACATCATAAAAAATTTTCTACAAAAAAAGTATTTTGAAGCGTTCCAGCTGTTATTATTATAATTTGAAGGATGGGCATCGTAATATATTTAGTGGCCTTCAATATAACCCTGGTGTGGTCCAAGGGAGATTGATTTGCAGAGAAAAGCTTGCAAGAAAAGTTTAAAGCTGTGGGGAATTACAAGGACTACATCGATGTCTGGTTCCTCATAACATGAAGATGATTTTTATGATTTTTGGTCTGCAGGGACCAAAATTGAAGCTGTGATAGTACATGCAGTTGTCTTTTTTGGTCTGCTCCGCCGGCTCAGATTTACTATTGGTATTTAGCCAGATCCATTGGACGTCTCCATCTTCTGCAGATCCGCTCCATTTTATTCTGCATGATCCGTCGTGCATGTACCCATCTTTCTGCAGATCCGCAGGTTTACACATCTTCTACAAATCCGCGAGCATCTTCTTCTGCATGAACGTTGCAGCTGCTGAGGGACTTGATGGTGAGAACGCCTCCAGTCCGCCCAAGGCGAAGAGATCTCGCAATTCCATTCGAAGGGACACTCCGCCCAGAAGTAGCTCCATTTATAGAGGCGAATTACAGTGATTGGTTATTGGTTTGACATGTGACTGTCAAAAGAAAACTGTGATACGTAGGCGTGCATGTGGAAAGCGTGAGCGGACTTGGTTGCGTAGGAAAGCGTGGAGTTGCAATGTCATCTAGCATATTGCAGCGTGGATTGGAGTGACCTGACAAACATTGAATATAGTAGATTGGAGTGACCTGTTGTGGACGGGCGATCTGTTGTGGATTTGACTGGTGCTAATTATATTTTCTGGACATATGACTCTGCAATTTCAGGAAACTGAGGTTTTTCAACCGAGAAAAAAATTGCAAGAGCACGATTTCTTTAGCTTGTGATGATTTGGAAAATGAATGTTGCAAATGGACGTGAGACCAGAGGACGCGACTGCATTTCAGATTTTAGTTCAGTGCAGTTGGACGTGACGATCTAAGAAGATTGTGAAAAACAATGTTTTCTTTCCATGAGGAGCTCCAGGAAGGCGACAGGATGTTCGACCCTAGAGGAGAGTGTGAGGTTGAAGGGCGTGTGACAAATCCTTGTCCATGACATTGCAGAGGACTCATTTTTGTTATTCTTGGAGTTTGTTGTTGTTCGAGCCATTACATGGAGGTGTTATAGCTAAATGAAGTGAGGTGTGATTGATTGTGAGAAGTGTGATTGAGTTATGATTTTACAAGTATTGTTACTGATATTTTTTAGTTTGAAGGTGTGCATAGTTATGTTATTTGTGAGACATGTAATTGAAAGAAAGACTAGGATATTTTGATGTAGTGGTCCTAGAAAATTCTATGTACCTGAGCCATTGTATACCTCCTAATGTGAAAAGTTCGTGGTAATCTAGAAACCACTATGTAAAGCATGGTTACAGGTAATCCGAGAAAACCTGATGCATGGTTGAAGGTAATCCGAGAGAACCCAAAGCATGGTTACAGGTAATCCAAGAAAACCTGGTGCATGGTTGAGGGTAATCCGAGAAAACCCAGAGCACGGTTATGGGTAAGCCGAAATAAAACCCAGGTTGATGATGATGTGTTGAAGGGGGAGCTATGAGGAAGAATGGTTGAATGAACCATGTAGATGAAAAGGATTCCTATAGAACTGGTGGTTAGAGTGGCTGATGACCCATGTATTCCAATAGATGGATTTCTCTTTATATGGACATCAATAATCAGATGCAGGTATAAGAGGAAGCATACGAAGATATGACCACAAAGATATTTAGATAAGTAGTCATTAAGGGAGAGTGTTGGAATATATAATTCCTGCTTATCTAATGTTCTTGCTAATGTATTGAGAGGTAGAGTTAATCTCTACGTGAGTTGTGTGATCCTATTATTAAGAGGTTGTTAGAGAGTTGGATGGGTGAGATCCTAGTTTGGTGTGTGGTTGAGATATTCTCTCAACCTCTCTAGTTATCTTTAGAATAAGTTAGATCTGATAACAACCTGTACACTCTATATAATAGAGTCCATTGTATTGATATTGTAAGTAATTGAATATTTGTTCATATCACTCTACTCTCCCATTTTATCAATTACAAATGGTGAAGGTTTACAAAGTGAATTTTCTCTGCTTATCTAGAACTTCCTACAACTGCCACATATTATCTGGAGTAGTTATATTTCAACACTCTCCTTTTCAAAAACATCTCTTTCTAATGGATTTGTGAATATATCAACTAATTGGTTTTTTAACTTACAAAATTCTAAATATATATCATCATTATTTACAATCTCTCTTTTAAAACGATATTTTGTATATATGTTTTTTTTTTTAGGTTTTTTTTTTTGAAACACGTGATTCTTAGATAGGGTTATGGCTAGATTGTTGTCACAATAAACTAGAGTTGGTCTTTCAATACTCTTTGTAACCAAACTAGGTTTTTTTTTTATGAAACACATGATTCTTAGATAGGGCTATGGCTAGATTGTTGTCACAATAAACTAGAGTTGGTCTTTCAATACTCTTTGTAACCAAACTACTTGACGAGTTTCTACTATCGTTGCTACATATTCAGTTTATGCTGATGATATCAATCACAATGGACTTCTTGTAGGATGCCCACTAAATCACACCTAAACCAAGATGAAAGACATGCCATGAAGTACTCTTTCTATCATCTTGGATACCTACAAATATGTTGTGAGTATAGCAAATCAAACAATCATTTTCAGTGCTTAGTATAAAATACCATATCTTACAATTTCGACAATGTATCTTAAAATGTTTTTGCGAACTTGACAATACATTTATTCAGGTGTCTCCATAAACATGGAAAGGAAACTAACTGCAAACATAATCTCTGGTCTAGCAGCAGGTACATGAGACTACCAACTAATCTCTTGAACAATGTGAGATCGTCATTTGAACCTTTATCTTCTTTGTTGAGCTTTGTTTGTGTTGCTATTGATGTGGGTGTTGGCTTGAAATTCATCATTCAAAATCTTTTTAGCACATCCAATGCACATTTTGTTTACTGATTTACCTTTATGCCAAGGAAGTGCTTCATCAAGCTAAGGAAGTAATTCATGAAGCCCAAATCTATCATGTCAAATTCCTACTTCATTGTTGATTTGAACTCATCTACTAACATATTTATAGTGAAAATCATGTAATCAACATATAAACAAACTATTATAATTTTCCCTTGTTGATTTACATTTGTATATGGAGTGGGTTGACTTTGTCTTCTCCTAAATCTTTGGCTAGTAAACTAAGAGTTTATCTCGTTGTACTAATCTTGGTCATCTTCAACATGTATATCTTAAATTATTAGTGGTTGTTGCGCATAAACTTATTCTTCTAGAATGCCATTTACAAATGGAAATTTCACATCCATGTGTTATACCTTCCCTTACTATATCTAATCTAGTTATTGGTACAAAAGTTTCTCCAAAATCAATTTCATATTGTTGTGCAAACCCGTAATCCGTTTGTTACTAGTCTTTCCTTGTGTCATTCAACTTCACACTTTTCATTAAATTTTGTTTTATACTCCCATTTCACACCAATACAACTTTTGTATTTAGGAAAATCTATTAGATCCCATGTATCATTCATTTCTATGGAATCTATTTTTTCATCCATGGCTTGGACCCATTTCTCTTTTTTTCACAAATTGTTCAAAACACATTGGTTAACATATAAACAATTCCAAGTTTGAATGATTATCTAATTCTTCATAAATTTTTGCACACTTATATTCTTTCTAGAACCAGAATCATTACATGACTGAGGACTAGGAGTAGACTAACCTCCTTGTCTTGATGACTCTCTTTGAACTTTAATTCTTGGAGTCCTTATTGAAAAGCCCCAAAAAGTTGATTGAGATTGTGTACCTTGTTGTTCTTATTTTTCTCTCTTCTCTTGTACATCAACCCGTACATAAGGAATTGTTGCTCAAATAGTCATAGTTTTTTTACACTTTCATCCCAAGCTTCAACTTCTTTGAACTCTACATCTCTGCTAATTATAAATTTCTTTGTGATTTGATTATACATTCTATATGATTTACACATCACTATATCTTATGAAAATACATTTCTCACTTCTACCGTCAAGTTTTCTTCTTCCTTATTTAGGCACATGATTATATGCCACACATCCAAACATCCATACATTGCACTTAATACCACTCAAAGTTTCTTGTGGCCTTTTATTTTTTACACTCTTTGTGGGAGACCTGTTCAAAATGTATACAAAACAAGCGAATGATTCACTCCAAAACTCATTGGATAAATTATTTTATTTCAAGAAACTTCTAGCCATGTTCATGATTGTTCTATTCTTACTTTATTTTGTTGGGGTGTGTACCTAGTTGTGAAGTGTCTCTTAATTCCAATGTTTTTACAATATGCTGTAAATTATTTGGAGTCATATTCTCCTCCTCGATGATATCTCAAGATTTTAATTAAACTCCTTGAACTTATCAAAAGTTTCATATTTGATTTTCAATAAATATATAGAGTTCTTCTAACTAAAATTCTAAATAAATGTCAAGAAATAAAAAAATCTCCAAGAAATTGGGTTTGCACATGGCCACACAAATCACTATGCACCAACTGCAACGGTTCCTTTGAAATGCACTATATGGAAAGTTGTTCGTGTTTTTTTAGAATATACAACTCTCACAAGAGATGACTGGTTCATGTATGATTTGTAGACCTTTTACCAACTACTTCTGCTACAACAAATTTAGTCCTCCAAAACACAAGTTACCAAATCTCAAATTCCAAAGCCAAGACTCATGTATATTGGTTACAATATGGGACAAAGAGGTTGACTCATTGAAATTTGTCATAGTCAAAGGATACATCGTATTTTTGTCCTCTCAATTCTAGTAATTAGTCTCCTACAGATTTGTTCAGGATTGTACAAGTATTGCGGTTGAAAATAAATTTATAACCCTTTTTGGTAAATTGATCAACACTCATAAGATTATATTTTAATGCTTGAACCAAATAGACATTGAAATTTTTTTCTAGTAAGGACACTGACTATACCCTTACCAATAGAATCAAAAACCTTTTCATCACCCAATTTGAATTCTATCGTAACAAAGTTATATAGGCTTGCATAGATATTCATATTTACAGTCATATGTTTACTACAACCTCTATCTCGCACGAGAGGTATTTGTTACTCTCTTGGGAAACATCATCTAAATAATAAACATAGACTTAGAAGTAATTTCAAAGGTATTTGTAAAATTATCTTTGTTTGCAAAATGTCCATACTTTTTACAATAATAACATTGATATTTAGATTTGTTATATAGTCTTTTTTGGTACTCCCCTTCATCTCTAAAATTTTTGTTGTGGTGTATCTCCTTGATATGATCTTGAATTTCAATATCTTTGTCAGTTTCCTTTGTTATATCTCCCCCTACCTCTATTTTTCCTTCCTCTTCCACCATTGGTAAATGCCTATTATTTGAATCCATTCTCCAAGGAATCATCATTCTTGTTCAACTTTGTCTCATGAGATAGAAGGGATCCATGACTTCTTCTATGGAAAGACGTGGTAGATTCTTTTATTCTTCAATGGCTAGAACTCACCACATTTTTTTAATTGGTGTACTACACTCGTCATTTGAGTCATCAACTAGTTAACAAACTTATAATCCTTCATCTTGAAATTCTCAAAACTCCTCCTAAGTGTCTGTAATTTTGTTGTTTTTACTTTACTTATTCCTTAATAAAGAATATTTAAAGTGTCCCATGCTTGCTTGGATTTAGCATAGCCTCTTTGTGAATCCATTGACAACTACATCCCAACAATCTTGAGAATGGAGAAAGTTTTTCACCTTAATGGACCAAATTTCATAATTTTTACGTGTCAAATCTAGTCCCAAGACTGACCTAGACTACTAAACACAATTTCCCTTTTTATTAACTTTTTAGTTTAGACGAATTAAAACAACACTGGAAAAGGGTATCTCTTATGTCTTTGATCTTGCTCCAAATAATTTATATAAATATTGACCTATCTCTTCTATTGAACTCCATTTATAATACTTGAAAGACTGAATGTCTAATGCTAAGATACACAAATATTTTTAAGAATATATATACCTGTCCCTGACTACTTTGACTCTCCTCTGGTTGATGGGTTGAAATTATTTTCTATACTCCCAAGTCAACTCCAAATATAAACCTAGTGCTCATGGACCTGAGTGAGGGAGCTTACATTTGAAGCTGAAGCTTTGTCTCAGGAATAAGAGTGAAAGCTCTCAAATCTGAAGTTGAGAGTCAACGTTTTTGTCTTGGCAAACACTCTAGCTCCTGTTTGACGCTCAATTTTACTTCATATCAACGGGACTTCAATTATATTATTAATTCAAATATTATGAATTCTTTAACCAAATACAACACGGGGATTGATAGCTTCAAAACATGGTAAGGAGAAGCAAAAAAACAGAAAAAGTATCATTATATTTAATGTCAGCTCATTTGCAGGGTGAAAAAAAGGAGAGTTCATATGAGAGAAATGAATTTGGACAAGCACAAGATGTACGATCGAGCAATGAAAGAAAACAAATATTACAACAAAATGAGAGAATAAATTGAAGACAAAAATGGCAAACACATCAAATTAATGCAGATATTTTACTTGGTAAAACCTTCCTTCACCTCATGACGGAAACATCCATGGAGCAATGGTACCAGTTCTCTTATTATTCAAACATGGAAATTACAACAGGGCTCACAATCATTCCATACACCTCCAACTCTCACACACACTATTTTTCCTCTACGGGCATACATGAATTTATAACATTCCTTACACAGTTACACAAAAAACTGATTATTAAATGGAATTCTATCCATATTCGAACTTGGTCTATTTGGTTGCAACCAAAGTTGAATAATAGGATACAAATCCATTCTTGGAGGAATCCGTTGTCACCAATTTCTAACAATCTCCACCTTGACAATAATTAACCTGATACCTTGCTCATTTATTTTGTTCATCACCTTTCATGCAAACCAAGAGAAGCGAAACTCCACTGTAGCTTCTCTAATGCTAATTGTTTCATTAACACTTTCACTATCAAATAAAATTTTTACATTATTTTGAAGCCTTCCTAACTCACCCAGTAAACCCTTTAACTAGATTTACTCTTTGCAAGCATGTGAAGTAAATATTTACTCTTCCTCTGCACTGGATAAAGGAACAATTTTTTGAGTTATGGGCTATGTTGGAGGAGTTGAGGAGATGGTTCAGGTTTTCTCCCACTTGAGAGCACATTAAACATATGGAAGGGCCCTCAAAGCCTCCCTTAATGATTCTTTCCCGTGTTAGGACTTTATTGTTAATAACCAACCATAAAAAGGTGGAAACTATGGGCCATAGTTGAGGATTTTGTACATTGGTCCAAACTGGTCTTTTGGGTTTAACCTAAAGTCCTAAATCTTTCTATTATTCCTCCTTGATGTGGAAGTTCTTGTTGCCCTTTTTCCCTTGGAATGATGTCTTGGCCCTCCCTGAGGGGAGGGGGGTAGTCCTTAAGAGTATCTTCCATGGCTTGGAGAGGCAACCCACTCCAATATACTATCCATTTGGCAGGCTTTAACTAGGATATAGTTTTGTGTTTGATAGGATGTTCGTTGTCCTCCCAATACTAGAATACCTTTGTTCAACCATTCCTGGGGGGGGTTTAACCTTGCATTGGATCTCAATGCAGGATGCTTCTCTCACACATATTTTGAGAAAAGGTACGACTTTCCATCATGAATCTCCCAAAATCTCAGGTTTTGAACTAAATATCGGTTCTTCCAAGAATAATCTCATATCAACGATCTTGGTATGTCTCCCTCCAATTGGATCCAATGGACCTGAGGAGGTATGTCTCTGGCGTATTTCTCCTGCCAAATTTTCTCCTAGAGTGCCTTGGGTATTTTGATCGATCTCCAAAATATTTTTTTCGCCAGGGCCTGGCCCAATCGCTGAGGGTCTTTGAGACCTAATTCTCCAAGGTATTTTTTCTCACACATTTTCCCCAAGGCTATCAAAGCCCATTTCTTCTCTCTTTTCATGCCTCCCCATAAGAAGTTTCTTTGTATAGTGCGGAGTTTATAATAGATGTGGAAGGGTGCTGCAAGAACTGAGAAAAGATAAATAGGAAAGACCATTAAAACCGACTTTATTAGTAGAATTATCTGAGGATGAGAGAGAAACCTATGGGTCTTGTTGTTGATTCAGTTTTCTATTTTGAAAAGAATCTCTTGCCACCCATGATTTCGTGAGACTTTTTCTAGAAGAGGAGCCCCGAGATATTGTTAGAAATAATGTTTATTTAATATTTTGGTTGGGGATTTGTTGGAGGTTGTTGAGATATTATCTCTACAACAATCTCAAGACTAGAATTAATTGGATCTCATAAGCATTATAATACGAATATAGTTTTGGTGTGCATATTTATTTCCATTTTGGTATCAGAGCTGAGTGCTTTGATCTTATCTCCCTTACGGGAGGGCCCATGAATATGCTAGTAGAATAATTTGGTGTGTGAGTTTCAAATGCTTGTTTGAGTGTGAGAAGGATTCACAATTCATCCATTTTCATTAGTTATCCATTGTCAAATGAGTTCATTCGCATCGGTTATTCGTTGTTCGGTGAGTCCATCTGCATTAGTTGTCCATTGTCTAGTGGGAAAGGAGGCACCACCATTCCAAGATTAAAATAGCCACAACTGTTGGTTTTTCCATGAGAGTGTGTTGCTGGAAATCAAATGTGAATCACTAAAGCGTGCAGATCCA
Organism: Picea engelmannii; assembly: GCA_009831015.1. NCBI lineage: Eukaryota > Viridiplantae > Streptophyta > Pinopsida > Pinales > Pinaceae > Picea > Picea engelmannii. Next base: position 70,724 of record ML802536.1, on the reverse strand, counting down.
CGAAAATAATCTTGTCTATGTCTATTATGGACTATGTTTCCGCTATTTGAATGAGCTATGGAGTTTGACAAGAATCCACCTGCATGACATAACACACACATATGGAGCTCTAACAACATAGAAGGGAGAGATCTTACTGGAGGAAGCATGTTTCTATTTCATGCATTTTAAAGTGACACGATCGACAACCAAAGAGAGATTTACACTCTTCAATGCTGTAATTAATGAACTAGAGAAACTTCGATTTTTTTGTTCATCGATGTGAGTAATCACGTTGAAGCTTCGAGAGTGAACCGAGACTGTTGCTCACAACACCATGAATAGTCAATCAGAAGTTTCACAAGAATTTTGATTCCGTGAATAGTGAAGACAACTCAAATTATTTGAATGGTGTTGTGGAAGAATGACACAATAGATTGAGAATATGCCAGCTATACATGAGAAGCAAATACGCAGTGGGAGTCTAGCTACATTAGTTTCATTAGTAGAAGATATTTTTAATTTAATGTCATTAGAGTTTGTCTCAAGGAATGGTTGTTTGTAAAATTATGTTATATAGAACCAATTACACAATAGAGTACCATAATTAAATTAGTGGTTCTCATGATCTTCATTGTTGAGAACACATATCTGATTTGATTATGTTTACGGTCTTTTATAAAACTGATGGGGTTTGTAAAGCCAAGCATGTCAGTTACATGTTATTGTTGTGTGCATTTTTGTATATGTGATGGAGGTCAAGTTGTAGGATTTACTTATGTAACTAAGACTAAGTGTAAGATTAGTGAGAAGACTAAAAACTAATTTATAAATTAAATAATGAAGGGTGAGGTAAATCTATTTAAGAAATCAATAAAAAAATAAAACAAATCTAAAGAGTGATTTAATAGACATTGTGCAAGTAAATATCAAAATTTAAAATTTAAAATAAGAAAAAATAAAGCGTACAAGGTGTAAGCATAGAAAGACATCTAAAGTCTAGTCTAACTAGAGAACATTCTTATTTTAACTCAACTCCATTTTAGAAAGGCATTAAACATAAATGGGAAATAAAGGGAACAAAGGGACAACTAGGAGTGATTTTAGGAGTGCTTTTAGGATGGGTGAAGGAAATTCTATAAAACAAATGGATGAGAGGAGGAATGGATCACACTGGTTATGAGTAAGGTTATGCTGCAGAAATTTTGACTGGTTTTACTTGTGAGATTTGGGATGTCCATCTCAAGAGAGAGAGTGGTGGCTCTACCTTGCGAGGAAAGCTAGGAGCTAGAGGATTCTGGTTGTGTTTGTGCGTGGCCCCTTTGCAACTTAGGGGGATAAGGGGGAAGAAGAGTACCCCTAGCGTTGGCTGGGAGGTACCGATGAAGTCTTGACGATTAACAAGCGCGAGGAAGGAAGGGATTTCAGTCGCTGAAGAACCTCTGCAAGGTCCATCTTCATTGGTTACGATATTTGATAAATTGTTATACTATTTTTATTTAGAATTGTTAATAGATTTCCCTCAATTATGAACTTGCATAATTTGAATTTATATGTAAAATGCGGAAATTCGATTCGGCCTATTGGAATAATAAATTGTATAATACCTATGTATTTAGAACTTACGAATATTTTATACTCAATTTTTCCTTAAGTTATACTGTAAACTAGGAAACTTTTAGGAAACTTTTACCAATACATGTGTACCTACGTTTAGTAATGCTGCAATAATTGATGTGTTAAAATTTGAATACTAGTGAATAAGTAGATGTAGAAGAACAATCTATCGTTACCCAGTTGAGCCACACTCTTATCCCAGTTCAGATATTTCACTTTCCTTGGTCAATTTCACCGAGAACCCTCTGCGTTTTTACTAACGAAACATAGCCATATTGTGGGTGGCATTACCCAACAATCTCACAAAACAAACTCTATGATTTCTTCTCCCTCAAGGATTCCATTAACAAGAAGAACCTATGTGGTTTGCAAGCTCAATCCACTGTGTCATTACCATGGATCAACCTCTGCATTTTCTTCCTTGTCTAGTCCGCATTTTTACTTCCTTATCTGCCAAACAAAGGTAAATTTATCTCTATGTTGATGGGGATATTATAACCCTCTGAGTGTTTTCCCTACGTTTCCTTCTCCCCAATGGAGGGCGGGATAGAGAGTTATCTATGCGCTTAAAGTACTTTATGGACTACGCTTTCCTCCTCTCTAATGGCGTTTTGCCAGAGCTTGACCTCTGATTTATATCTAATCTTTGGTTTGTGAATTCGTTTTTTTTTTCCTCAGCAATCTGTCTCTTGGTGTTTCCCTGCGTTTTTATGGTTGTGTATACTTGCCTGAGTTGGGATCTCTCCTTTTAACCTCTGCATTGCAAGTTGCCTCCGCGTTGAGGTGAAACATCCCAGCGCCTTAACTCCGTTAAACCTCTGCGATTGAAATTATTCTCTGCATTTTGGGATGAACTTGGAAGTAATGGAGATGTTATCTAGTTGTTCACTCCAGTAATAAGCGCGAGTTGTAAGCGCCAGTTAGAAGAGTTAGTTCTCAGTTCATAGTCAGTTGTCTAGTTGTCTTATGGTTTGCATGTAGCCGACTTGGGAGAGTCTTTTCCTATATAAGGATGTAATCCGTCTTCGTTTAATATCAAGAAGTGAGCGTAGCCTCACCGTATTTGTTTGCCTCACATATTTTATCTTGGTATCAGAGACACGAAGAGAAGGTGCGAACAACTCGCAGCCGGAGTAAGCGTGGAGTGCGAACAACTCGCAGCCGAAGTAAACGTGAGGTGCGAGAAACGTTTGTCCTCTGCGTGAGAAAATCTTCTGCGTGGGTTCTTCTGCGTGGATTTGTTTTTTAGTGAAGATTTGCATTTTGGTGCGCTGGCAGAGAAAGGTGTGTGAGTCCAATCGGTTTTTGTGAAAAGCTGCGTGAGAACACTGCTACGTGAGTGTTTTTTTTTGAAGAGGAGGTTATAGAAATCTACGACTTGCATGCTACTATTTGATTGAATTTTCGAATCATAAATCGTGAGGAACAGTGTTGGTTTGCTTTTAAACCCATCGTTTGTTGAATCGTGAGCGTGATTAATTTGGAAGAGTTGAATGCGTGGATGCGTAAGTGAAGTTTGAATGCATGAGTATTTGAGAATATGATTTGCATGATATGCGCTGACCAATTTCCTTAGATTTGCATGATATGTGCATGCGTGAGTTTTTATGATATGTGCATGCGTGAGTTTTTATTTTTAAGTGGATATATGTTTGAAAAGTGGAGTTTGAAAAAGTGGATAATTTTTTTTTAAAGTGAAATTATAAAGATTATTCATTTTTTTTTATTAAAGTGAGTACATGCATGTGTATTGTGAGGTGAAGTTTATTAAAGTGGAGGTTTATTAAAGTGGATTATTAAAAGGATTGAAGTTTATTAAAGTTTTTTAAGGAGGGAGTTATAAGTTTTTAAAGTGAAGATTTTTGGATATTAAGTTGCATGCATGCATGATATAAGCTGAGAACAGAGATAGATTGAGTCATATCGGTGGTATCTGAAGGCAGAGCGACAACACGTTGCATATCCTTGGTGATTTTCTTGTAGAGACTAAATTGCAGTGATGGCGAATCCGCTGGCAGAGACCTACCTCAATGAAGCCAACAAGTTAGATGGCTCAAACTTCATTAACTGGAAATTCAAGATGCAGACGCTCATGGAGAGCTATGGTGTCTGGAACATTGCGAATGGAACCGAACTGAAACCTGTTGCGGCTGCAGGTGCGACAGCAGCAGGAGGTGCAACAACAGTGGTAGGAGGCGCGACAGTAGCACAGATCCAAGACTGGGAGAAGCGCGAAAACAAGGCAAAGGTATTGTTGCGCATGTCCATTAAAGATAGCATAATTCCACATATTAGAGACGCTACCACTTTTGCTGCAACATGGACAGCTCTTAAATAATTGTATGAAACTAGCAACACAAATCGCATTTTGTTCTTGAAAACTAAATTGCTAGGCATTAAGATGGATGGAAATGAATCTGTTAGTTCATTTTTGGGTCGCATTAAAGAGGTGAAAGACAAGCTAGTAAATGTAGGCGAAA
>ML802536.1:51186-63475 GCA_009831015.1 Picea engelmannii | reverse complement strand
AAGGAGGTGAATGGAACTGTGTATAGACAGATGGTGGGTAGTCTGAATTATCTCACCACAACCAGACCTGATATTTCATATTTTGTGAGTGTGTTAAGTCAGTTCATGGCGAAACCTCATGAAATCCATTGGAATGCAGCAAAAGCAGTGCTCAGGTATCTAAAAGGTACGTTTGATTATGATATTAAGTATACTGATGCATCTAATGTTGAGTTAATAGGTTATTCAGATTCTGATTGGGCTGGCAATATGGATGATCGAAGATAAACCACTGGATATGCGTTCAGCATTGGATCCGGGGTTATTTCATGGAGCAGTAAAAAGAAGCCTACTGTATCTTTGTCCTCTATCGAAGCAGAATATAAAGCCTTGTGTGCAGCAACTTGTGAAGCTGTTTGGTTAAGAAGACTTCTTCAAGATGTTGGAGAAGAACGAAAGGAACCTACGATGATCAGATGTGACAATCAAAGTTCGATCAATATTGTGAAGAATCCGATCTTTCATGCAAGGACAAAGCATGTTGAAGCTCAGTATCATTTTGTTCGAGAAAAGTTGCAGTCAAATGAAATAAATCTTGTGTAATGTAATACTAGTGAAAATACTGCTGATATTTTCACTAAGCCTCTTGGAAAGATTAAGTTTGAACTGTTTAGGGAGATGTTAGGTGTAGAAGACAATCCATTCTCCATTAAGGGGGAGACTTGGAAGTAATGGAGATGTTATCTAGTTGTTCACTCCAGTAATAAGCGCGAGTTTTAAGCGCCAGTTAGAAGAGTTAGTTCTCAGTTCATAGTCAGTTGTCTAGTTGTCTTATGGTTTGCATGTAGCCGACTCGGGAGAGTCTTTTCTTATATAAGGATGTAATCCGTCTTCGTTTAATATCAAGAAGTGAGCGTAGCCTCACCGTATTTGTTTGCCTCGCATATTTTATCTATTGGGATCTCTCCTTTTAACCTCTGCATTGCAAGTTGCCTCCGCGTTGAGGTGAAACATCCCAGCGCCTTAACTCCGTTAAACCTCTGCGATTGAAATTATTCTCTGCATTTTGGGATGAGATCTCAACCCTGCGTTTTTATTCACTTGCATAGTGAATCTATCTTAGTTCTCTACGATTTGGGGAGTCATAGACTCTGCACCTTAATTTTAAACCCATGCGAAATTTTACACGGTGTTTCTCTGCATTTTGGGCATCATATTTTATCCCTGCATTCTCCTTCTTCCTCACTGGTAGATTGCCCCTGTATTGAACCACTTGCCCAACATATTATGAAACCTTAACTCATGTTTTATCCAGAAGAACAGCCTCTGCGATTTCTTCCCGATCTCTGTGTTTTATTAAATTTGGCCAACGTTCCTTCTGCTCCCTCGAATGGAAGTTGCCTGGGGTTTGGCCTCCTTTTTCCATGTCTTTCTATCTAAGATCGAACCCTCATAATCCTAGTTTTGTGTCAGTTCTTTCATAACTTGTTGGTCATGCAAATTTTATAAATCTAGACCGGTTCCTATATGACCTTCATATAAAATCAATTAAGTCTAAAAGGTCGATTCAATTTGAGAAGGATCATAGGTGTGAGTACCTCCTCTCTTTTTCCCTTCAATAATCGCAATACTAAACTCAACAGTTTGAATTCATCAATGTATCTCTGATATAATGCAATCCAAACTTATTCCAGCTGAACCAAACACTCATCCTTAATTATAATGTAGATCTTAATTTTGTTTGTGCCTATATTTAATTTGATAGTTTTCTTGCGTCATGGATAAATGAGAAGCATGGGTGTTTATGTAATTGTTCTCTTAGCGCTTTTAAAACAAAGTGGATTACTCTCGCGCCATTTGAAAATGATGACGTATGATTGATTATGTATGTTTATAATAAACTTTTTGCACCATCAAATTATTAGGACGTAAGACTGATTATGTGATTTGATTTCCTTGTGCTATGAATTAATTGATAGCTACTACCACATGAATAGACGACATGCTTTGATGATTATGCATTTATTTACATTGCACCATAAAATTTCAATTTGTTAATTATTGCACCATGATATAAAATCTATGTATAGATGGTCATGTGTGTAGTTACTTCATGCGCTACTAAAGTGTTAATGAATATTGATTGAGTGAATGAATTCCCTTATGCCTTCAATCATGTTGATGAATTATGTGTTAGATTTTTTTCGCTATGGACTAATGATGATGCATAAATGATTATGCCTTAGATTACTCGTGGACATTGTCACAATGTTGATATATGATTTCACTTGTGATAGATTAATTGCACGCACCGAATGATGTTGATTTATGTTTAATCCAGTAATTAGATCACATGTGCATGTTCAAAATAATATTGATTATTGTTGAATTTAATGATTGATTAATCGCGCGCCTTGAAATAAATAGATGTCTTCCTTTGCATATTGAAAATAAAATTAAGTTGATTACATTACGCCTTAACTTATGTCGTTGTATGATGGATTTAGAAATTAAATTATCTTGTGCCTTGGAATTTATGTGATGTGTGATTGGTTAATAGAACACTATTGCGCCATTGATTATCGTTGATGTTGTTGTTTTTGGTCTTGATTTTGTTAGTTGGATGTAGACACCTCTTTGTTCCTCATAACAGTTGCCAACCCTGAGACCTTAAATGGTCAAAATCAATCGAATGAATCCTGGGCTTGAGCTTTTGTTATGTGTCTTGAAGGTCCCAACCTTGCAGATTAGGTTGGGTAGGTAGTGTCTTTATGTCATCTTTATGATTATCTTTATGTTATATTTATGTTATCCTTATGTTATCTTATGTCATCTTTATGTGATGAGTTGAACGATTAAAAGCATTGATGATTTCAGTTGATCTTGATGAGTTGATCTTGTATCACCATTTATGATGCTTGTTGATTATGTTTCGTTATATAAATGTGATGATGTGTTGATTATGTGTCGTTACTAATTATGTTGATGTATTGGTTGCGACGTTATTTGATTACGACAATGAGTCTCTTGTAATTCCTTTAATTATGATGTCATTTGATTATGTGATGTTGAATTATGTGTTGACGTTATTTTCCTAATGCTAAAAAAAATTACCTATTGTGCTTCGCTTTTCCTAGTTGTAATGGAGGGAACATTACATATGGTATCAGAGTGGGTTCAACCCCGTAACTTGGGATCATTACATCTTCCATTGTACTAAACAATTGATTAATAATTTATTGCTAATTAAATTGAATTGTCTCACTGCATGTAATCATTGTTAGAGGATTTTGTGGAGGCAGACGACGTTGTGCTAGGGGGGAGGTGTGACGCCTCTAGTAGCATCCATGCTAGAGGGGTATAACCCCCAAGGAGAAGTAAAAGTTATTGGACAGGAGAAAATTGTTGTGGGGGATGTGGTCGGGTTGATGAGGTCCTTTCAGAGGATGTCAGAGGCCTTGATTAACCATCTAGATAGAGATGAGGCTAGGGATGTTGTACCCCCTAAGGGTCCACAGCGCACCCCAGTCGATATTGGTAGCATTCACAGAGAACTCGAGAAGGTCATGTATCCCAAGTTCTTGGGTGCCACAGATGGCGCAACCACCTAGGCATGGTTGAAGAACATGGATATGTTCTTCGCACTTTACGACTACACCTCCAACATGAAAGTTTGTATGGTGGTATGATCTTATATGGTGTAATATGCTTCTCCCACAACTGAACATGGTCGTCAAAGACGTGTCATGGGAACTGTTTGAGTAGTGGTTCCGGGAGAGGTATTTGTCAAAGGAATTCATTGAGAGACAACTCAATGAGTTCAATGCCCAATTCATGGAGCTTCTTAGGTATGCTCCACATCTAAACACCAAGAATCTCAAGGTCAATAAGTTTGTGTTCAACCTTAACATCAACATTCATGAAAAAGTAAGGATCCTAATTCCTTAGACGTTGCATGATGCAGTCCAGAAGTCCCTCATCATTGAGGAAGAGATGATCAACAGGGGTCAAGGTAGGACTCGTGCAAGACCGATGGGACAAGCGACACTGGGTGCACAACAACATCATACACTAGCTATACATTCATTAAGGTATTGAGGTACTTCGAGAGGATCCACATTCCCGACACCATAGTGACCGACGCCTCAGCAACAAACTCGCTACAGAGGAACAAAACACTAACAACAACTTCATCTGCAACAATAACAGTTTAGGCATGTTAAACAAAACATACCATGGTTTCAGGATGGTGGGCCAACAACTTCTACTTCAGGGACTAGAAGTACTGGATCGAAGATTGGACATTGGAAATGTGGAGAGCCATATTACTAGCATGACTATCCGGTTGAGAGGGACAGAGTAGTGGGGTTAGTCAGACACACTATAGTAGGAGATTTGGGCAAGGCCCATAAGATTCATGCAGCGGTGAGTAACCGCCAAGGAAAACACTATTCTATTTTTCTCAAGACGTCAGTTACCATTGCTGACAAGAAATTTAGTATTTTGATAGATCCTGGTGTTACATATAGATTTATTTTTGGTGCATCAGTAAAAAGAATTAAGGTAAAGGAAGTCAAACATGACGAGTTTATCTTCGTGGAAATGGATTCATGTGCCAAGCATAAGGTTGGAGGAAAGGTTACAAACTATAGCCTTAACCTAGGATATTTTGTCATGAATTCCAACCTGTACATCATGATATTAGGATATTATGATGTCGTGATCAGTATGGACTGGTTGGAATCACATGATGCAATACTCAATTGTAAGATGAAGTAGTTGAGTTTGACTGACGATGAGGAAAAGAGACGAGTGATTGTAGGAAGAAACTAAGGAGTTTCCTTAAGGTTCATTTATTTCCTATAGATACAGATGAGCATGCGAAAATGATGAAATATATATGAAATCCTAGCATTGAATGACAAGTGCGTGGAGGAAGGATTAGAAAACCTTCTGGTAGTATGAGAGTTTGTGGACGTGCTCCTAGAAGAGTTACTAGGTTTGTCACTCGAAAGAGAGATGTAATTTACCATCAACTTAAACCTGGAACTGAACTGATAGAAATAACGCCTTATCGGATGTCAACCCCTGAGTTACAGGAGTTGAAAATGAAATTGAAGGAGTTGTTGGACCTAGGACTTATATGTCCAAGTGTGTCACCTTGCGGCATGCCTGTTATTCTCATATGGAAGAATGATGGGTCATGGAGACTCTGTATTGACTACTATCAATTGAACAAGGCAAGGGTCAAGAACCAGTATCTGTTGCCAAGAATAGATGATTTGTTTGACCAAATGAAGGGCACGACTATGTTTTCAAAAATTGACTTGATATCAAGATATCACCAGTTACAGATCAAAGAGGGAGACATTCCTAAGACCGCATTCAAGATGAGGTTTGGGCATTACGAGTTTACCGTTTTACCATTTGGACTAACAAACATCCCAAGGGTATTCATGAGCTTGATGAATGGGGTGTTCCGCGAATACTTGGAAAAGATTTTTCAAGTTTTCATTGATGACATATTGATATATTCTCAGACGACGGAAGAAAATGACAAACATTTGCGCTTGGTACTACAATGTTTACGAGAAAACAATTTTTACGGGAAACTGTCGAAATACTCTTTTTATCAATCAAGGATTCATTATTTAGGGAATGTTGTTTCTAGCGAATGCATCACTGTGGATCCAACAAAGCTAGAGTCTATTATGGAATGGCCTCCACTGACGAACGTACCATAAGTATGTAGCTTAATGGGTTTAGCAGGATATTATCGACGGTTCGTCGAAGATTTTTCGAATATAGAATATCCGATCACAGAATTGTAGAAGAAAAACAAGAAGTTTGTAAGGACCGAGAAATGTGCAGAATCATTTCGAAGGCTCAAGGATATTTTTACGACAGTGTCGATACTGAAATTCCTCGGCATGGATGAGGACTTCTTAGTAGGCACAGATGCATCCAAGGAAGGATCAAATGGAGTCTTGATGCAAGACGAGTGAGTGATCACTTACATCTCAAGTAAATTAATAAATCATGAAGAGAAATACGCGATGCATGATTTGGAGTTATTGGCCATTGTTTATGCCCTGAGAGTGTGGAGACACTACCTGATTAGATGAAAATTCGAACTAAAAACAGACAATTGTGGTTTGCAGCACATTTTTAAGAAAAGTGACTTGAACGCGTGTGTTATCGGACAAATCGGTAGGTGCAGACATTAACTGATCTCCCTAGATCCACCTAGATATAGAACAAAACACACCAGAACATGATGCTTTCCTTAAGTTTTAGATATTGAATTTACTAACTAAGAGGGATAGGTGACATACCGTTTAAACGTCACTTCCTCTCACCATCGTCGTCCTAGCTCCGTTCCAACGTTCATACAATGATGATCCTACAAAATAACGCAACCAACCAAAGTGATAGCAATTGCATAAACTCAATATAAACCTATGTATGTGATCAAGGAATCATACAATAAAACACAACAAGCTTTATATGAAAGAATCATATTACTGTAGCATATTAAATGTGAAAGAGAGATTACAACCATGGCCTTGATGTCACAAGGTCATTTCCAACTGTCCTTTATTCCCCACATACTTTCACTCCAAGAATTCTGAGAGCATAGATTTGATAATATTCACAATCTGTCTTGACAAAGTGGCTCATCTAGCCAAGCTAAAAATCTCCAAAGCTCTATCCAATCCAAGCTAATCCCAAAAGCCCGAAAGCTAACCAAAAGCTCAAAAGCTAACCAAAGCTAACTTTCTCCATGAGAACTCCTCTCCTTTTATAAGTTGAAGAGGATAAGGTGAGGAGGTTAGGATGATCCCACTAAATCATGAAAGCGAGTAAGATCCAAACCATTCAGATGCCACCTCACCATAGAAGTTTCTCCTTCTAGAAGATTCGAGAAAACACTTGTTTTTACCACGTGTAGTCATTCTCGCACCTTGCCTATAGAGAAACCTACGAACATATCTCACCCTAGCTATGGTCCAACCTGCGAGAATGAGGCATTCTCGCACCCTGCCTATATAGCAACCTGCAAACTTCCTTTTTTACAGGGCTTTTACAAAGGAAAATGCAACTTCTTTTCTCAGGAAAAGTTCTTCTCCCTTCTCTCTTCAGGAGCTCATGCCACTGACCCCTCTGAAGGCAATAGATAGGTTTACATCATTAACGGTCATAGGGATAACAAAAATAATGTGTAACAGAGAGCTCCCCAAAGTATGAAGTTAGAACAGAGTGATAGCTGAAATACTTTGTTGAGTGTGTGTAGGGAACAAGAAACAGTCGGTCGGAAACCTGCCAACAAACAAGGAAATATAGTACAATAATATATCATCACTGAGGTAGGCATTCCCATACTCATAATACAAATGACTCAAAGCATAAATGCTGACATGGAAAGATCCATGTCAAGTAAGACAGGTCATGGCCACGAAACAGACACTGTGGATCTATGACTCAAATTTGAACATAGCCACCAAAAATACACTGTGGATCTATGTGTTAAAGTCTCAAATTTGAACATAGCCACCAGACATACAATGTGGATCTATGCAATAGTACACTGAATATACTCCAACGCAACCTGGATCTATCAGAAAAATATCCAGGGTCTTCATCTCTATCACTCTATAGTACGAATCTAACCATGTGAATACATGTGTTGAAGTTGCACATGGTAGAAACCACTTGATTACCGATCATTAGTGTATACCGTTAACAAGTGCGAGGGAAATCACCATTAATGTCAATGACTCCCAAGGTACTCTTGTACAATCCAATGAATGTGAATCAATGAGCTTAGGTCGAACACTCGACGAAATCTCTCGATCAGGGGTCGATAATGAAAACCCACTGTCGAAAGCGAGGAAACCTGCCATTGAGGCATGCAATTTCCAAGGTACCAATTAGTTTCTAAGTCTAATTCTTGGATAATGAGTTGAAGTCGACAGGAAAAGACTCGTCACAGGAGGGCCTTAATGTATCCCACATCAATGACACGAAACAGGTAACAAGATTTGATGTAGATCAGAGTAACAAGTGATTCAGGACTAACTCAGGGATGGACAACGTAATAGAAGGCTTAAAAACTGTAGAAATGGCCGACGCAATAGAAGGCTTTCCGGGTTAAACTTCTCTTTGAAAATATTGACGACACGACAACTATCTTGGAAACACTGAATCAACAACAGGGATCACAGACCAATTTTGTAATCTTATAAAGGAGTATGATCAGGAGACAAGTGGATTTTCCGACCTAGACACAAAGCGAGTGAAAGGGTGTCATGTTCAAATGTGACTCTTCCACAGAATACAGGTTTAGACACAATTCTTTCCCAATTTTTTCCCCCACCATTTCTGGCGAGTACCTCTTTATTTTTTCACAAGCTTGAGGAGGATAACATATGCTTGTAATGTAAGCTCATCCTTCGGATGAGTCCCTCGAAGTATGTTTAACGAACCCTAGCAAGGAGTGGTTCGGTCCCATTGTGGGTCTTTCGATGTTTATTTAACGAGTCCAAAGAAAGAAAACTCATGGGTTTTTCATGTTTAGAGAGTCTAAAAAACACTTAAAGAAAACTCAGGTCCCATATGGTCCTTTCAATGTTTGTTTTATGAGTCCAAAGAAAGAAAACTCATGGGTTTTTCATGTTTAGAGAGTCTGAAAAACACTTAAAGAAAACTCTCTCAGTTCCTTTTTTGTAAAGTAGTCTGATGAGACCGAAAAAGAGATAAACTATCGCTCAACAGAGGTTTTCTTCAAATACTTTAACGAGCGTGAAAAAAACAATATCGTTCGGCAATATTTTCATGTTTAGAGTCTGAAAAGAGCTTAAAGAGGACTCCAGGGGGTTCCTTTTTCGTATAACCTTTACGAGTCCGAAAAAGTGATAAAAGTATACTCGGTTACATTCTCATTGATTTACGAGAAAGAACAAAGACTAAGCTCGGTAACTTATTCTCATGTATTTATGAGCATGAGAAAGAACAAAGACTAAGATCGGGATTGTTTTCATTTTTACGCAAGCTTTAAAACAAAACAAAACTATTCTTGGACCTGGTTTTATTTTTACACAAGCTTGAACCAGAGGAAACTATACTTGAGGTAAGTGGTTTCACTTTTACACAAGATTGAACCATAGAAAACTATGCTTGTGACTTCCCAACGCATAACACAGGGATGGTTGGTAATTAGTCCCCAGCTTAAGAAGCTAGCGGCTCAACTTCAGCATGAAGTCCAGAGGCTGAGGCAAATGCCCCCCAAAATTCATTTCATCCAACAACAAAGGAGAATGAAATGAATCTTCAAATACTAGACAAAGGACTCGACTCAAACAGAGAGGGGGAAAACTATTTCATTTTTTAACGAGCTTGACACAGAAACAAGAACTATTCTCATAACCTCTGTTTTATTTGTTAACGAGGTTTCCACAGAGACAAAAAACTATCCTCTTAATTGGTTTCATTTTTTAACAAGATTGAAATAAAAAAACCATGCTCAAAGACATGTGTTTCATTTTTTAACGAGGTTGCCTCAGAGATGTAAAAACTATCCTCAGAGTCTCTCTTCTTGATCATGGATTCCAGTAGGACAATGCTCCAGAAAGACACCATGTCAAGGGACAAAACTCGGTCATGGCTTCCAAGAGGTCTTCACTGGAAGGAAGAAATACACTCTGGAAGGACACCATGTCGAGGGTCATGACAGGACTAAATAGATCAGGCTCTAACAACACTATCGAAGATATCACCATGTCAACTACTGGATCTAAGTCATTAGAAGTCGAAGCCATGGGATACAATGCCACATAATTGACCTATGGCAGGGGTGATACTGGCTGCATATAAGAAACATTTAGGGAGGCAATCCAGTCAGTGTCAATGAATGAAAGTTGATCAACAGTCACAACTCGTCCATCGTGAGGGAAATATATCACACGAAAAAGAGTAGACACAATAGCTTTCATGGCATAGACATAATCTCACCCAAGGAGTAAATCAAAATCCAAGGGGTCTTGGACTACCATGACGTCAATAAAGACAGTTTTCCCTCCCAAAGTTATAGGAAACTGAGGAAGGGTCCCTAAAGATTGACTGGTTCTTCTATTAAAAGCTAACAGATTCTGCGTAACCGACACAAGCTGAGGACAACCCAAAGCCTGCCAAGCAATAGAGGACAAAATACTAATGGACGCACCTTCATCTATCAGTGTCTGAGGAACATATCAACCACAAACCTGTACTGTAATCTGGAAAGGAATGTGAGAGGGAAGACGAGGTCCAGTTAGCACACCCCAATCAAAATTGATGGCCTCATAACTTGGAGGGGGTTCCATGGGAGGAGGAGGAATAGCCCCCGGCATGGTAGATTTTGTATCAACGAGAAAAATGTGGGTAGTATCGGGTTTACTCTCTAGTGGGAGAGTAGGATCGATCGATGGAGAGATCAGATCGACCACTTGAGTTTCATTCTCCAAGGAGAGAATGGGGTCGACAGATGGAAATGAATCAACCACTTGGGCAACACTCTTTAACGGGAGAGTGGGATTGACTGAGTATGGGATGGGATCGACTGCTTTGTCAACTGGTTCAATTAAGGACGTGACCAGATTGACCACTTGATCAACCAGACTGATTGATGGAGGAACCAGATTTATCATTCCATCAACTATAGGAGGGTCAAGAGTAAGCTTGCGATAAGAGGCTGGAAGTTGAGGCTGTGAAACAGGTATGTCTTCCATAAATTTCGAGGCTTCTTCCATATGAGGGAAAAGGTGAGTTAGATGACTCCCTTTGCATAACATACACGAGAAATTGACTCTACTTTTCTTCTTCTCAACGATATCTTGACTAGTTGACGGGAGGTCATAAACATGTTGTTTAGAGGCTGATGAAATGGATTGGAAAGGGTGTGTATACCATGCTTCTGTAACCTTGGATAGACTAGGGCAATCCTTAATAAGATGGCTACCCTTTCAAAGCCTGCAAGGGTACTTGGGATTACGAGTTGTTTGGGTGATCTTGAAATCATCAACACTCCCAGCATGATTAACAGTAACTGGTTGTTTTCCAACATGTTTGACAGTGGTTGGAGGTTTTGACCCTCGCTTATCTTTCTTCTTCTTAATCTTTCTTTTATTCTTCTTCTTATTCACCGGGTTACTAGCTTCAGAACTTTCACCCGACGAAGAAGATGAAATGGAAGGCGACATTGCAAGCGAAGAAGGCGAAGAAGACCTTACTGGTGAAGAAGGTGAAGGATCAACATGAGGTTGATGCTCTTGGGGGGAAGTTCTTGTGACTGAAGCACTAACTGCATTCGGGATTACCTGAGTGGAAAACAACCATACCGGTAATCCAATAGTGAGACCTGGAAGGCTCAAAGTAGCGATGTGAGGAGGACCAATGTTTCCATAGGAAGGAAAAATAAAAGGTTCCCCTGGAGAAGGAGTTCCTTCATTGGTCATTATGGGAATTGACGCCATTAAATAAATCCAACCTAGAGCCTGCTAGGGAAAACAAACAAAACACACTAAAAATCTAGGAAGCAAGCAAACAAACAAAACCTTCTCACAATGAACACACTAGTTAGTGATGAAATCCAACGTCATGGAAACAATGTAAGAAATGGATGAGATAGAGCGGGTGGAAAAGTTACGTTGACTACCTACTTAATGGACTTACACCCTGGTGCAAGCTCCCACACATAATCGTGGCTATACCCTCCAGGGAGCCCGAGTGAGTTTGGCCAACGTCGATTCTAGGTATAGTGAAGACTTTCCCCTCCACAATCACCTCGTGTAAATAACCTAGAGAGATAGGCCACTAAGGTTACCAATTACTATAGTGATGCCTGGGGAAACAATCGACAATCTGATCCATGCGCAAGGGCAGGGTATCTAGCCCGAAATCAACTTGAAAGGATTCCACTCATCATTGTGGGTATACCTCTCAAGCGACCCCCATAATACGCGCAACCTATACACCAAGACCAACAAAGCAGGGTGAGTAACTCTGCAAGTCTCAATGCGACCTTGTGATTGACCCTTGTGTTAGAAGGGCTTCCTAGGAAAAAATGTAATAAGTGGATTTAACCGCTCCCTAACTCAAGATTCTATGTTTTTTTGCAACTTTGGAAAGTAATCTTTCACACCTATTCCAAAGCCCTACAACTAATCTAATGTAGGTTTGCTACCAGAAAATATAAAAATGTCTAATCAATTTTTATAAGCGCTTTATTTTATGGCTGTTGTTACTCAAAAGGAAGATGGTGTGGACAATATGG
>ML802536.1:35253-51136 GCA_009831015.1 Picea engelmannii | reverse complement strand
TCTTTCACACCTATTCCAAAGCCCTACAACTAATCTAATGTAGGTTTGCTACCAGAAAATATAAAAATGTCTAATCAATTTTTATAAGCGCTTTATTTTATGGCTGTTGTTACTCAAAAGGAAGATGGTGTGGACAATATGGTATTTTCACCGACTCGAAAATTATGCAAAGATATGAAGATGCAATATTTTCATTTCGATGAAAGCTATGCTACGAGAAGGAGAAAACATTTATCATTCCCATATGCACAATGTCCCAAAATATATTAAACTCATCAATATTAAGATTCTAAAAAAATGAGAAAAAGGTACTGAACACCAATGCACGATTCATGGCCCCCCCCAGCCATGAGGGGGAAAAGTTTTCATAATTTAAGATCAAAAAATGCCAAGAATCATTCAATTTTGCTACTTCAAATGCAAGGATGCCCCCAATCTAATATAAAGCAAGAAATTAAATCTTTTTGTTTCAAAAATTTCACTAAAAGCAATAATGAACTTTCTTAAAACAAAGAAACCCAAAATAAAAGTTTTCTTTTAAAGTGAACTATTCAGAAGAAATCTGATCTTTCCCCAAACAATTCTAAAGAAAACACATGCTTTGTAATTGAAAGACACTCAAAGCAAGAGACTAATTCTTCAAAACCAAACAAAGAAAAGATGGTTAAAAGCAACTCAAAGAATGTCAAGCAGACTGTAAACAGATCAATATAGGGTCCAAAAGTTCAATCCCGCTGATCAAAGCAAAACTGGGTCATCAAAAGATGACAAGACCCAATCCAAAAAAGTTTACAAACAAGTTCGCAGCCTAGCAATAGAGTGCAGTGCGAGAATTAGGTATTCTCGTAGGCTAGACATTGGTAGGGTGCGATAAGTTCACACCTAACTGAACAGTAGGGTGCGAACATCAATGATTCTCGTAGGCCACTAAAGGGTACAGTGCGAGGATGCCTGTAAACAAGAAAAAAATTGAAAAGGGACTAAATTTGAGTGAACTTTCAGATCCAGAGAGTCTGGATGGATCTCCCACAGACTCAAAGACCAGAAAACAAGCAATCAAAGCAAGGGAAACTAGACTAAATAGGAAACAATCCGTTCCCCAGTGGAGTCACCAATTTTGTTATTGGAAAAATCGGTAGGTGTGGACACTAACTGATCTCCCTAGATCCACCTAGATCTAAAAAAAAAACACACCAGAACATGACGCTTTCCTTAAGTTTTAGATATTGAATTTACTAACTAAAGAGGGATAGGTGACATACCGTTTAAACATCACTTCCAACGTTCATACAATGATGATCCTGCAAAAGAACACAACCAACCAAAGTGATAGCAATAACATAAACTCAATATAAACCTATGTATATGATCAAGGAATCATACAATAAAACACAACAAGCTTTATAGGACAGAATCATATTACTGTATCATATTAAATGTGAGAGAGATTACAACCATGGCCTTGATATCAAAAGGTCCCTTCCAACTGTCCTTTATTCCCCACATACTTTCGCTCTAAGAATTATGAGAGCACAGATTTGATAATATTCACAATCTATCTTGACAAAGTGGCTCATCTAGCCAAGCTAAAAATCTCCAAAGCTCTATCCAATCCAAGCTAATCCCAAAAGCCCCAAAGATAACCAAAAGCTCAAAAGCTAACCAAAGCTAACTTTCTCCATGAGAGCTCCTCTCCTTTTATAAGTTGAAGAGGATAAGGTGAGGAGGTTAGGATGATCCCACTACATCATGAAAGCGAGTAAGATCCAAACCATTCAGATGCCACCTCACCATAGAAGTTTCTCCTTCTAGAAGATTCGAGAAAACGCTTGTTTTTCCCACGTGTAGGCATTCTCACACCCTGCCTATAGAGAAAACTGTGAACATCTCGCACCCTAGCTATGGTGCAACCTATGAGAATCAGACATTCTCGCACCCTGCCTATATAGCAACCTGGGAAATTCCTTTTTTACAGGGCTTTTACAAAAGAAAATGCAACTTCTTTTCTCAGGAAAAGTTCTTCTCCCTTCTCTCTTCAGGAACTCAGGCCACTGACCCCTCTGAAGGAAACATATAGGTTTACATCATTAACGGTCATAAGGATGATGAAAATAATGTGTAATAACGTGAAAAAGGCGTTGGTCAGAACTACTTAGCGAGTACGAATTGGAGATTACCTACATAAAAGGAACGATGAACAAAACTGCTTAGTCGTATTAGACCACACAAATTTTCGGTGATACCTATTCAGAAAAATATTCGAAAAATGATTATAACTTTAAAGTGTGGCGATGACTGGTATATAGAGGTTAAGGAAAATATCGAACAAGACACCATGTTGGTACCAAAGTTAGAGGGATTTAATTTGGAAAACGACGTATTAATGAGTTATAATAACCGGATTTACGTACCTCCTAATGACAAATTAATAAGTTTGATATTAAGTGAAGCTCATAGAGTAGTGTACATGGCTCATCTAGGAGTCACAAATATGAGGGAATACCTTATGCCCTTATTCTTGTGGAAGGAATGAAGTCGGACATAGTTAACTACATGGTTATATGTCTAGAATGTCAGCAAGTGAAGGATGAACATAAACATTTGGCATGATTACTACAACCACATGCTATTCCAGAATTGAAATGGAAAGTCATTTTGATGGAATTTATTGTGGGATTGCCACTGACGGTAAGGAGGCACGTCTTGATTTTCATGATAGTTGACACTCTGACGAAGAGTGCACATTTTATCCTTGTGCATACGATGTATCAGGCGCCAAACATAGCTAGAGTTTTCATCAGCGAGATTGTGAGATTGCATGGCATCCCTAAAAGGATCATATCCGATCGAGGATCAGTGCTTATAGGACGATTTTGGACTAGTTTCCAAGAGGCCTTGTGAACCCAACTTAACTTTAGTACCACATATCACCTAGAGACAGATGGGAATACAGAAAGAAGGAATCAAATATTGGAAGATAGGTTGTGTATGTATTTGATGGACAAAGAAAATAAGTGGGAAGAGTTCTTTCCACTGGTAGATTTTGCGTACAACAACAACTATAAAAGCACCATTAAGATGGAAACATTTGAGTTTCTTTACAAGTGACCATGTCAGACACCTTTGAGTTGGGATCTACTTGAGGATAGGGTCCTAGTAGGACTAGAAGTGATCCAAGAAATGGAAGAATGAATGCAAAAAACAAGACAAAGGGTTAAATAAGTGAAATATCGACAGAAGAGTTATGTCGATGCACATCGCGTTTACTGTAGTTATGAATTTGGTGATCAAGTCTTCCTGCTAGTGAAACTGCACAAGAGTTTGATCAAGTTTGGAAAGGGTGATAAAATCTCTCCTAGTTTTTTGGTACCTTTCAAAGTTGTGGAAAAGAAATGGCCTGTGGCCTATCGACTAGCCTTGCTCGATTCTTTGAGGCTTATGCATGATGTTTTTCATGTATCTGTTTTGAGACATTATGTTAGTGATCCTACACATGTGATTGACATGAGTTCCTTGCAAGTGTCTGGCGAGGTTGCACTCACGGTCGAGCTAGTCCCCATTTTAGACCATCACATTCGATAACTACGGTGTCAAACAGTCGATCAAGTCAAAGTACAATGGGACAATTATAGTCCACACTCGACTACTTGGGAGGACGCTTATGATATGCGCCAACAGTTTCCATATTTTTTTTATAGTTAGACATTTAGATCTTATCAAATGCTTTAGTTACTGCATTTTTATACAGTGAAAATCCGGGAGGAAGTTTAAAACAAGAGGGGGTGTATGTAACATTCCACTCTTGGAAGCACATGTTATTGACTTATTCTTTGAGGAAACTTGTGTGTAAGTGATCCGGTTTTAGTATATGGTTGTTTGTTCTCTTATGGATTGTTATGATAATGTTGATGGATTATGATGTTATGTTATTTGATATTTATGGATTGACATATGTTATTGATGAATTTCCCCTGAGTGTGCAGGACACTTGACAGATTGAGGATGTTAAGGGAATCAATAGACCTCCTTGGACTCCAGATCGAGTCAGGGAGTGGATTGTATTGGTTTGGGTATTTTATTTATGCATGTGACATATGATCGGGTATATTATGATGTTGTTTATAAATCATTGACATTGTTTCGTTGATGGATGCAAGATGATGATTGTTTGATAATAAGACTCACATAAGGAGTAAAGGGGCCATGCATAGCAACTAGATGTTGAGGGAGAGGTGTGGAAACAACCCTGTCACATCGTACTAGAACTCTCATCATGGCTCGAATTATAGGTTAACAACTAACTAGTTTGAGAGATCCACGATGCCTTAAGGAAAGATTGAGATAGTCGCTTACAAAATTTCTAAGGGGTGCGCAATAAGGTAGGGTCCTTATTCCTTAGAGGCCCTTAGTTTCTCACAAGGTCACCCGAATGGAGTGCTGACTCCAGGGGTTGGAAAACTACCAAAACCAATCAAAAACGAGTGGCACACTTGGAGAACGAAGTGCATCTTGAAGGGAAAGTCATGAAATTAAAAATTTGAATCAAAGTTGAGTGGAACCCTTGGAGCACGTAGTGCGTCTTGAAGGGCACGTCATGGTATTTAAAAAAAAGAGAGAGTCAATGAATCTAGATGGCCTAGAAAACTTGAGTGAATGTTAAACATTATAAAATCTTGAGCACCTGTTGAATTAATTATTTGATTAATTAATTAACTAAAGAATGAATTTATTAAGCACAATCTCTAAGGGTCTAAGCTTGTACAAATATGAATTTAACTAAGCCTAAGTCTAAGATCAGTGAGAAGACTAAAAACTGATTTATAAATTAAATAATGAGGGCTAAAGTAAATCCATTTAAGAAATAAATAAAACAAATTTAAAGAGTGATTTAATACACATTTTGAAAGTAAATAACAAAATTAGAAATTTAAAATACGAAAGGAATAAAGCGTACAAGAAGGTGTAAGCATAGAAAGGTATCTAAAGTCTAGTCTAACTAGAGAACATTCCTATTTTAACTCAACGCCGTTTTAGAAAGGTGACAATCATAAAAGGGAAATAAAGGGAATAAAGGGACAACTAGGAGTGATTTTAGGAGCGCTTTTAGGATGGGTGAGGGAAATTGACTTTTATTTAAATTAAATTGTGAATTTACTTGTGCAACCAAGGAAACGAGAGATAAGTTTATGGGGGTAATAATTCCTAATAAAATTTTAAAAACAAATTAAATGTGCAAATGGAAAATTGTCACTAAGGAAATTCTATAAAACAAATGGCTGAGAGGAGGAATTGATCACATTGGTTATGAGTAAGGTTATGCTGCAGAAATTCTCACTGGTTTTACTTGTGAGAGTTGGGATACCTAGCTCAAGAGAGAGTGGTGGCACTACCTTGCGAGGCGAGCTAGGAACTAGAAGATTCTGGTTGTCTTTGTGTGTGGCCCCTTTGCATCTTGGGGGCCTAAGGGGCAAGAAAAGTACCCCTAGCGTTGGCTTGGAGGTACCAGTGTGTAATATCCCCCCGTAGTGCCCCAGTTATATTATGAATTGTAATCATGTTTTGTAGGCTAGTGAGCCGAGTATTGATAAGTTAGTGGGCTTATGTGTTTATTAGGCTGGAGAGACTGAGTGTTAAAGGATAGGAGCCTTTTTTTGTATATGTAACTATGCAAAACATTAATAAAAATATAAGCATCCATGCATGCAGACCGACCACGAAGAAAGACTGATGGGGGACTATGCTTCCATAGAGTGGGTAAAGGAAAGAGGGGCTGAAAGGTTGGAAAGAGAGGCTAACTATTGAGCCTAGGGGATAAGATCAGGGGCTTAATCCCTTGAGAATAATAATCTATTATTATTCTAAAGCTCTATGACAAAACATGTTTTTTTTATCCTAAGTCCTAGGAGAGGCAACGCATGCAGCTCCATCTGTGCAAAAGGGAACGCATGCAGCTCCAAGAAGACAAGGGTTGACCTGGGCGCATGTAGTTAAAAGATGAAGCATTAGCTGAGTTCAGGGTTCGTCCTCCATTCTGTTTTGGGCTATCTTAAATCGAGAATTTCTTCTGGTCTTTTTCGTTGATCCTCCATTCAGTCATCTGTTGTCTGGATTGTCTGGTGGATGCGTCTGATCTCTACATGAATACCCTCACATAGTTCTGAACCTGAAGCCTGTGATGTTTTCTTGAGAAGCCAGTACACCCTCTGTCTGAACTATTGAGTCTGTGTTTGACCTCTGCATGGATTGCTTGTCATGCATTCTGAAAATTGGTGTTACCTGAATCGTGTTGTGTCTTAGTGTCATGTTGTCGTTTTCTGGATGTCCACACCCAATTTTCTTGTTGTTTCTGTCACCCGTGAGTTAACCAAAAGTTGTTGCTACTGATGATTCCTGAACTTGTGGAAATTGAGTTGAAAAATGGTTGAAGAACTAGGTTGTCAGGCCCGTGGTAGAAGAGGTAGGTTGTCATGCCTGTGAGAAGCTCTCTCCAGGTGAGAGAGTCTGTTGGGAAGTGGTTTTTTCCAAGAGAGAGTCCAACACCAGCTACGGAGCTCTGCAAATTCCTGATCCAGCCTGTTGTCGAGACCTAGTGAGGGAGGTGAAGCACCGATGGATGGTGCTTGTGAAGGTGTATACTCCCGAGTGGAATGGGAATGTAGGGAATGATATTCCGTGAGTAGTGGGCGTAAGAAGGCTCTTGGAGAGAATCCTTCTAGTTTCTCTGTGTAGTTTTCCTGTAACCTTAGCCTAGTGTAGGATTCCTTTGCCTTGGGTGGAGCTTGGTCCCAACGCGAGGGTGACCCACTACTAAGCGTGATGAGAAGCGTGTTCTAAGGATGGGAGGTTCATGGAAGGTCTCCACGTGGTTGGTGGAGTTACTACAGTTTCAAAGATAAGTATATGCATGTGTTTAATTTCAATTAAAATGCATGTTTGTGATGCTTGCAATATTATCATGTATTCCTTTGCAATGATATTTACTGATATTTCGATTAATTTTGTATGCTAGAAGTAATACTGTGATTACTCTGTGTTGTCGGTTAAATTTCATTAAATCTATTAATTAGATTTAATATGCATTATGTATATAAATTTATGAGAATGTTTCGTGTAGTAGCATTTCCTGACAATGGGGTTGATGGTAGAGTATGTTACAATATGGTATCAGAGCCATGGTTGCAACACTGAGCCTAGATGGGCCATGTTGGTGGAAATCGAAGCAAGAGTTTCGGAAAAGAATTGTTGTCGAAATGGACAAAATTTAAGTTTAGAGCCAAGGTTTCAACGCTGAGCCTGGATGGACTGGATAAGTGGTCTTTGGACCCGAGGTTTCAAGAGGAAATTTTATCTGGAGGAACTATTTTCGAACCTTAGAATTTTTTTTTTTTTGAGTGCCATGGGTTTACTTGGCCGTGTTACGAAGCTCAGGAGGAGTAGCAATATCGTAAAAATATGATAGAAGTGTTATTGGGCCGTAACATAATGTGGACTATGGGATCTGTTTGGAAGGAAGGGGAAACCTTTTATGACCATCGAATCTAGAGAAGGTGCGAGAGAGTATC
The DNA here is from genome assembly GCA_009831015.1 of Picea engelmannii. Lineage (NCBI taxonomy): Eukaryota > Viridiplantae > Streptophyta > Pinopsida > Pinales > Pinaceae > Picea > Picea engelmannii. Next base: position 43,574 of record ML802536.1, on the reverse strand, counting down.
CTGGAAACCTTTTGAAGTTCAACAATCGGGGGAAGCGAGGTGCACTGAGGCACAAAATTCTGAAATCTAAAACTCTGAGGTCCTGGAAGAGATCTACACCATATATCCGAGAGGAGAGATTGACTGTTATATCTTGAGAAGTCACGCTCAGGTTAGTCGCGAGAACCCTTTGAAATTCGTGAAATCGAAATATGGGAAGTGAAGAGAGGCGAATATCTCTGAAGCAAGAAATTGTGAAATGGATCTCGATCGTTGGTTTCAAGAGAGATAAGGACCGTCGATGATCCAAAGAGAATTCAAAACTGCAACAATCGAGAGAAGCGGGGTGTGCTGAGGCACAAACCTCCAAAACCCGAAACTCCGAAGTTCTGAGGAGATCTACACCGTATATCTGCGAAAAAGAGCTTGACCGTTGGATCAAGCAAAATAATAGATTGTTATTTTAGGAGTTTGGTTGTCGGGGGAAGTGGGATGTACTGACGCAGAAAGTCCCGAAGCCCGAAATTACAAAGTCCTGAAGAGCCAAAGCAGTGGGTCATGCTAACGCCACTTGGATGGACATGGACATATGGGATGTGTGTCACGTTCCAGTGAGTTTTGAAGGAAAAGGTTGATGTAGTGGGGCCAGATGACGTCGCCTGGGGTGATGTGGACCTTTCTAAGTGCACCATGTTTCACCATTGTGGTTTTTGACATCTGTGATGTGGGCTCAAAGGATAGAGGAGTCGGAAGTTTGGAAGTCACGAGATTGGAAGGAAGTGAGCATGAAGTCTTTCAACACTCGAAGTCCCTAGTAAGCGCCTATCGAACTAGCGTAAGGTCATAGCTCATGGTTGCATGGGTTGGGAACTGAGAGAAAAGGGTTAAGGCATGAAATTGTTACGACTGAGCAGAACTCGAAAAATTAATGAAATCTGAATGTTTTCTTAAATTGTGTTTGTTTATGAATGTTGTGGGATTTGTTAAGGAATAATGGTCTGAAAAATTTTGGTTGTCTGCACATTGTGATTAAAAAGTTCAACAAGTGCCAGAACCGAATAAAATTTCCACTGAGTGCAAAATAAATGGAAGAGGCACGAACGACTTCCGGTTCTAAGGATGAAACAAAAGGAATGGATGTCCATTTGGGAGTTCAAGGGTCGAACTCCAATGGGCATGGAGAGGAGATAGATAAGGAAGGGCATATGATGAAAATCATTGAACAATTACAGAATGATGCCCGGAATCACCGAGTAGATAACAAAAATATCATGAAAGTTAAGGAACAAGAAGGAGAATTCAACTCAAATTTGATGAAGAGTCTAGAGAGAATAGAAAAGAAGTTGGACAAGTAGAGAGACCTGAGCAAAATAGGGAGTCACCAGAATTTTGAGGGAACAAGATCAAGGAGTGTTGGTAGACACCATCATCACTCCCAAGGTCACTCCAAGTGGAGGGTACACAATAGTTCAAGCTCATCTCCTACCAAAAAGTAAAGGATATTTGGAGTGGATGAGATGAAGGGAGAAATGAAGAAGATTAAGCCTCCTAATTTTGACGGAGAACATAAGAAGGAGGAAGATGTTCAAACATGATTGCTTGGAATGAGGATATATTTCCAACTGCAGAATTATTCCTCTCATGCAGAAGGAAGAATTACGATGTATTAATTGAAAGGAAAAGCATCCATGTGGTAGGATCAACTTGTGCAAGTGCAACACATTAGAGAGAAAGATGTCACTTGCAAATAATTCAAGAGGTATTTTGAGAAGAAATACTTGACCAAAAAATACTATGACAGAAAGATGAAAGAGTTCTTTGAAATCAAGTTGGGCATAATGACCACTGGTGAGTATGAACGCATATTTTTTGAATTGTTGAAGTATGTCTCGTTCATCAAAGATGAGACTGTTAATATTCAAAGGTATCTGAGTGGACTACCACCTTCAATTGAGGACAAGATTTAGTATGATGACCCTAGGACTATGGAAGAAACAATAAGAAGAGAGAAATGATTATATGAACAACAAAGAGAAAATCCTACCTTTAGGAAGGCTTGGGATCACCAGAAGAAGTTCAAGAAAGAGCAGAGGCAGAAGGGAAACAAACCTCCCTTTTTCAGAAATAGTCCTCAAGGAAATCCATCATTTAGAGAGTCAGGAATGGCTGACATAGGGGAACAAAGGCCAAGGAAAATGCCCATTTAGTGTTGGGGTTGTCAGGGAAACCATAAGTATAGAGATTGTCCCCACAAAAATGGAAAAGAGAGAGCTATCCATAATGTTCAGCAAGCTGAAACAATGGAGGACATGGGAAGTATAATGACAAGGATCTATGCAGCCCTGGACAACAATAAAGATGAATTTGAGTTGCACATGATTGAAGTGGAAGGTATGATCAACAACCATACCTTTACTATTTTAATTGATTCAGGGGCTAGCCATAGTTATATAGATCCTAGAGTGGTGGAAAGTTTGCAATTGTGGAGAAGAAAACATGAAAAGTATTGGTTAGTGCATCTGGCTACAGGAACCAAGAGAAAATTCATTGAGTTAGTTAAGTCTTATCCAATGGACATGAATGGATTGAACACAAAGGCTGAATTGAATGTTCTAACTTTGGGTTCCTATGACTGTCTAATTGGGATGGATTGGTTGGACCAACACCACGCCACCCTGAACTATTGTAAAAAGGCATTCACTTGCCTAGATGAGGAAGGAAATTGAAAAACAGACCAAGAAATTCCTAGAGCAGTTGTTATCAGAGAAATCTCAACAATGCAGCTGAAGAAGTGCTACAGAAAAGGCTGTCAATTATTTGCAACCCATGTGGAGGAAAAACCTAAGGATAAGGTGTCAAGTATTGTATATCATGCGGTACTAAAGCAGTTTGAAGATGTATTCCAAGAGGTGCCCGAATTACCCCCGAAAAGGGATATTGACTTCTCTGTAAATTTGATGCCTGGAGCAGCTCTAGTGTCGAAATCTCCTTACAAAATGAGTACACCAGAGATGAAGGAACTACAATTGTAGCTTGAAGATCTTTTGAAGAAGGGGTATATACGCCCAAGTGTGTCACCTTGGGGTGCCCTGGTCCTTTTCGTGAAGAAGAAGGATGGGACGTTGATATTGTGTATCAATTTCCATCCGTTAAGCAAAGTGTCTGTTAAGAACAAGTATCCTCTGCCAAGGATCGATGATCTATTTGATCAATTGAAGGATGCTAAGATATTTTTGAAAATATATCTTAGATCAGGATATCACCAGGTAAGAATAAATGATGAATACATCAGAAATACTGCCTTTAGAAGAAGGTATAGTCATTACGAGTTCACAGTGGTACCATTTGGGCTGTCAAATGCACCTGTTGTTTTTATGTGCCTAATGAATGGTGTATTCAGGGACTATATGGACAAGTTTGTCATAGTCTTTTTGGATGACATCCTGGTGTATTCCAAGTCTAAGGAAGAGCATGAACAACACTTGAGGATGGTGTTGCAAGTGCTAAGAGAGAACCAACTCTATGCCAAGTTGAGCAAATGCTCGTTTTATCAGAAGAAGATCCATTACTTGGGGCATATTATTTCGAATGATGGGATAGTTGTAGATCCTAAGAAGATTGAGGCCATCATAGAATGGTTAGTGCCAAAGAACATGACAAAAGTTAGATCCTTTATGGGTCTAGCTGTTTATTACAGAAGGTTTATCGCAGATTTCTCGAGGATAGCTCACCTTATCACTTCCTTGAAAAGGAAGGAGAAGAAGTTGCAGTGGACATAAGATTGTGAGAAAATATTTCAATGATTGAAGCAACTTTTAATCAGTGCTCCAATCCCGAGGATTGCAGATCCGAATGAAAACTTTGTGGTATGAATAGATGCATGCAAAGAAGGACTGGGAGGAGTCATCAGTCAAAATGGATTCGTGATTTGTTATGAATCCATAAATTTGAAATAACATGAAACAAACTATGTCACTCATGATTTGGAGTTGGCAGCCATAGTGCACACTCTAAAGAAATGGATACATTACCTCATGGGAAGGAGGTTCAAACTGAGGATAAACCATAACAATCTGAAGTATTTGTTTGATCAATCATCCTTGAACTTTAGATATAGTAGGTGGTTGGATTTTCTTTGTGAGTGCGATTTTGATATCAAACATATCAAAGGGAAGGAGAACAAAGTGGTTGATGCACTTAGTAGGAGAGTACACGAATTACGTGCTACAACCATTATCATGTATCAAACCGATATAAAGAGCAGAGTTTTCGAAGCTGCAAATGCAAATTTGCAGTACATGGAGCTGGTAGCAAAGCTACAACAAGGTGATATGCCACAAAAAGTGGAAAATTATAAATTGGAAACCAATGGAACACTTATGTACAATAACAAAATTTATATACCTATTGTCCAGGACTTGAAACTTATGATTTTGCATGAAATGCAAAACGTACCTTATGTTGGGCACCTTGGATACTAGAAGATTGTGGCAGCAGTCAAGAGCCATTACTTTTGGCCAAGTATGAAGAAGGAGATTGCAGAATACATCTCTAGATGTATGGAGTGCTAGAAGGTTAAAGCTGAGCACCGACACCCAACATGATTGTTGCAGCCTTTACCCATTCCTGAGTGGAAGTGGGAGGTAGTGACTGTGGATTTCATCACAGGATTGCCGAGAACAGGCAAGCAACATGATTCAATCATGGTGGTAGTGGACAAGCTTACAAAAGCTGCCCATTTTATGATGTTAAAGACTACTCACAAGGCAACGGATGTTGCCGACATCTTTATGAAGGAAGTGACATGATTGCATGAAATTCCCAAGACAATTGTGTTTGACAGAGACTCGAAATTTACCTCAAATTTCTAGAAAGGGTTATTCAAGGGGTTTGGAACAAATCTGAACTTCAGTGTAGCCTATCATCTTGATTCGGATGGGAAGATAAAGTGGGTGAATCGAGTAATAGAAGCCACAGTAAGGATGTATATGATGGAAAAACCATTGAAATGGGAAGAATACCTGCACTTGGTAGAATTCACCTACAATAATGGGTATCAAGCATTGTTGAAGATGAGCTCTTTTGAAGCACTTTATGGCAGAAAGTGAAATACTCTAGTAATCTGGGATAATCCAGCTAACAGGGCAGTAGTTGGGCCAGAGTTACTCAAGGAAATTGAAGAACAAATGCTAAAAATTAAGTAGAGTTTGAAAGCTTCCCAAGATAGGAAGAAAATTTATGTTGATAAGAACAAAACCCATAGAGAGTTTAAAGTGGGAGAGCATTTTTTCTTGAAAGTGAAAGCTAACAGAAGTTCCCTGAAGCGGGAAAACTGCGCCAAGTTGACAACCAGATTTTGTGGGCCATTTGAAATCCTAGAAAGGATTGGGCTAGTTGCATATATGCTTGCATTACCTGCATCCATGACTATACATCATGTGTTTCATGTTTCATTGCTTAAGAAATATATACCTAATGCTAATCATGTTATCAATTGGAATGTGATTCAGGTGGAGGAAGAAATTGTCTTGCAAGTGCATCCTGTGCACATATTGGACTGGAAAAGAAAACAGCTCTGAAATCGAGTCGTAGGTCTTGTAAAGGTTCAGTGGAACTGGTATGGTACTAATGACGCAACATGGGAACATGAAGATGCTATGCAGGAAGAATACCTGGATCTTTTTGAAGATTTTGAAAATCTTGTTGATGTTCTGTAAAAGTTGAACTGAGGATAGTGCAAAAATAAGGGGAGGGGATTGTAATATCCCCCGGTAGTGCCCCAGTTATATTATGAATTGTAATCATGTTTATGAATTGTAATCATGTCTTGTAGGCTGGTGAGGTGAGTATTGATAAACTAGTGGGCTTATGTGTTTATTAGGCTAGAGAGCCTAAGTGTTAAAGGTCAGGAGTATGTTTGTGTATATGTAACTATGCAGAACATTAATAAAAATATAAACATCGTTGTGTGAAGACCGACCACGAAGAAAAATTGACGGGGGACTAAGCTTCCACAGAGTGGGTAAGGGAAATGGGGGATGAAAGGTTGGAAAGAGAGGCTAAGTGTTGAGCCTAGGGGCTAAGATTAGGGGCTTAAGTCCTTGAGAATAATATTCTATTATTATTCTAAGGTTGTGTGAGAAAACATTTTTTTTAATCCTAAGTCTTGGGAGAGGCAACACATGCATCTCCAAGTGTGTAAAAGGGAACGCATCCAGCTCCAGGAATACAAGTGTTGACATGGGCACATGCGGTTAAAAGATGAAGCATCAACTGAGTTCGGGGTTGGTCCTCCATTCTGCTATGGGTTGTCTGAAACCGATAATTCCTTTTGGTCTTTGCGTTGATCCTCCATTTGATCGTCCGTTGTCTGAACTGTGTGGCGGATGCGTCTGATCTCTACATGCATACCCTCATGCAGCTCTAAACCCGAAGCTTGCGATGTTTTCTTGAGAATCCAATACACCCTCTATCTGAACTGTTGAGTCTGTGTTCGACCTCTACGTGGATTGCTTGTCACACATCTTGAAAACTGGTGTTACCTGAACCGTGTTGTGTCTTAGTGGCATGTTTTCATTTTCTGGACGTCCACACCAAATTTTCCTGTTGTTGTTGTCACCCGTGAGTTAACCAAAAGCTGTTGTTGTTGTTGATTCCTAAACTTGCGGGAATTGAGTTGAAAACTGGTCAAAGAACAAGATTGTCAGGCCCGTGGTAGAAGAGGTAGGTTGTTAGGCCTGTGAGTAGTGCTCTCGAGGTGAGAGAGTCTGCTAGGAAATGGTTTTCTCCCAAAGAGAGTCCAGCACCACCTACGGAGCTCTGAGAATTCTTGATCTAGCCTGTTGTCGAAACCCAGTGAGGGAGGTAAAGCACCGATGGAATGTGTTTGTGAAGGTGTATAGTCCCGGGTGGAACAGGCATGTGGGGAATGAGAGTCCATGAGTAGTGGGTGTAAGAAGGCTTGTGGAGAGAATCCTTCCGATTTCTCTGTGTAGTTTTCCTGTAACCTCAACCTAGTCTAGGATTCCCTTGCCCTGGGTGGAGCTTGATCCCAGCTCGGGGGTGACCCACTGCTGAGCGTGATAAGAAGCATGATCTAAGGATGGGAGGTTTGTGGAAGGTCTAGACGTGGTTGGTAGAGTTACTACAGTTTCAAATATACGTATATGCATGTGTTTAATTTCTTTTAAAATGCATGTCTGTGATACTTTCAATATTATCATGTATTCCGTTGCTATCATATTTACTGTTAATTCCATTAATTCTGTATGCTAGTAGTAATACTGTGATTACTCTTGTTCTCAGTTAAATTTCATTAAATATATTAATTAGGTTTAATATGCATGATGTATATAAATTTATGAGAGTGTTCTGCGCAGTAGAGTTGCCCAGCCATGGGGTTGATGGCCGGGTACATTACACGGTGAAATCTCGACCATTAGAAAGCGCGAGGAAGGAAGGGATGCGAGTCGCTGAAGAAAGTCTGCAAGGTCCATCTTCGTTGTTTATAGTATGTGATAAATTGTTATACTATTTTGATTTAGAATTGTTAATAGATTTCCCTCGATTCTGAACTTGTATAATTTGAATGTATATGTAAAATGCGGAAATTCTATTCGACCTATTGGAATAATAAATTGTACAATACCTTTGTATTAGAACTTACGACTCTTTTATACTCAGTTTTTCCTTAATTTATATTGTAAAGCTCCAACTAATGGATAGGAAACTCTTACGAATACATGCGTACCTACGTTTAGTAATGCTGTAATAATTTATGTGTTAAAATTTGAATACAAATGAATAAGTAAATGGAGAAGCATAATCTATCGTTACCCAGTTGAGTCACACTGTTATCCCAGTTGAAAGATTTCACTTTTCTTGGTCGATTTCGCCCAGAACTCTCTGCGTTTTTACTAAGGAAACATATCCATGCTATGGGTGCCACTACCCAATGCTCTCACAAAAGAAACTATGTTATTTATTCTCCCTCAACGATTTAATTACCAAGAAGAACCTCTGCGTTTTGCAAGCTCAATCCACTGCCTCATTACCAGGGAGCAACCTCTGCGTTTTCTTCCTTGTCTAGTCTGTGTTTTTGCTTCCTTCTAGGTGAATTTTGATAAATTGTGAAGGACAGAGAAATGCAGAGAGAAAAGAATAGTATATTCAAATGTATGAAGAAGTACAGAACATAACTGAAGAGGTTAAGCAGTCAATTACAATGTAAGATGGTTGAGCTATATATGCTCAAGCAAGACAAAAATAGAAAGTACAACTGTCCAGTACAGCTGGCAGTGTACGGTCATACTGTTGAGGGTACAATATATTTAACACTCCCT
>ML802536.1:11375-21853 GCA_009831015.1 Picea engelmannii | reverse complement strand
TTGGAGGACACTCATATCAACCTCATGGGCATTCATGACAATGAGGCCATTTTCCTTACTCAAGAAGAGAAGGAACTTTTTCTGCTAAATCAAACAAAGGTAAGTGAGGAGGCCGAGGATGAAGGACAACAGGCTTTTGAAAACGCTATTTTGGAGGTGCACCATCAATACAATCTGCAAAGTAAGAAGACAGAAGGAAATTCCTCAAAAAGGTCGACCGAAACGCAGAAGGTAGCGGAGACTAAGAAAACTCCTGAGAAGACCACTGCTGAAAAGTCTTATGAGAAGGGTAAAATCGACACTTAGGTGAAGAAAAACATCACCATACTGAAAAGACCAGCACAGCCTGAATTTTCACCTGTAAATCCACCCAGTACTTCTGAGCGGAAGAATATGGTGGACCAACCAGAATCAATGAGTCAGACCCGAACTCCCACGCCTTTTAGCCTGGAGGGGGAACTGGCCAAAATCAAAATCCCTATCCCACTTACAGAGTTGATGAGCAGAAGCGGTTATCATTCACAAGTACTAAAAGCATTAGCCATTGAACCTGACATAGGCACCAAGGCCTTGACTATTGGATCAGTGACACATTCAGACATTGTGAACCTTACTGACGATCATCCCAAAATCCTTTTCGGACCTGAAGTGGATGGTTGAGACGATACCGGTGATGTAGCTCCCTTTTATATCAGTTTGAACATACATGATTTGATATTTCATAATGCCATGCTGGATTCAGGTGCCTCACATAATCCGATACCTAAAGCAGTAATGGAAAAACTGGGATTGGAGGTTACTAGGCCTTACAAATATCTACACTCATTTGACTCCAGCAAAGTCAAATGTATTGGTCTGATTAAGGACCTCTGCATCACCCTGGTTCAGATCCCTTCGAAGAGCATGGTAATGGACATGGTGGTTGCAGACATCCCGCCAAAGTATGGATTGTTGTTGTCCCGGTCTTGGGGAGCTAAGTTTAAAGGAACCTTGCAGCTGGATATGTCGTACGCCACTATCCCAGTGTTTGGACAACAGAGGAGGTTATACAGAGAAACAATGATGAAGTATATGGTCAGCAGTCAAGAGAAACCTCACAATTACCCCCTTTACTCTACTCATTCTGATTTAGATTCATTCATCTTGTACAATGATGGTGATATGGAAGAGAAAGATACTCAGCTGATAGAAGATGTAGCTAGTCAAGACGAAGGTCCAGAAAGCGGTGACGCAGCAAAGATGGAAAATGTAATCACGGAACAATTCCCCGCTGATTTTTGGAGTATGGATTTCGATGGAGCTGTGAGTAAAGAGGGAGCAGGATCTAGAGTCTGGTTGCATAATCATCGAAAAAGGTATTCAGAAAATCATTCCTATAAGTTAAATTTCCACTGCACTAACAACGTTGTCGAGTATGAAGCTTTAATGCTTGGTCTGAAGCTGTTGAAAAAAGTTGGTGCTAAGAAAATAATGGTAAGGGGTGACTCTGAACTAATAATTAAACAAATTAAAGGGGAATATGCTGCTAAACACCCATGCCTTAGAACCTACAGAAATGTTGTTCTTGATGCTTTGAAATGTTTTAATGAGGTTGACTTGCAGGTAATGCCGAGAGGACAGAATATTCTGGCTGATGGATTGGCTACGTCAGCAGCTTCCTGCAAGATTCATTTCCGCCAAACTCGCCCATACACTGTTGACGTGAATTGCATATCGACGGTTCCCGATAATATTAGGTATTGGCAAGTGTTTGGAAATGACGATCAGATAGAGGACTTCCTGCAATGCAAGAACGATTTTGAATGTACAAACATAGATGTAGAAAATGAAAACGAGAATGTAAATAATTCCAAGTTTGAAATAGATAGTGTGAATACTGTAAATACGGTAGATACGGAAGACACAGTAGATTCAAGAGAGTTAGGGGATGACGAAATGGATGCCGAAGTTTTACAATTAAAAAGAAATATTTTACCTAGAGGGCTTGTCCCTTTAGAAGACCTGTTTGACAATGACGATGTAGCTAAGAAACCAAAAATAGAAGCTCATGGGAAAGACGTAGAGGATTGCAACATAGGAACTGAAGAGAAGCCTAGGATGGTCAAACTGTCCAAATCTTTACCCCCAGAACAAAAGCTTAAGTACATTGAGCTCTTCAAAGAATATTCAGACGTTTTTTCCTGGGGCTATGAAGATTTGAAAGCCTATGACACCAACATCATACAACACAGGATTCCCATAAAGGAAGACCAGAAACCGTTTAGGCAGAAACTTAGGAGTATAAATCCTAAGTTACTTCCCCTGATAGAAAAAGAGATTAAGAAAATGTACGATGCCAAGATCATAGTCCCATTACGTTTCTCTAAGTGGGTTTCTAATTTATTCCCTACATGTAAGAAAACCGGGGAAATCAGACTCTGCATAGATTTCCGAAATCTGAACAAAGCATCCTTGAAGGATAATTACCCCTTGCCTAAAATGGATCACCTCCTACAAAGAGTGGTCGGGTCCCGCCGAATTTCTCTGCTAGATGGTTTCTCAGGCTACAACCAGGTCCTAGTTAACCCAGACGATCAGGAAAAAACTGTTTTCACCACACCATGGGGCACTTTCATGTATGTGAATATGCCTTTTGGTTTGATGAATGCAGGAGCCATGTTCCAGAGGGAAATGGATATCGCCTTTGTTGAAGAATCAAGTAAGTTTATTGTCGTTTATCTAGATGATATAACTGTATTTTCCCAATTCGATGATGAACATCTGCGGCACCTTAGACGAGTTTTTGAAAAGTGTAGAAGGTTTGGGATTTCTTTAAATCCCAAGAAGTGTCTCTTTGGGTTAGAAGAAGGCAAACTGCTGGGACACATCATCTCTAGAGAGGGAATCAGAATTGACCCCAGCAGAATAGAGGCCATACTAAAGTTAGAACACCCAAGAAACCTCAAAGAACTATAGTCTTTTATAGGGAAAATTAACTTTATTCGAAGATTCATTCCTAATCTGGCCGAGCTCCTCCGAAACATTACAAACATGCTAAAAAAGGACACGAAAATAAAATGGGATCCTGAGTCCAGGCAGTCCTTCGAACAGGTAAAACGAGCACTTACAGAAGCCCCCGTTTTGATTAGTCCCGATTTCACTAAAGATTTCTATCTTTTTTCTTTCGCCTCTGAGCATACTATAGCAGCTGTATTACTGCAGAAGAACAGTGAAGGGTATGAACAACCCATAGATTTCTTCAGCAAAGCTTTAAGAGATGCTGCCCTGAACTACAATATTATGGAGAAGCAGGATTTTGCTTTGGTAAAGGCTATAAAGGACTTCAGGGTCTATATTCTTCATTCACACATCATAGCTTATCTTCCAAACGTGGTAGTAAAAGATATCTTGACACAAGACAACCCTGATGGGAGAAGGGGAAAGTGGATTGCATTTATTCTAGAATATGACATAGAAATCAAGCCCACAAAACAAATCAAAGGCCAAGGCCTTGCTAAACTGATGGCTGAATCTAACTTCCAAGCTCTTGATATTAATTTTCTAGATGTGGCAGATGAACAGGGCGAGATGGCGAATCCAAACGTTAGAGAGGTATTTCTAAACTCTCCATGGTATGCAGACCTTATATTCGTGCTACAAAATTTACAAGCTCCCCCTGGTTTGAATAAAACTAAAGCTAGATTTTTAAAGTTGAAAGCTCTGAAATTCTGTATTCTAGAAGGAAATTTGTATTGGAAAGACCCTGCAGGTATCCTTTTGAATTGTTTACTGAAGGGTGAAGCTGATAAAGTGTTGCAGGAGTTTCATGCCAGAGAATGTGGTGGCCATTTGAACTGGAAGGTTACAGCCAACAAAATACTCAGAGCTGGATTTTACTGGCCCACCCTGTTTGCAGATGTACATCAGAAAGTAACAGCATGTCACCAGTGTCAACTGTTTGAGGGTAAAAGGAAACTTCTTCCTCTACCTCTTAAACCAATTTCAGTAGAGGCTCCTTTCCAGCAATGGGGACTCGATTTCATTGGAGAAATACACCCTCCGTACTCAGGCCAACATAGGTAGATTCTTACTGCCACTGATTATTTTACCAAATGTATCGAGGCTGTACCAAGCAGGCAAGCCACTGACTCTGTTATTATCAAATTTCTTGAAAATAATATTTTGTCTCGTTTTGGTTTTCCTAGAAAGATCATTACTGACAATGCAGTTGCCTTTCGGTCGAAGAAACTTATTGATTTCTGCAACCATTACCACATTGGTTTGGGGCATTCCACAGCCTACTACCCTCAGGGAAATGGGTTGGTAGAATCCTCAAACAAGACTTTGGTAAATATCATCAAGAAAACATTGCAGGAGAATAAGAAATCATGGCATGATAAGCTGGTGTTTGCTTTATGGGCAGATAGACTGACCACCAAAAGGTCAATTGGTATGTCACCATACCAGCTGGTCTATGGTACTGAGGTTGTTTTCCCAACTTCTTTGGGAGTCCCTGTCATGAAGTTACTTCAAGAAATGCAAGTTGAGCCAAATGGCTCCCAGAGACGAATCAATCAGATGATTCATTTACAACAGACTAGAGAAGATGTTTTCAACAAAACACAAATCATCCAAGAGAAAATCAAGAAGATCTTTGACAAACGAACCAAGGAGGATGATTTTGAGCTGGGAGACCTGGTGTTGAGATGGGATGCCAGGAACGAGGACAAGGGAAAGCATGGGAAATTTGATCATCTGTGGACAGGGCCCTACAAGATCCAATCTTTTAGAGGAAACAATTCCTTTTTGCTAAACAATGTCGATGGGTTAGATCTTCCAGGAGCACCTGTGAATGGCAGAATGCTAAAACATTATGTCCCACCTCGGTAAAGGATTTGAAGAACTCACTCTCCATTGTACATACTCGTTTTAATTTTCAGTCTTTACTTGCATTTTCTGAAGTGAGGAACATTGGTCAGTTGGTTGAAGCCTGAAGAGAATTCCATAAGCTACGGATCACCGTTTTTCAAAATTTTCCTTAGAATAAGTCCAATGAAGGCTACTAGACAGATGGGTTCAGGATGACAGGAAACTCGATACTTGGCACTTAACAGGGCAAGTACCATCCCCAGGTGGAGCCGCTGTTATCACCCCATAAATTATGGGAATCAACTTATGACTTGGATATTGTGGATTATTATCTGTATCTAGTGTTTTTATTGGCAATTGATTTTTCATTTTAAAAAGAAAAGAAAAAGAAAAAAGAGAAAAGAAAAATAAAAGAGGGCATAAAAGAATTGAAACAAAAACCCCATGCAATAATAGTAACTTGGTCATACCTTTCAAGCATGACCAAGTTCTCTTAAATTTCTAATGTTGATAGGTTAGAGAATAAATCTGACCAGACTGTCTAATCCTGGTCAGATTGCCCCTAGGTTAGATTAGTGAATAAATCTGACCAGACTATCTAATCCTGGTCAGATAGCCCTTAGGTAGAGTAATTTCTTAACCCAACAGTTTAATCTGGGTTAATTGTCCTAGGAAGAAAGGTTAGTAGGTAGGTTAGTTGTTTCATTTTATTCTCCCCCACGAAAACAGATTAATAAAGATGTTACACCATGTCCCAAATGCCTAGGAATAGTTTGTCGAAACCCCATGGTGGTATCTTTTTGAAATTTGAGGAAAGACCCATAAAATGCTTTATCCTAAGTTTTTCCCAAAGCTCACGTATCTCTGCCCATGATTTATGTTTCATTCAATTTCCAAGGGTCTAGATCACGGCGCCTAGATCAACGGCTCACCGAGCATTCTAGACCCCCCCTAGTGTTCTGCTTTTAATCAAAGGGGGGTTCGGAATCGGTGATAATATTTACGCAGATATGGACGGTCCAGAAAAGAGCGCGTGAATCCACAGCCCACATTGAATTCCGGACCCCCCCTCCGTTCTGCCTTTAACGGAGGGGGGGGGGGGGTCCGGAATTGGTAATAACTTGAGCGCACATCTAGACGGTCCAGAACAGAGCGCTTAAATCTACGGTTCACATTGAATTCTGGACCCCCCCCTCCGTTTTGCCTTTAATGGAGGGGGGGGTCCGTAATGGGTATTAAGGAGCGTGCTCAGATCTGCGGACAGAAAATAAGCACGAAGATCAACGGTTCATAATGGATTTCGGACCCCCCTTGGTGTTATGTTTTTAACCAAGGGGGGGTGGGTCCGGAATGAATATTCCTTTTGGCGGGCCCCTTGTTACATGTGGCATTGTCCTATTGGTCCAGGAGTCCCATACCCCACATGTTGTTTGACATCCCATCGCCCCTGGATGTCATCCTCCACTGAGTCCACTTGATCCACTTTCTCCCGGGGTCGTGTCACTTCCCATAACTTCTGTCAGTCCATGTTGTCAGTACCATAACCCCCTTCACTCATGAACAACCTCCTTTGATGACTTTTACCCCCAATCACAAACCTCCACGTCGGTCGTCCGTATACTTTGGTCACCGTCACCTTCCATATCACCCCAAGTGGCCCGTTGTCCATTAATAACTGGATAATATGCCCGTTGTCATGCTGATCGTTTTCCCGCATCCAACCGACCCCAATTTTGAATAAAACTATCGTTATGAACTTTTCATTCGTTATTCATCCCTCGTGCCAGAATCGTCCATCGCGCCAGAAAACTTACCTATTATTCCTCCATTGCTTCCGCATCGCCTTCACCTACAGTCCAGTTGACCCCACTAACGTATTGTTTATTTGCAGGTACAGTTTTTGAAATGGTGTCAAAGCCCAGACAAGCGGAAGAAGAAGAAAATCCTTTTCTTCCTCCTCCTGTTGACCTGGATAAAGTTCCCTTGGTCGATAAAGATCGTTTGATAGTGGATACTATCTGCAGTTTCGACTTTTCTGATCTACAGTCATGGCTCCGGGAGGTGTTCCTGGACCAGAGCGACGAAATTGGACTCTGGGAGTCCAATTTGCCCCTGTATCTCTTTCCCCAGTTTCATCATTTCCCAGAATTTTCCCTCAAATGCCAAGCCCATTACATCCCCGACCAGAAAGCCATTGTTTCTTCAGCTGGGGACGTCCTCTTCTTCATCACCCCCGAAGATATTGACCAGATGATGCAAATTACCCGTGCTGAATCTGCGTCCCAATTCAATTTAGAAATCCTCACTGAGCTATATTAGACAATGACATTCCCTCAGAGATCTCAGATCTTCGAGCTTTTTCTCCCCACTTCCGCTCCACTCCCTTCCACCAATCCCCCTTACCCTTCTTCTATGTTCTCTACCAAAGGAAATCAAATCATTTCTTCCCTGTGTGCCCTGCTTGGTTACTATTCTGATCAATGGGTAGATGAGCCCATCCTGGGTTTTCTGTCCATTTTCTCAAACGATGAACAACCTACCACGCAGTTCGACTACAACACCTTCTTGGCCAATAATATCCATGAATAATTTGTGAATTTCACCACAGAGGGCATGTTTAGATATTCCTCCATTCTGGCTTACATGTTTGTGTACTTTCAAGCCGACAGGTTCAGTTTCTCCATGCAGAAGATGGACGCCGACGGGAAGCCCCAGCTAGTCATAGCGTGGACTTCTCTTCTGAAACATAACTCTGTTGAATACGACTTCAAAGCATTCATTGATCAATTTTACCACCCTGTGGTAAGTATGTTGAGTGGCAGGCCTGAGCCACGAATAAATGAAGAGGTCCAGAGAATTCTACACCTCTCGAAAGACGCAAAGACAGGAGACTGGTACTTGTATCATAATCATACCGAGATCTGGGTTTATGGGTGCAAATTGGCACCCTTCAGGCTGCCGAGATATGTACCGGTAAGAATTTTTGCATTAGAATATATTAGGCAGTTAATGAATTCAGATGACATTCATTTTGTTTCCCTGAAGAAAAAACAACAATTGAGAATCAAGGGGTAGATTGGTTCTTTCATCTGCAATAGCCGAAGCGCAGGGGAAGAAGCGGAAAGAATGTTAAAGGAGATGAAACTCTTTACAAGTTTCACCTGGCACTATGATCCCTGTGGGATCATTTCTGAAATGAGAGTGAAAAATAAGAATGTCCCATATGCGCACGAGTCCAAGCCAGAGATTGAGAAATTTGCAAATCAAACAGTTTGGATGCCAGATACTTTGATGTACGTGGAACAACACGTTGAAGTGGAACAGCAAGTGCCCTCAATGAGTGTGCCACCCACTACCACACCCCAGGTTCCCAAGGAGAAGAGGCCCTGACTGGAGTCATCCCCTCCTGTAACAGAGGTGTCATCAGAGGATTTTAAGATGCACACCAAAAGACCAAAGACAGTTCCAACGCCTGGCACGACAATAGAACAAGAAGTCCCAGATACAATAGAGACCACCACAGGGGTCAAGCCAGTCACTCTACCTTTCGTTTCGAGCCAGTATAAAGCAATCACGACAGCAGGACTGGGCAGGACTGGGCCCAAGATGGGCATTTTTGAAAAGTATGATTTGATCAAAAAGAAAAACCAGACCCTCACTAGCAGCACTTATGCCTAGTTTCAGAAGCAGTCATCTACAACTTAGTATAGGCTTCTGTCAGCCTTTGACATTGAAAAGGGTAGGATGCACATGGCCTACCTCCAAGCACAGGTACCTGATCCCAAGGTTATTTCAGATTACAAGAGGGCCACCTTCGAGTTCCAAGCAAAAGATGTGCATCCACACATTGGCCCACGCTACAGCTTCTGCAACAAAGTTTCAAGTGTCTTTGAACAATGCTCAGACCCAACTCAAGTTGGAGAAAATATCATCTTTCGCCAAAGAAAACAGAATCAAGATGCTGGAGGAACTATTCTCAAAATTGGTTATGACCCAGCGAATGTCAAGGCTGTCGAAGAGATGATTAAAAAGAAAAATGCTGACATCGCATCCTTAAGAAAACAGCTAAAGCTCCCTCCAACAGAGGACCCACAGTCAAAGGAGATAGCCGAAAAGGAAGGGGAAAATGATGAGATGTTAAAGTTACTCATGGAGTAGAATGCTCAGCTAAAAGAGATGGAGGTTGAGATGGAGAGACTGCTAAAGGAGAAACAGCAGGCAAAGCCAATTGAAGTCATTGCATTGAGTGCTATCCCAATTGCAGGATTGAGCACAACAACAGCAACAGTGACAGACATTCCATCTGCAACATCAGTGCCACTACCAGAAGGAACAATAGACCTTGCCAAGTCCATGGAGAGGATGAACCTGCAAGAGTCATAAATCAGCAGGTTTAAGAAATAAGTGGAGAAGCTCCAAGAGCTAAAGACTTCTTTCCAGACAAGCCTATCCAAAGAAAAGCAGGTGAATGAACAAATCAGGAAGGAGTTACAACAACTCTAAAAGAAGACAATGGCAGGGAAGACTTTGGCTGAGGTCAAAGAGATTATGTGGACAGATATTTCCAAGTCCATAAATGAAACCTGGCCGATGGTTCAAATCATGTTTGAACAAAATGAGTTGCTCGAGAGGAGCAAACAGGGTGTGGAGAAAATCAGAATTGAGCTGGGAGACATGCCAGCACAAGCAAATGAAATCATCAAGTTCCTGAATTCCAAGACCAGAGAGGAACTTGAAGAACTAAAGATTGAGGATAGGACAGAAACTATACTTGAGGTAAAAAATGTTCTAACCAAAAGAGGTCTCATGCTTCAGCTTGAGGAGAAGATTCAAGTCATGGATCAAGGAGTACAATTTTTTTTTGTAGAGAATTTCCAGGTCCTATCAGCTGTCTTCTTGGTCTGTCTTTGACCAAGCTAAGACTCTAAGTATTCTACTGTCATATATATTAATTTCTGTTGTTTTATAACAGCCAACTGTAGTTTTTTTTTTTGCTGATGTGTTATGGTTGTTATCTCTGTTTGGGTGCTCTTGCAAGTAGTTTTTATGTTAGGAAAAATACATACATGCTTCCAAATAATAACAACACATCTAAACTATCTTTTCTTCTGAAATATGGACAGATCTAAGAGCTAATAAACAACCACTAAAATGCATGTGTAGACACAGGTATTTTTGGTCACATGACCCTGGATAAAACCCCCCCCGGGGAAAACCAGTTTTGAGATATAATGTATATATGAGGTAGAGCTAATATCTTTTACAGTAAACAAAATAAAATAAGAACCTGGTACAATAGAAACTCCAGAATGAAGAAGTTATCCAAGCTCAAACTGCCAAATGCACAAATAGATGGTGCGCACCCTCTGAAACTGCCAGATCTGCTCCAGAAATCCACTGAGATGCCAGAATGTAAAACCCCTCCACAGAAATGATCCTCCTGTTGTTGTGGTCACTCTGCAACTGAAATCAAGGAAAAATGATGGCTAGAAATCTCTCCAGGTGACAAACAGCCTGCCAAAGCCATGAGCCCTCCTCTGCTGAAGAATCTCTCCAATAAAATAAGGAAGAATGTTGCTCCAAGCTGCCAATACTGGATGCAAGCGGCCTCCTCTTCCTCTCCTCATGCA
>ML802535.1:189366-210966 GCA_009831015.1 Picea engelmannii | reverse complement strand
TGTATGAGCCATTGATTAATTTATGTATTGCTTAAGAATATATATGCATTACTTTAAAACTTACAGTTGTATCACTCTGCACCAAAATCAAAATCCGTCTCGATGACTCTTTTCCTGATGCACATAAAAAGACTGAAGGTGAAACTTCTTCCCATTCCTTTCAACCCCATCACTTTCAAAGGGACATACGCCTTCAGCAGGTGGATGTAACCAAATTTGATGGCTCAGACCCCACTGGTTGGGTCACACAAATGGAACATTATTTCTCTCTCTACAACATTACAGATGACTTGGCCAAACTCCGGTATGGTGTTCTCCATCTAGATCAAGAATGCTGGCAATGGTGGCAATGGAGAAAAACTTCCCGTCAAGGATATATTGCTTGGACCCAATTTGTTGCTAAGATTTAAGAACGCTTTGACACTGACACCAACCATTTGGGCCATTTGACAAAATTTAAGCAATCAGGCACAGTCGAAGACTTCATAGCTGAATTTGAGCATCTGGCTTTTCAAACAGAGGGCATGACTGATGCTTTCTTTCGAGAGTGTTTTATCAGTGGCTTCAAGGAGGATATTAGGGCCCATGTCCTCATGGCTCGACCTACGACTTGTGTGGAGGCTACCAAAAAAGCTAAAGAATCCCAAAAAATTGTTTCCTCTCAAAACCGTAAGCCTTCCTTTATCCCGTGCCCTAAACCAGTAAACCCCACTACTCCCTCTGCCCCATTAAAAATCCAAAAATTGACCAGGGATGAAATGGCTGAACACCAACTCAAAGGCCTCTGTTATAATTGTGATGAAAAATATTTCCCAGGCCACAAATGTAAGGAACAAAATCTCTTTATGGCCATCTCTGAGGATATTCAAGAAGAAGATGATGACATTCCCCATGTGCCCGAGTCACCAAAAATCCCTGACATAATCCCTCCCTCCGACCCTCCTGAAGTGGAACCGGTTATTTCCCTCAATGCTCTCACCAGCTTCTCTGCCCCCCAAACCCTCAAGTTAATCGGTTATATCAAGCAAATAAAGGTCATCATTCTGGTTGATAGTGGTAGCACCCACAATTTTATTCATCCCCACATTGCCCAAGAAACCCATTGCTACATCCATGTTGTCAACAATTTCCAAATAATGATTACCAATGGTGGTTCTATGAAATGTGGTGGGCACTCTGAAAATGTGCGTCTCCAAATAGGCAACTACCACCTCAAATCCCATATGTTTGTGATTGCAATGGGCGGTTGCGACATTGTGTTGGGCACAGACTGGCTAAGGAATTTGGGTCCCATTCTCATGGATTTTCAGAACTTAACCATGCAATTCGACCAAGGAGGCCACCAATATAAATTTCGAGGCATCACTACTGGTTCACCTGAGATCATCAGTTCTCCTCACATGGAAAAACTGCCCAAAAAAGGTCATTCGGGTGTCATTTCCCAAGTCCATGCCATACAAGCCACAGAGACACCACTAGTGCCCCAAGACCTCCAAGCCCTCCTTTCTAAACATCACATAGTCTTTTCAACTCCCCACCGACTCCCCCCTTCCCACGGTGTCCATGATCATTCCATTCCCCTTGTCCCAGGAAGCCTTCCCCCCAATATATGTCCATATCGCCACCCCTTTGCACAAAAAAATGAAATTGAAAAAATGGTCCAGGAACTCCTTACTCTCGGAGTCATCCGTCCTAGTATGAGCCCTTACTCCTCTCTGGTCATCATGGTATTGAAGAAATAAAGTTCTTGGAGAATGTGTCCTGACTTCCGTGCTCTCAACAAACTAACCATCAAAGACAAATTTCCCATTACTGTCATTGATGACCTTTTGGATGAATTGAGTGGCACCCAATTCTTTACCAAACTTGATCTTCACTTGGGCTATCACCAGATACGCATGAAAGAGGCCTACATTCCCAAGACGACCTTTCGCACTCATGAGGGCCACTATGAGTTTTTGGTCATGCCCTTTGGCTTGTGTAACGCCCCCTCCACCTTCTAGAGCCTCATGAACCATGTCTTCCACCCTTTTCTCCATCATTTTGTCTTAGTTTTCTTTGATGATATCCTCATATATAGCAAAACTTGGATAAACTATCTTAATCATGTGGATCAAGTTCTCCACCTACTCTCTCAGCACCAACTTTTCTTGAAACAGTCCAAATGTTCTTTTGGTGCCTCTGAAGTAGAATACTTGGGTCATCTAGTGGGAAAGGATGGCGTAAGGGTGGACCCGAGAAAGATTGAAGCTATGAAAGACTGTCCACACCCAAAGACCCTCAAAATATTGCGTGGATTTTTGGGCCTCACAAGGTATTACCACAAGTTCGTTAAGAACTATGGAAAGATTGTCGCACCTCTCATGGCTCTCCTCAAAAAGAACTCTTTCACTTGGACTCTAGTAGCTGCTCAAGATTTTCAAACCTTGAAGATAGCCATGTGCACCACTCCGGTTCTGGCCCTTCCTGACTTCACAAAGAATTTTGTGTTGGAATGTGACGCCTCAAGAAAAGGAATTGGTGATGTCCTTATGCAAGAGGGTCGACCTTTGGCCTTCACTAGCAAGCAACTGTCTGAAAAGAATCTAGGCAAACCCATTTATGAAAAAGAAATGTTGGTGATTCTACACGCTGTTGAGTTGTGGCGTTCGTATCTCTTGGGGCAACGCTTCCAAATTAAGATAGACCATCAAAGCCTCAAGTACTTTCTAGAACAACGCATTTCCTCCCAGGAACAACAAAAATGGGTGACTAAGCTCTTTGGATATGACTATGAGATCATTTACAAGAAGGGTAAAGACAATGTCGTGGCAGATGCACTGTCCTGAAAATATGAAGAAGAAGGATCTCTTTTTTCTCTTTCCTTCATTGTACCTGATTGGCTCCAAGCTGTGCGCCAGGAATGGCTTCAAGATCCCAAAATTTTGCATATGATCCAACAACTATAGAAAAAGGCTCCGGCTCCCCTAGGATACTCCTGGCTCCAGGATGAGCTTTGGTATAAAGGTCGCTTGTATTTAAGTAAACAATCCAAGCTCAAATCCACGGTGCTTTCTGAGCTTCATGCTACACCCACAGCCAGGCACTCAGGGTTCACCAAAACATATGACCGAGTCAAACGCTCTTTTTTCTGGGAGGGTATGAAACATGACATCCGTAAGTTTGTCGCTGAATGTGAGGTGTGTCAATGCAATAAAGGAGAAACAGTCAAATCCCCAGGCACCCTCCAACCGCTTCTGATTCCCCCTGCTATTTGGAAGGATATCTCTATGGAATTTATTACAGGCCTACCCAAATCGAGGAATAAATCAGTCATAATGGTGGTGGTGGATCGCCTCTCCAAGTATGCTCATTTCTACGCTCTTTCCCACCCATTTACTGCATCCACAGTGGCTCAAATTTTCATGGACCAGGTATTCAAGATACATGGCTTGCCGCACTCTATTGTTTCTGATAGAGACCCAACTTTCACAAGCAATTTTTGGTAGGAATTGTTTAAGCTACAAGGCACACAATTGCATCTCATCTCAGCTTATCATCCCCAAACGAATGGTCAAACGAAAGTTGTCAACAAGTGTTTGGAAACATATATGAGGTGCTTTGCCTCTGAAAAACAACACCAGTGGGTTCAATGGCTACCCCTCGTCAGATGGTGGTACAACACTACATACCATACAACCACTCGCATGACTCCCTTTGAAGCAGTATATAGACAGAAGCCACCTTTAGTTCTCTCATACTTACCAGGTACCTCGAAGGTCTAGGCAGTTGACCAAACACTTACCGTTCGAGAGGACATCCTTCGTACCCTTAAAGAGAACTTGGTCATGGCACATAATAGAATGAAGAAGCAAGCAGATCAAGGTCTCTCTGAACGTCAATTTGTAGATGGGGATCAGGTGTTTCTGAGACTGCAACCATATAAGCAAACTTCCCTCAAGGCCGAGCATTGTCAGAAGCTAGCACCCAAATTCTATGGCCCTTACACAGTTCTCAAGCGTGTGGGACAAGTCGCATATCAGTTAGATCTGCCCAGTCAGTCGAAGCTACACCCTTTTTTTCATGTTTCATGCTTGAAGAAGGTGATTGGAACTAGGTGCCAAATTCAAACTAACCTTCCAAAGTTAGTTGAAGAAGGCTCCATTTGGCTACAACCAGAAGCAGTTTTGAACCAGCGTGAGCGTTGCCTACGTCAGAGAACCATCAAGGAAGTGCTAGTACAGTGGAAAGGCATGACTCCAGCAAATGCCACTTGGGAACCAGCTACCATTCTGCAGCAGTTTCCACATCTCAAGCCTTGAGGACAAGGCTATTTTTAAGGGGGTGGACATGTTAAGGTCATAACCCGCACATAGGTAGATCAATGTATTCAGATGTAATAAAGGTCAATATTAATAAGGCCTTTCAATAAAATAGAATAAGGTGGATGTAAGAAGACCTAATAGAAGCTTCCGCTTCTAGAAGGATCTTCCTCTAGATGCTTCTCTTAATAGACATATTTAGTATAAATAAGAGGAGAGGGTATGAGAACCCTAGCTTGGAGACTATTGTAATAGAGCATTTCTCTACTGGAGGTTGCCCCTCGAAGAGGCCTGTGAACATTGCTATATGAATCAAAGTGCTATTTTTGCTGCTATTTCGTATATCATTTCTATGTATGGTGAAGATTATGCTGGATATTTTACTGTCATTCTATCATTTCTAGTATTTCATTTCTATTCTGCATATTTTATATATCTGGTATCTTGTACGTTAGGTAAAAGTGTGTTTCTTAGTGTATTTCTTTAGTATGCATTAGTATGCATTTTTAGTTAGGAAATCCAATGGTCATGATATGTTCCCGACATAGAGTGATCCAACGGTTCATACTCTCTTCGATCTTAACGACCATTGATCCATGGATTAACACCCGATTGGTCCATGATATCTATTTAAAGAGCATGGAGGGTCATTTGCCGATGATCGACTGTGATAAAATCTCTTGTAAAATATATCTGTCATCTTTTTCTTTGCATTAATAAACTGCTCCAAGTGGAAGTGTTGGTTGGGGTCGTGGATGTTTCCCCATAGGGGTTTTACTACGTGAAAACATCGGTGTGTTGATCTTTGATTTGGTTATGTGAATTGTTACTGAAGGTGTTCATCCTCTTTTGGAATACCTGTGTTTTCGAACATGGTATCAGAGCCTGTTTGAAGACCCTCTCCTATTGTAGGTCAAGATCGTGAAGTCGAGTTGCCTCATCTCCATTTTCTATCATTTCTGTACATTTTTGGGTTGAGAGAGTTGTTCCATTTTTTCTAGAGAACTCGTTTAAATCAGGAATGTTATCACTGAAATTTTGTCTGCACATGGTTACAAGAACTCAACATTGTCAAACAGTAATGAAGTCATTCATGGCCCTGAATTAATCTCACAACATTCAAAAAAGGGGAAAAACTATACAAAGTAGTGAAAAATTGAAGAGCGCTTTGCAGAAATTGGACGCTCACGCACATGCGTGGAACAAGAACGTAGAATGCACGCATAGGCGCACGATGCACGGTTGTTAGCGCAAAAATCCATGCACCTGCTAAACGACACACTTATGAATGTGGTCGGCCTCCCAACCACTTATGGTTCAGCTCCCAAGCTGATTTGACATCCAAATCCGAGCTGGATCCAAATGGTGGGGTGGTCAAAGACCTAATAATGCCCTAAATGGCCTCTTTTCACACTACAAAGCAGTTACACAATACCCCAATGCAATGTTATAAAAAGCCATGAATGCACCTCATTTTCTCAAGGAATTCAAAGTAATGTTATGCTACCTATATTGTTTTAAGGACTCCTTCCTTGACAAAAACACATTGGCACCATTTCTTCTTGGTGCTTTGATTTCATCAATAGATCAGCCTCAAAACATTGGTGACATGGGTCTTTTTGCTTTTGTTATCTCTATGTCCCTATGCCTATGATTTTAGTTTGTATTAGTTTAATTCTTGCTTATAGTTTTGTTTTTATTTCTCTAACTCTTTCCTCTATAGTTGTCCTGCTCAACAGACCCAACTGGGCATGCAAGCACCTCGATTTTTCTCACCAAGGTGACGAAAAAGGTGCAACAGATTGGCGACTCCACTGGGGAAAGGTATCAAATTCCTACCTCATTTGGGTTTATTTTTCTCTTCTTTTAGTTTGTTTAACTTGCAGGTGCACTAACCGGCCTAAGCCGACCTGCCAACCATCCAATTCAAAGGAGAATTGAGAGAAATCCACCCAGATTTTCTTTCTCGGTCACTTGTCACAAGTGCGCGAGTATTCTACCCGACAGACGTGCATCATGCGCGCATGCGCTTAAGTAACAACTTTTCTCTGCGCGCATGCACTTTTGAACTCATCTTTGTTCATGTTCCTGCGCTCTGTGCGCCTCTGTCTTCACTAGGGGTCGCACATCTGAGAAAAATTTCACATTGTAAGTTGTTGGGATGTGGGGAAGGCCACTTGCCTTCTTAAAAATGATGTCAAGTAAGTTCTAAAAACTGCACCACACTTAGTCCCCTCATCATATAAAGGGGTTAGTCAAACACACATAGGCACTTAGGAGGATAAAAATCAATTTCCCTTATTTTCTTTTTGCCACATGGATGGCTTGTTTTGACTCACAAGATAAGGTGGTAACCATTTTTAATCACATCTAACTTACATTGGGACTAGAAGTTGAAGTACAATCACTTAGTATGCTCTTCTCTCACGCCTTCAAGCGACCTTGAGAATCAAAAAAACATTGTGAAAGCAATTTCATCTCCCTTAACAAAGTTTAAAACCTTTCGGAGAGGACAACGACCCTTCTTGGGACCCCTCTTAGTTTTCTTTTTCAAACATACCTTAATATTGTAACGGGCCCATACATTCCCACATGCTACAAACATAGGGTAGTGTTTGGAATTTTGCTTTCTTAGATCAAAACACTAGGTAAGTTTAAAGGTTTGTAACGGGCCCATACATGCCCACATGTTCAATCTAGGATAGTTTCAAGATTTTCTTAGATTACATCACAATAGGGAGTTAAAGGATAGTAACGGACCCACATGTCCACATGCTAGATTCCTAGGGATTTTGAATTATGCAAGGTTGTACCAAAGGAACTTAGTTAATGAGGTAATCAAACTCTTGTAAGGACCAAGCGAAGTCCACATGCAGAAAGGTGACATCTAATTCACTAAAAATTGGCACACTTTCACTCACACACAAAAGTCACTTATCACTCACATAGATTCTTCTTGAAACGTGGAGGTCAAAGTAAGTTTCCTCCAAAAGGATTTTGAAAATACCCCATCTTTTCTTGACGAAAATATCCACTCCCACTTTTAATCAACGAGGTTGGTCTGCACCCCCAACCTCCCAAAACAACTACATCTAAAATATTTCTAAAACCTCACTAAGTTTTCCTCCACAGGAGGTGCCAAAAGAAGTTTTTTAGTCTAGGTAGGATTTCAGGGATAGGCATCCAAATAACTCCCCATTATCTAGTTTTCACATTGTCAAAACATAGAGGTTGTCAAATAGGGAACTGAAAATCCTCCAAGTCAAGTGTTCCAATCACCATAAGGTAGGGAAATACCCGTGAAGGGTTGAAGGCTGAGGTATGGTTGTTCT
The DNA here is from genome assembly GCA_009831015.1 of Picea engelmannii. Lineage (NCBI taxonomy): Eukaryota > Viridiplantae > Streptophyta > Pinopsida > Pinales > Pinaceae > Picea > Picea engelmannii. The sequence goes on along the minus strand of ML802535.1, from coordinate 203,333 downwards.
GTGCATCCCCCCTTGAGGCACCCACCTCTTGGACGGGATCCATCCCGTGACCCATTTCTTAGGCCAAAAATCTAAATACCACACTTTGACCGAGGTACCTAGTGACCAAATTTAGGACATCTACCCAGGTGGCAATTATGGGCTGCAATTGCACCTTGATTGGATTTTGTGTGGATATTGGGAAATATCACCATCTCTTTCGGGATATGCCCCCTTTACCCCTCATTATAACCAATTATTTCATCCTTCACTAGTTTCTCTTCCGGTGACTTCAGACCCCACTGTTGAGTGCTATTGGAAGTTCCAGTGCTATTTGAGAGGAAGGACGTTACGTCTTCTAGGACATGAGCATTTTCTTTCTTTTGATTCCCCCACGCGGAAAAAACCCATTTACCCACATATATGCTTCTTTCTCATTTTATGTATGATGCACATCTGATTACAGTTTGATTTGGATATATATATATTGTGTAAACATTCAACACAAAGACTCTTGTTTCTATATTACTCTCACCACATTTTGCACACATTCACACAGCTAATCTGACATCATAGGGGAACCACAGAACCCCCATCATTCACGACCCTTGCTCAACCTCCCTCCTATTTTAGGGGGAGTATCTGGTCGTGCCCGCTCATCGGCACCTCCTTCACACACTCCTGTGAGTGCTACTATCTTAGGATCAGATTTGCTTGGTTCTACATTACTTGGTTCAACTTCCCAAGGTCATCCGTTCACTCGCTCTCCTTTACACGAAAGCGGGAGACCCACTTCCTCTCAAGGAGGGAGCACCAACCCACCTAGTCCCCATTAAGGGTCAGGTTCACAACACACTATGGCCAAATATAACCCTCCCCCCTCACTACAGATGCCATATTTGGCCTCTCTCAACATACCGGATCTCACCAAACTTACCAATGATCCTATATTGCATGACCCCACATGGCCTGCAATGCCAACCAAACTACCTTCAAACATACCAAAGTTTGAAGGAAAGGCAGGCGATGATCCTGCCAACCATGTCATGACCTTTCATCTTTGGTTCTCTTCCAATAGAATTATGGATGACTCCATCAGACTGCAATTATTTCAACGCACACTCACTGGCCCATCGGCTAAATGGTATGCCAAAGAAAAATCAAGGTCCCACGCGACATTTGAGTCATTGGCCAAAGCATTCTTGACCTTCTTCCAATTACCCATCTGCCATGACAATGGTCTAGAACTACTATCTAACTTCAAACAAACCTCAACCACACACATCGCTGACCACATTCACGAGTGGCATAGGCGACGTAGTCTGTGCAAAGCGGAAACCACCAAGCAACAGTGTCTCGACTGGTTTCTTATATCACTTGTCTCTCTCCTTGGAAAGGATGTAGCTTCCACCTTCCCTCAATCGGAAGAGGAATCCATAAGCAAGGCCCAACAATATGACCTCATCTATGCACAGTGAGGGTACTTATACACGGTACTTCCTGATCTTCCTAAACCTGTGGCATTTGGCCAAGACAAACCTGGGATGTCTCACTCAGCAAACGGACTAATCGGTGCCAACACACACCATGCTCCACAACCCCAACCACCACCGATGTATGGAACACCTCAATACCCGCCGGCCTATGGGGGCACTCCTTATTACCCCCCACCCCCTTATCAACATCCATACCCTGTTGCTATACCACCACCCATCAGTGGACCACCACCGCCACCTACCATACATCCACCTCTTCCAGCCACTAGTGGTACACCCTCAACATCAGCTTATAGTACTAGCGAAAGAACTACACCTTCCTATGTACCTTATGGATCAGTACCACCACAAAATCCATACTTCCCATTTGCTGGTCCTCCACAACCCATGGCTCCCCCACATCCTCATGCGTGGGTAAATTTTGTTCAACCTTATTCTGCTCAACAATACCAAAGTTTTGAACAGTTGAATACAGCCAACCCAATTCACCCATTGAACAATGCCAAGAAGAAAGGACGGAACAGGAATAACAACAACCTAGGTCAAGGCAGGAATCAACCCCCACAACACCAATTCACTGGGGGCAACCAGAACTAAGGGAACCAAAACCCCCAAGGGGGAAATAATAACAAATTCCAAGGGATAAATAATGTTAAAACCATCTTCCCTTGTGCCCTTTGTGGTGAATTCAGTCATTACACTCACCATTGGCCCCAGATCGCTGATTTCAAACGATTGAAAGACTCAGGTAGTCTTCCCCATTCTCCTGCACAACCTGCCCCTCAGCAGGCACCACAACAATACGTGCAACAACCCCCTCCCGTCATGCTACAAAATCCTATTCCACATCAAGATGTGATAAACACCCAACAAGACACACAACATTCCCTACCTCAGGTGGGACAATACCTCAACCCCAACAATCCAGCAGAGCGTACAATTCTCCTCACCAATGAGGAAGAAATCCTTCTGCAAACATGTAATCGTCAGTATCATGCACCCGCTGAGTCTACTCCCATCTCTCCAGAGACAAACTGAGTCTACAATATGAGCTTATGATGGACGACCATCCTCTCCTGAAGGGCTCTTCCAAAACATCCCTGTTGAACTTGGGGGCAAGACTATTCTCATTGACATCAAAGTTATCGATGCCCCACTCGATTATAATATCCTGTTCAGTCATAGCTACATGTACGCTATGAAGGCAGTGGCATCTTCCATCTTTTGGACAATGATGTTCCCCCACAATGGGAATATCGTGACCATCGACCAAGTCTCACATTATGAGCCTAACCCATCTGCCAATATCAATAACATTCTTCCCCTCATCCACACAAACCAAGACACATATACACTGGATGAGATGGGTCCTGGGATTTTTAAAGATCCATCCTTGTTAGGGATGTACCATGGAGCACCACAACTCCTTCATCCTGCTAACCAAGTATGCGTGATCTCATCTAACAAAAGTCACACAGAGGATGCTCGTCCTCCTCAGGAGGATTCATTCATCCCTAACATCCCAATAGTCGCAGAACCACTCCCGCCAGAGCCTCCTATGCACTTGTGGACCCCAATAGTCCACGAATCCACATCCCCTCAGGGGCATAGTCCCATTTGGGAGAAAATTCCCCAACCCCTCACTCAAATTCCCTTCTTTTACCCTCCACTAGGTATAGAAGCTTTTCAGGTAGCCGCAACGCTCACACTACCCAATATGGTGTTATCAATCCCAGTGTGGTATTTACACCCACCTAAGATGGTCCCTCGACCATCCCTTCCCCCATAGGAAGGCCTCCTCATGACGATTCCCATCCTTACCCCCACCACCCCCCCACTCACTAACCTCCCAGCTACAGCTAGGGGCAGAAGAAAGAAGAAAGAGCCCACCGCTCCACTTCCCCCATGCATCCCACCACCTTGCGCATTATGTGAGAAAGAGGGCCACCAAACCAACAACTGTCCATCACTACCTGAGTTACATAATTTGATCCCCTTCAATCAAACTCCCACCACACCCGCCACTACTACTAGTCCCACCACTATCACCCACCCTTCCAGTAGTAAAGGGTTGAGAAGAAAATACGCTTGTGCTATATGTTTAAAGTATGGCCATTACACCCATCATTGCCCAGCACTACCACACTTTCGGTAGACATTAGTGGCTATACGCCAGAACTTCCAGAACAACCCCAGTCCTGCTATGTCCTCATCAACAAATATCACTGACATTCGCTAAGTCACCACTTCAGTTAATGAACGTATGAGATTCCCTTGTTCTCTCTACAATTCATTAGCTCATTTTACATACCAGTGTCCTATGATCCTTTAATACAGGCAACGTTAATTGGACCAGCTTCACCGACCCGCAGAGGCGGTAATTGAAATTACCTCGTCACTAGAGGATCTTCAGGTCATTTCTTTCGAGCCCGAGGCACTCCCAACTCCTCTGTGGTTCTTCAATGACGTCTCTAAGGACTTACCCCACAACTTCCCCAACTCTCCTACTCATTCCCCTACAGACATTCTCCACCCAACCACCACAGGTACCCCTCAGTACTTCAATATATGTTTTATGTCGAGTGAACCCGCACCATCTCCTAACCATGTTTCCCCTGTTTCTTCACCAGGGGGCAACCACCCAACCACTATCACCAAGATCACTCCTCATGACCCCAAGTATTCCCGACGTTTCCACTGCGACGAGGAAATACTGGAAGAGATAAATCACCCAGACTCTCTCTGGGATGTGCTACATCATCGTGCACTCTTCTCTCCACAGGAAGCCCCCATGCCTCCTAACCAGAACCCCATTTACATGATCAAAACTAGAGATTTTATCCCATATGGGCCCGTCGATTGGTTCAACAATCCCATTCCTTCCCCTGATGCATTTGAAGAAGGAAATATGGCCAACATTTCCCCCACCATCAAAATCAACATTTCCATTAAAAATGGCATCGTCGAAGAAATCACCATTGGAGTGGCTTGCACTCCTTAGGAAATCGACGCATATAAAACCCTCTTCCAGGAATATAGGGATATTTTTGCCTGGTCATACATGGAAATTCCTAGCCTCGATCCCTCTATTGCTGAACATCGCATCGACACCTGGCCCGACATCACACCAGTTCGCCAGAAACAGCGACCGCTACACCCATCCAAAGTCGTGGCTATCAAAGCTAAAATTGACAAATTACGTGTTGTCGGGTTTATTTACCCCATCACTTATACCTCATGGGCTTCCAACCCTGTACCAATCGACAAAAAATAGGGCACTATCCACGTTTGCACAGACTTTCGTGATCTCAATAATGCATGTCCAAAAGACAACTTTCCAACGCCTTTCATCGATCACATTATCGACAACTGCGCTAGCCATGAGGCTCTCTCCTTTATGGATGGATTCTCTAGCTATAACCAAATTCAAATCCACCCAGCCGATCAGTATAAAACCATATTCATTACCCCGTGGGGTACTTTTGCATATTGTGTCATGCCTTTTGGATTAAAAAATGCCGGTGCAACTTTCCAGCGGGCGATGACATACAACTTTAACGATTTGGCTAAAATCATCCTCTCCTACTTGGATGATCTCACAGCTCGATCCAAGAAATGCACCTAGCATCTCGATGATTTACGAATCATCTTTCAACGGTGTCATCAGTACAACATCCGCTTGAATCCTCTCAAGTGTGTGTTCTGCATCACCGTAGGATGCCTCCTCGGCTTTATTTTTTCCCAAAGTGGTATTACCATGGACCCCCTCAAAGTCCAAGCTATCACTGAAATTCCACCTCCCCGGAATTTACAGCAACTTCAGAGTCTTCAGGGCAAAGATAAATTTCTTTGACGCTTTGTCCCAGATTACGCCATACGCGCACATGGTTTCCTTCGCTTACTATGTCAAGACATCCCTTTTCACTGGGACCACCATACCCAATAGTCATTTGACGATATTAAAGAAGCGCTTTCAAATGCACCTTTAATTAGTGCACCTGACTATAATCGTGACTACATCCTCTACGTATCAACATCAGTTGTATCAGTAGTCAGCGTCCTCATCCAGCTCGGAGATGACAATCGTGAACACGTCATTTATTACGTTAGTAAGAACCTCTCAGGACCACCCTTGAAGTATAAACATGAAGAGAAACTTTCTCTTACAGTTATCCTCACAGTCTATAAACTGTGTCATTACATTCTACTTCGCACCACAAAGGTCGTCGCAGATTCCAACCCTATGCAGTACTTTCTCAGTTGTCGACAAGTTAACGAAAAATTTGCTCGATGGATCGTTATCCTTCAGGAGTATGACCTCGAATTCTCAACACCTAAGAGTAAGAAGGCCCTCGTTCTCGTCGAACTTGTCACAACCCTCCCCTTTGACACCACCAATGCCCCCGTCAACACCGACTTTCCCGACGAACATCTCTTTTACATCACTTCGAATGATCCTTGGTACGGTGACCTCCTCGTCTACCTTCGAACTCAAAATTTCGGTAACCACCTTTCACGAGATGATCGTCACCGTATCCATCATCAGGCCCCCCTCTACCTCCTCATCGGAGACATCCTATACTGGTAGGGCGTCAACACTATTCTCCGTCAATGCCTAACTATTGATGAGGCCAACAAAGTCTTAAACGACTGCCATAGCGGTGCATGTGGGGGCCATATTTTAGGTATATCCATTGTTCAAAAGATTATCTGAGCCGATTACTTTTGGCCTACCTTGTTTCATGATTGCATTCATTCCATGAAACGATGTGAGAAATGTCATCTCTATGCCAACAAAGCCCGCGCTCCCCCTGCTCTTATCCACCCTATCATTACTGCCGACCCTTTTTGTAAATGGGGCATCGACTTCATGACTTTTAATCCCCCCTCCAGCAATGGTCACAAGTACATCATTGTCGTCGTTGATTACTTCACCAAATGGGCAGAATCTATGCCCACTTTTAACAACACCGCTGACACAGTAGCACGTTTTTTCTTTAACCACGTCATATCCCGTTTTGGAGTACCCCTCCAATTTGTTTCCAACCATGGGAAACACTTTGAGAATGAGATCTTCGTTGAACTCTCATATTAGTTAGGCTTCTCTCACAAGTTTTCCTCACCATATTAGCCTCAGTCAAATGAACAGGTCCAGGTAGTTAACAAATTCCTCAAGACCATGTTACAGTGCACGGTTAATAAACATAAAACCAATTGGCATCATATGTTATTTTCTACACTATGGGATTATCGAACGGTGGTAAAAACTGCTACTAGTTTCACACCATTCCATTTAGTTCATGGGATCGAGGCAACTCTTCCCATCGAGTGAAAAATTCCCACCTTATGCACCGCAATGGAGCTATTACCTGACACTGCTCCAATGGAGAAGCGCTTGCTGAACTTAGAGTCTCTGGATGAAGATCGTCAATCTTCCTTATAGAACAACGAGGCAACTAAAAAATGATCCAAGGCTACCTTTGATCGCCATGTCAACCTTAGATCATTCTACAAAGGCGACCTCATCCTGGCTTACGATATTGCTCATGATACCTTTGGCCAGGACAAATTCGAATCACTCTAGCATGGCCCATACATCATTCAACATTGCCTCACCAAAGGTGCATACATCCTGGCCTCTCCTGAAGGCCTTTCTCTCAAAGAACCTGTCAACGGGTTGTATCTCAAGAAATTTTATGCTTAAAAGTAGTCATTCTACTTTAGGTTATTTCTTCTTTTAGTGTTTTTAATCTTTTTTTTTTCCTACCCTCATGTCTAAACTATCCCTTTTTCTATTGACGTATGCTTCCTCCACTAGCCTACCACATTGGTTACGTTGAAGGTGCCAACCGTTGGACATACAATCTCACTTCGGCTGCTTGGGCTCTCTACACCCCCTCACATGAAATGATACATTCAAGCGACATTTGTTTGGGTCCAACAACCAACAACCAAGCTGAATACACTGCTATCATTGGCCTCCTGGCCGACGCCCAACATCATCATATTCTTCACCTTAGCGTCTTCCTCGACTCTCAACTAGTCGTTCTCCAGCTTAGCAATGTATACCGTGTACGCGATTCATGCCTCTTTCGCAAATACCTGTAGGTTAGGCTGTTATCTCAACATTTTGATTCCATTACATTTACACATATTCCAAGAAAATTAAATCAAATAACAAATCAAATAGCTAACATGGTGTTAGATTGGCATATATCACATCAAGCTACACATACATAAACATCTCACAAATCCTGTCACAGCATATATATAGAATAGACAACATTAAACTCATCAGAAAAAAACACATGTAAACACCAGATGAATCTCAAAATATGTATACTCATGTATATATAAAATCCCATTAGGCCATTCAAATATTTACATACAAAAATGCATGTATCTGCAAGCCAATACAACACCTCGATACAAAAAATGGGCTCACCAGCCTATATACAAAAAAAAAGGGATATACATCATGCACCACTCATGGTGCCTCTATCGCCCCACCACTTGCTCCTCCCTCAGGCGGTGGCGGCCCACCACCACCTGCCCCAGGTGATGGTGGTCCACCCACAAAACCCTCCTGCCCCAGCGGCAGACGTCCACTCGTCATAGCAACAAGCATTGTTGCTCGTCGCATTATGGCCCGCCATGGTGGCGGTACCCCCACACACTTCTCTAGGAAACTCTCATCCTGGATGCGCGTCCACATGCCCTTAGGCACATCCTGTAAAATCGTCTCCAGACGACGACGTATATCATCATAATCCACTTCGGCCGCCACCGGAGGAGCATGTGATGGCCCCGCACCAGTGTCATCGAACCGATGCCTCCTCGCTGCCCTCTCTGGCTCAGCTGGTCACCCCGCAGCATCCTCCCGCCGACGTCTCTCTCCATGCGGTAGTCTCTCTAGTTCTCGATGAGCAGGTGCTCTTTGCATCTCCACCTCACGCCCACAAGGTGCCACATTTTCACATACAAAAAACAACAACAATAGATAGTATCTGCATCTATAGCATATACATATGGACTGATATCTGAAAAAACAACATAAACCAAAACATGCACACCAATACTAAACATACTAAACATGCACACATGCGCACCTGTGCACTACACAGGTGCGCATCATTGCGCACCTGTTTGATTCACAGGTGCACCCCCGCACGTGCCTGTTTTTCAGATAGACACTCACAAGTGTGTGCCTATCAAACCCACAGACACGCACCGGTGTGCACCTGTTCAACTCATAGGTGTGCCCATCGAGTGCACCTTAAATTGCCTCTACCATGCCCCCATGTGCGCATATCTAGTGGACACGTGCGCACGTATGCATGCCTATCACCAGGTCTCCTGCACATGTGGGGCCCATACCCCCTAAATACCTCTGTACGGCCCTCCGTATAGCCCCTGCCCAAAAATTAACAACCTATTTCTATGCAGGATGATCAGACCACTAACCTGATACTCTCAAATCCTCAATCGGCTGCCTCGTCCTCCCCAAATCTCCAAATCTCCTCTGAAAATCGCTTGTGCAATCACTATTGCAGTAAGTACAAATGAGGTGGCAATGTGGGCCCTACAACTATATATAAACCTTTTTCCAAACTTCCACTCACCATTCCGGGAGCCCACGGTGTCCATTTTTCAAATGGTCTTCACCCACAGGATCAGCATCCCGTCACCTACATCACAGCAGGTCCCTGGGTCACTTTTCATCCTGATCCCCCGGGGTGCCTTTTTTTCATATCATGCTTAGGTACGCATGCGCATAGTCACATTTATCAACTACATGCGCATATCTTTGGTTCTCTTCAGATATTGTTCACTTTGGGTATTTGGTTTTCATGTGTGCAGGTACTTGCTCATCATCCATCAACATCACCCCTTCAGGTATCTACTCAGCACTAGCATGTAGTCTTTCCCATTGTATCGCACTTTCATTTCCAGTCACACCCTCTGATGTTTACCTCTAGGATCCCCATTCTCGGCTCTGTAGTACCCACACCTCCATTTTGCATCTTCGGTACTGTTACCCAGTAGCACTCTTACCCACATGAGTTGTCCCATTCATAGCACCTTTTGGCACTTTTTGACACTCATGTTGTTCTTCATTACCCTTTAGGGATGGGAGTCCCGATAGTCTTTCATCATGTCGCGAATCAACCACATACTCCTTCTCCTCATTTTTCTAGCTTTCCCACACGGACTCCCAGATTATCTCTGTACGGTTCTATTTTTTACCTGCACCTCCGTAGTATCATGAACCCTCCATTTCATTCATCATTAGTTTTCCCATCTGCAAACCTACCTTCATTTCACCTACCTCATACAGAAACTCACCAATGGGGGCCGCACCCTTCCTCTGTTTTCCAAGAAAATTCTGCCCTCCATGGGCCACCCATATCACACTGGGGCACTCGTTTCTGTATTTGTACATTTCTCCCCCAATTATTCATTATTTATTGTACAAACTCCTTTTATTTCTAGTCATTTCCTCATCCTTTTTGTCATCACCTTTGGCGACCTTCTTCCCTTCTTTTGGCGAAATTCAACCCATGTCACCCTTGGTTGGAGCATTACTCATCATCTACCCTCGTTGGCATCATCCATATATTCAGAGTACCCCACAGGTCACTTACCTCTACCCTCTGAATTTGTTCACCTTGTCCTGCCTCTGGCACAACTTATCACTGATCTTGTCGTCCCCCTGACACTCGACCTCGTTACACGGTCGCGACCACTTTTTATCTCATACATTCTCCAACAAAGGGCAGTCTTGAGTCTTCCCACTTCTTGACTTCGTCCATGTACATCTGCCACTTCCTTACCTCAGTAGATTTCACGAAGCCCTTTGCTTCTAGGAGTCGCGTCCCCTTTTGTCGACATCAACACCATTTTTTGGAAGGGCGACAGTATCTTGATTCTCATTCTCCACTCAATGAGAGATCTCGGACGGCACAGGGTGAAACACCATTGCTCCCTACTGTCATTGACCCCCATAACATTCGACGCCAACACTTTCTCATGTTACGATGGGTCTTACTTTGCGACTATTGCAGTTAGTTCTTTTATTTGCCGAAGACCTCTGAACTTGGCAGGGCTATCAATGCCCACATCATCATTGCTACTTATTACCGCAATCAATGCCTACTATTCAGAGCATGTTCATTTGAAAATTTTTATTCTACCTCTATTATGACTACCCCTGAGGGAACTGCAGTCGTCTACACCAACACTTCAGTCATCTTTTTCCAGAGTTACATGACACGAGCATGGGGCATGCCCACCTCATTTGTACATAGTTTTCTATTTTACGCACTTCATAGAAGGTCGGGTCCTACCGGTTCCTTTTTTCTCCAACGGATCGCTCTGAACGATCCCACTATTTATCTCTCTTACAAACAACATTCTCAGTAGAAGAAACATTGATGGATTTTTGGCTATACGTATGTTCCTAACCTCATCCATCAGGGGGCATCTATTATCACTGAAATTTCGTCCGCACATGGTTACAAGAACTCAGCATCATCAAACAATAATGAAGTCATTCATGGCCCTGAATTAATCTCACATCATTCAAAAAAGGGAAAAAACTATACAAAGTAGTGAAAAATTGAAGAGCTCTTTCCATACATTAGACGTGCGCACACATGCGCAGAACAGGAACGTAGAATGCGCACATAGGCGCACGATGCACGGCTGTTAGTACACAAATCCACGCACCTACTAAACGACGCATTTATGAATGTGGCCAGCCTCCCAACCACTTATGGTTCATCTCCCAAGCTGATTTGACCTCCAAATCTAGGCTGGATCTGAATGGTGGGCTGGTCAAAGACCTAATAATTCCCTAAATGGCCTCTTTTCACACTACAAAGCAGTTACACAATAACCCAATGCAATGCTATAAAAAGTCATGAATGCACCTCATTTTCTCCAGGAATTCAAAGTAATGTTATGCTGCCTATATTGTTTTAAGGACTCCTTCCTTGACAAGAACACATTGGCACCATTTCATTGAGCAATCCACCTCTCCATTGAGTGGATTTGCAAAGAGTTATTTCACTACTATTTTTATTTTCTTTGTTGTAAGGAGAGCAAGCTTGTGAGGGTCCAAGAGCCTTCCCTTGGAGGAAGAAGGGACTCGTAGTCCCCTTTCTTCTTGGTGCTTTGATTTCATCAATAGATCAGCCTCAAAACATTGGTGACATGGGTATTTTTGTTTTTGTTATCTCTATGTCCATATGCCTATGATTTTAGTTTGTATTAGTTTAATTCTTGCTTATAGTTTTGTTTTTCTTTCTCTAACTCTTTCCTCTATAGCTGTCCTGCTCAGTAGACCCAACTGGGCATGCAAGCAACTCAATTCTGCTCACCAAGGTGATGAATAAGGTGCAACAAGGAACACTTTTCATTTCACTCTAAAAGGTTTATGTTTTCCCAAGATAGGACCATTACAGTCAGATCCAGAGGTATAAATCCTGAATACACATTTTTTAAATTTCTGCAAATTTTTCTTTTGGTTTTATTTCGGTTTGATATTATTTGTTTCCAGGTTGATACTCTTTTAGATCTACATATTCTATTTTCCACGCACCCTATGCGATCTCATAAAATCAGAAACAGATAGGAAAAGGTGCATCTTCCGGGTAAGCTAACCTAGATCTAACCCTTGTTGTCATCGAGAAGCAAAATTTTTTTCTTGTGTGAAAATAGTTTTTTTTAGCACACTCTCCAAGGCCGTGTTCAACAAAACAACAACAACAACAACCCCAATCCTCCTTCTGAACATTACAATATGTTTTTCTAGACCATTTGGTTAAAAGTTGCCTTATTAAGTAAGAGGTCTTGAGTTCAAGTCTCTCTTTTGTTACCTTTTTTGAAAAATTTTCATGCTAAAATTGTAAAGTGTATTTCACTTCAAGTATAAAAGTGAATCACTATAAGTAGCTTTAATATTCTATTTTAGAGTTATTTATTTTGCATGTAGCTTTTATGTTATAAGTTAACTTCATTGTAAAAGTGATCCCCACTTCTCTTTATAAAAGTGGGTCACTTCATAAAGTATCTTACACTATCACGTGGTCATTTGGTTACCATTTATGCCTTTTTTTTAAAAGGGCATAAATTTCACATCCGAAGTCCGTTTTCAGTGCCGATTTTTTTTTAAAACCGCACAAATTTTTGAGATCCTTCCATCCAGATCATCATTTTCATTTTTTACATCAATATTATCTGCATATTTAATATGACTTCTACAAGTAATTTATTTCTTACCAACACCAACTACTTCCAATGGAAATCTCATATGGAAGATTTATTAAGAAGTAAAGGCTTGTACCATATTACCTTGGGCAAGATAAAAGCACCCACTGATGATGATAAGAAAGTAAAATGGGCTAATAGGAGTGACGAAGCATATGGACTAATTGGAATGTTCACCTCTCATGACTTAAGGTACCACCTTCAAGAAATTGATGACCCTGAAGAAGCTTGGGATAAGATTGAATCTTTGTTTGGTAAACTCAATATTATTCGAGCACAACAGTTAGAAAATCAAGTACTAACCTTGATTCCAAGTGATTTTTCTTTCCTTGGAGACTATCTATCTAAGTTTAAAACACTCAAAATTTTATGTGAAGAATGTAAGATAAAAATGGAGGAAGAGAGTTGCATCTATATTATTCTTTCTAAGGTAGGTAGTGCATATTATGTGTTTGTATCTACCTTTTATGCCATGAGAGAGGCTCTAGGAAAATATTATGAAAAACCCACTCTTGAGTCCTTTTGTGTTGCTTTTATTAGAGAGGAAGATAAGGTTGTACAACTTAGAGTGATCAACACTGTAGGTACCTCCAACAAAGCCCTAGTTTCCCAGAAGAAAGATAAACCCAAGTATCCCAAGAAGCAACATCCTCACTACAACAAAAAGCAACATAAGGGTCCCAAACCCACTCAGACGGCTTCCACTCCTAATGGTGACAAAGAAGCAAAATATAAAAGTAAGAATACAAACATACATTGCAAATTTTGTGATAAAGATGGTCATGATGAGTCCAAATGTTTCAAGAAGATGGTATCTTTAGAAACAACAATGAACAAGCACAAAAATATTATTGATTCTACTTCTTCTTCTTCTTTTCATGGACATGCACTTTTTGCTTCTGGTTTCTCCTTCAACACAAATTCTACTTCTACTTCTACTTCTGATGAGTGGCTTATTGATTCTGGAGTATCTTATCATATGGCTAAGGATAGAGCCATATTTTCTACTCTAAATGAATGTAACACCAATAAAATATTTATTGGTGATGATAGATCTCTTAGTGTTGAAGTATCTGGCACAGTTCAAGTAGAAAATGGTCATTTCAATGATGTATTATGTGTTCCAAGTCTTTCTTGTAACCTTCTATCAGTATATCAAATCACTCATTCAAGTGAAGGTAAAACTGTAGAGTTTTCACCTCACCAAGTTGTAATCAAGGA
>ML802535.1:169994-189014 GCA_009831015.1 Picea engelmannii | reverse complement strand
TCATTTCAATGATGTATTATGTGTTCCAAGTCTTTCTTGTAACCTTCTATCAGTATATCAAATCACTCATTCAAGTGAAGGTAAAACTGTAGAGTTTTCACCTCACCAAGTTGTAATCAAGGATCTAAAAGATCCTAAGCATGCTATTACAACTGGAATTTCTGATGATATTACCAGGTTGTACAAATTTGTCAACTTTGGGTAGTCATATTTTTCATCAATTTTTGTTGCTCATAGTGATGACTTGAGAAAACTTTGGCATGAGCAGTTTAGTCATCTAAACTATCGCTCATTGCAGCAACTATGTAATCAACATATTGTGACTGGTCTTCCTCTTGTTTCATGCAGAGATGGTGTTTGTGATGATTGTGTTCTCGAAAAACATCATCAAGATAGTTTTGAAAAATGTGCCTCTTGGCATGCCTCGGGTCCTTTGGAGCTTGTTCATAGTGATTTGTGTGGTCCACTTTCTTCTCCTTCTTTTTCTGGGTGCAAGTATTTCTTAACTTTCATTGATGAATTTTCCAGACATCCTTGGGTTTACTTCTTAAAACTTAAGAGTGAATTTTTTGGCCTACAAGGCCCTTGTAGAAAAGAAATCTAGACATCAAATTCAAAGGTTAAGAATAGATAATGGAGGCGAATATGTGAATAATAAGTTTACAAGTTACTGCACTACATAGGGAATCCAAATGAAACACACTGTTCCACATACACCACAACAAAATGGTGTTGCTGAGAGAAAGAACCACACATTAAAACAAATGGCTAATTGTATGATCCAATCTAAGGGATTAAGTCTAAAGTATTGGGTGGAAGCCATCAACTGTGNAAATTACATAGTAAATTGCACTCCCACAAAGGCTCTTAAAAATATAACACCAGAAGAATCTTGGACTAAAATTAAACTAGATGTAAGTCACTTCCGTGTATTTGGCAGTATAGCATGGGCTCACATTCGTGATGAGAAAAGGAAAGCATTGCAGCCTAAAAGTGAGAAGTGTATATTTGTTGGTTATTTTGAATATGTCAAAGGTTACAGACTTCTTCAATCACATTGTAATGAAATTATTATTAGAAGAGATGTTAAATTTGATGAAAATATCTTGGCCTGTGAGCCTAATTAGGTGTTTGTGTCTTATTTGGCCTACGATCCTAATTCGACGATTGTGCCCTCTTCAACCTGCAAGCCATCTTAAACATTTGTGCCTTCTTCTGATCTAGTTTCTTCTTCAGGTGATGATATTGAGGATGAAAATCCACCTCCGCTTGCTCACCCTCATCTAGATGAGTCCTTTGAACCTGAACTAGCACCAGTTCCACCGCTTCCTAGATGGGTTTGTTCAACAAGAGAAGCAATTGGTGGTGTTGTCAATGATCCTTCAGATCAGCATCGAACACGTTCAAATTTCCAACAAGCCTCTTCTTTTTTGGCTCAAGTTTCAAAGACTCATGATCCAGAGACATTTGGAGAAGCTTTAGGTCATCCAGATTGGGATACAACAATGAATGAAGAGTATCGTTCTTTAATGGAAAACCATAGTTGGGATCGTGTACCTCTTCCAAAAGGAAGAAAACTTGTCGTATGTAAATGGTTCTACAGAACTAAGTATGTATCAGATGGAAGTGTTGAAATATACAAGGCTCGATTAGTTTCCAAAGGATTTTCTCAAGTTGAAGGAATTGACTATAATGAAAACTTTTCCCCTGTAGCCAAAATGAATTCCATGTACCTTATTCTTTCCCTTGCCGCCTCACATAAATGGGAGGTCCATCAAATGGATGTTAAATCTGCCTTCTTGCATGATGATTTGAAAGAAGAAATCTACATGGAACAACGTCCTGGATATGTCCAGAATGACTCTAGCCGTGTTTGTCACCTCAAGAAATCTCTTTATGGTCTCAAGCAAGCTCCCTGAGCTTGGTATGCCAAAATGGATAGATTTATTATTGTCACTGGATTCTCTAGATGCCATTTTGATCCTAATGTCTATACCAAGAAAGTAGGAAGCCATCTCATAATCCTTGTCCTTTATGTTGATGAACTTATCCTAACTTGTAGTGACTCAAAAATTTTAAACCATGTGAAAATCATCCTTAAGAAGGAATTTGAGATGAAAGACTTAGGATTTTGCACTATTTCCTTGGACTCCAAGTTTTGCAAAATAATGAAGGAATTTTTCTTTCCCAGTCTAAGTATGCTTGTGAACTTCTTCATCGCTTTCACATGGATGATTGTAAACCAACCTCTTCTCCCTTCCAGTCTGGAGTCAAGATTACTTCCACATGTACTTCTCCTGAATTTGATGCCACCTTGTATTGTCAATTAGTTGGTAGCCTCTTATACTTGAGTCATACCTATCCCAATCTATCCTTTGTTGTTGGTCTTGTTGCCCAGTATATGCAAACACTCCATGAAATCCATTGGAAAGCAGCTAAAAGGATACTTTGCTATGTTCATGGTACAGTTCAGTTCGGGATACATTACAATTCAAGGGGGGCTCATTTATTGGTTGGTTTCACTAATTCGGATTGGGTCGGCAACCCTGATGATCAGAATTCTACTGTAGGTTATGTTTTCAACCTTAGTTCAGGACCTGTCACTTAGGCCTATAAGAAACAATAGGCTATTTCACTTTCTTCAGCAGAAGCAGAGTACCGAGCAGCAGTGAATGAAAGTCGAAAAACCTTGTGGCTTCAACAGATCCTTTTAGAGTTTGGATTACAGCGGCATCATCCGACCAGCCTTTGGTGTGACAATCAGAGTACCATCAAGATTGAAAAAGACCCAGTTCAACATCAGCATAGCAAACACATCGAGCTCCACATGCACTTCATCAGAAAGCTCATTCATGATCAAGTTATTGAAGTGCTCTTTTGTCCTACAGAAGATCAAGTTGCAAATATTTTCACAAAGTCTCTTACAGAAGAGAATTTTTCCAAACTTTGATCTATGTTAGGAGTTCAGGAAGTTTTCATTAAGGGGGGATAGGCTCTAATGCCTCCTTCTTTCTCCTATTGTGTCACTATTGTAAATCCTTCAATTCTATCCCAAGTTGTTCTTAAGGGGGGATGTTAGGATATTTAGACACTTAGGAGTTAGTTAAGATCTACTTGGTGTAATGTGTCATTAGGTAGAAGTGTGTTTCTTAGTGTGTTTCTTTAGTATGCATTTGTAGTTAGGAAATCCGACGGTCACGATATGTTCTTGACATAGAGTGATCTGACAGTTCATACTCTCCTCAATCTTAACAGCCATTGATCTGTGTCTTAACACCGGATTGGTCCATGATCTCTATTTAAAGAGCATGGAGGGTCATTTGCCGATGATCGATTGTGAGAAACTCTCTTGTAAAATCTCTTTGTAATTTTTTTCTTTGCATTAATAAACTTCTCCAAGTGGCCATGTTGGTCGGGGCCATGGATGTTTCCCCATAGGGGTTTTAACATGTGAAAACATCGATGTGTTGATCTTTGATCTTGTTATGTGAGTGGTTACTGAGGGTGTTCATCCTCTGTTGGAATACTTGTGTTGTCGAACACATGGATCTACAATGTAATTTAGATTCGTAGCCATGTGTACAAAGTCATTATGGATTGTAATATTGTCATGAGTAACTAGAACTTCCAGTTGAGTCTTCATTACTCCACTTCTAGGAATTAAAATATATTTCGGTCATTGAAGATACTCCTCTGACCTCACACATTAGTGGGTATTTTTTACAACAAATGTTTCCTCACTCCATGCATCTTTCTTGGATGGCCTTCCATTTCCCTCTACAAACTTGAGGTCCCCTTTTTGTTCTCTCTAGAGCCAAAAATACACATTTTTGTACATACATGCACCCTATCAATTATACAACTAACGTATACATAGGTTTCTCCAATACAACCCATGTACATTGGGTTTGGTGCTCAAAAATTAAAACATATGTTAGCTTTCCATGCCATGTCATGAGATCCATTATCCTTGACCTTCCATATACTAGAAACACTCTGATTCAACCCTTCTGTTCCATTTGGAGGCTATAAATTGACCCATATCCAAGCCTAATAGAAAATTCAACTTTGAGAGTGAAGACACTCTCGAGAAATTTCACTTCATATTGATTATGCATCCCTTTGTCCTTGAAAGTATAAAATTCTTGTGTTCATCCCTAAAGCTCTTCCTATTTTGTGATGGAGAACGCCTTGACTCCTACATATGAGCTTGTGTTTACAGAGGATTAAAGTTGTGGAGGCCAATATGGAGGGATTTGGTTTCTAGGTTCCAATATGTGTCATTACACAAGTTTGTCACCTATGTACTTATGTTGATTACTTTAATAGAAATACTCTTTTCTCGTCCAATTGATATTTTGCAAATATTTGAATTTATTTCCATGGGCATATTTGTCATGTATGTTAATGGATTATTCTAATTTATATGTTGACATTATATATTATCATGACATGCTTGTGTATATTGGTTGTTGAGGAAAGGTTGCAGGTATAAATCTTTGGGTCGTGTGATCAACGGTGGTCTTCTTCGAACGTTTGGATGAGGTAGGCTTCTAGAATTGTTTTGTTAGCATTTCATTTATATAACATACTTGATATTAGATTTGATTTATGGGTTTCCTTCCGTATGTTGTGGTTTTCCCATAGCCATAGAGATATTTTCCTCATAACAACAACACAATATATGAAACCAGACCACCAAAATAATACCTTTATTGATAGGAAACAATGTTCACTTTCTTGTTCAAGGGGGAAACCTCTAGTAGAGAAACTCTCTATTAGAATAATTATCAAGAAAAAAATTCTCATGTATCCTACTCTTATTTATAACAATTATATCTTCTAAACATCATTCTATAGGAAGATCTGTGTAGAAGCATAATCTTCTATTACATATTATTACATTGACTTATTCCAATTTATTAAATAGGCCTTATTAACTAATGTCCTCCTTTATTACATGGAAATATATTATCCTATATTTGTGAGGGATTAGGTAGGTTAGGTCCCTAACATTCCCTCACCCTTGAAAAAGATCGTTTTCCTCAAGGATTGAGATGAGGAAATTGTTGCAAAATGGTGGCCATCTTCCAAGTGGCATCTTCTGGAGTTGTATCTTTCCACTACACTAACACTTCCTTGATGGTGCATTGATGGAAACGAGGCTTGTGTTGGTCCAAGACTACTTGTGTCTACAACCAAATGGAACCTTCTTCATCCAACTCAGGGAGACTAGTTTGATTTTTTCACTTAGTACCAATCAAATTCTTTAAGCATGAGACATGAAAAATAGGATGGAGTTCAGAATGAATTAGAAAAGCTAATCGGTAAGCCACCTGCCCCACTCACTTGAGAATTGTATAAGAACCATCCAATTTGGGAGAAAGTTTCTAATAGTGGTCATATTTGAGTGAGGTCTTCTTATAGGGTTGCAAATGAAGAAACACATAGTCCCCTTCAAAAAAATTGTCATTCAGAACGACCTTGATTTGCTTGTTTCTTCATGCAATTTTGAGCCACGAACAAATTTGTTTTGAGGGTGCAGAGAATGGCCTTGTGAACTATAATATTTTTGTCAAGATCCTGAAACTCTGATACAATTGGAATGTAGGAGAGAACTCATGGTGATTTTTTTACATATACTCCTTCAAAAGGATTCATGCAAGTAGTTGTATGGTAAGAGATGAGGTACCACCATTTAACTAGGGGTAACCACTAAGCCCCCTGATTTTCTCATTCAAATGAAAAACACCTCAAATAGGTCCAAACACTTGTTGACAACTTCAGTTTGTCCATCACTCTGGGGATGATAGGAGGTGTTCATATGCAATAGGGTGCCTTGTATATGGAACAATTCATTCCAAAAATTGCTATTAAAAGTGGGATCTCAGTCATAGACAATAGAATGAGGCATTCCATGAAGATTGAAGATATTATCCATGAAAATTTGAGCCACTGTGGATATTGTGAATGGGTTTTTGGACAACTGAGAGGGGGGGGGGGTGAATCAATTGTAACCTTTCTTAAACAATTATGCTTATTTTAAACTCTTTACAGAGCACTCAATGAAAATCAAAATAATGCAGGGAAGTAAGCAATAGTACATTCAAAATCATTCACACATATGAGATGCACAGAGACAAATATTTCCTAAGGAAAACCATAAAGGGTAAAAACCTCTTCTTCTCTATATGATAAGTAATCTTTACATTCTTTACATTATCATACATATGAGCTCCAACTCATTGTGAGGCTACAACCTTTGTTTTGCAAGATGCAACTTGCTGAGAGAACCAACTCTATGTTTTCTCTAGCACCCACTAGAAGGAAGCACCAACTCCCTGGTTTCTCTAGCACCCACTAGAAGGAAGCACCAACTCCCTAAGTGTTCCACCACCAACTGGATGGAAGCACCAACTTCCAGTCACACAGGCACCAACCTGTATAATAGAGAACAACAATTATCCCTTGCACCACCCTTCCACTGTGGTTTCTCTGGCTGCAACCAGATGAAAGCTACAACTCCCTGTGTTCAAGAACCCACTTGAACCTCTGAGGAAAACAATCCTCCCTAGCACCTCCCTAAGATATAAAATTTTCTATATATAAATTTATCATAGTGATACAATATTTATCAATGGCTTACCAGGCTTATGACTATTCTTCTATGTTGCTCTGCTCTCCTGTATCAATGTCTCTCTATCTGCATCTTCTTATGTTTTCTGATCTTCTATTTTTCTCTACAAGAGAACCTCAACCTTCCTTTACTATCTCACTATCTTCTTGCACACATACCTTGTGCTTTCTGTGCCTCTGCGTTTTATGCTCTGTGTGCCATGTCCATTCAATGCACCATTCCTTTCCTATGCATTTTAGCTGCTGCACTCTGCCTCATTCTACACACCTAAATCATGCTCAACAACAACCACTCCTATCTCTTCTTTGTTATGCATTCTTATAGTCTCTGTGCACATTGTGAATGATGTCCTGCCATGCTTCTGCATGCTCTCTCATGTCGATTACTCTACATGTTCATCATTGCAACTCTTCAGCTTCTCTGGTAGTTAGATCCATCTGTCAATTGCCTCTACGAATAGTCTTCATTCCACTGGTAGATTCCTAGAGACTCTTTAGCTCCTCTGGAAATCACATAGAAGTCTCTTCAAGTCCTCTGGCAGAAACCATCAACGGTTTCTAGCAGTTACACTGTGAACCTCCAAAGACCACTTTAGAAACTGAATCACCATTGATCGATTAACTGTGAAGAGAAACAATAGCCCTTCAATCATACTTAAATTCACCAACACCGTTGGATTGGATCCGTAGGATCTTGTGTTTATTTCACATTTTAGAATTTCATAATTTCGACATTCCTGTGGTAAAGTTTCTTGACACTCCATGCCGTGGTCCTCAAAAATCCAAAATGGAGCTTGGTTCTTTGAGCTCTTCTCTACATCTCTTCGATGATGTGACCACCGGTGTTGACCAAGCGCTTATCCATAAAGTGCTTTCGCAATTTTTCCTTTCGGCATTTCGACATTTCGACATTCTTGTGGTGAGGAGTCTTGACTCTCCATGTCCCAAACTACGAAATGGAGTTTGTCTCTTTGAGCTCTTCTCTATAGCTCTTCGAAGATGTGACCACCAGCAGTGACCAAGGCCTACACCAAAAAGGTGTTTTCACATTTTTCATTTCATCATTTCTCATTTTGCGATTTCAACATTCTTGATGTGAGAGTTCTTGACAACTCCACCTCCCAGTCCGTGAAACTCCGAAATGGAGTCAGATCAACTTTTCGGCTTTTCACACTTCACAACTTTGGGATTCCTTTCTTGAGAGACCTTGACATCTCCAACTCCCGGTATCCGAACCTCCGATATGGATTCTTTGACATTTCTCGATTTCACATTTCATGACTTCAGGACTCCTGTGATGAAGAGTCTTGACTCTTGACTCCTCCAACTCCCAGTATCCGAAACTCCAAAATGGAGTCATATCAACTTTTCGTCTTTTCGCACTTTGCAACTTCATCATTCCTGTCATGAGAGTCCTTGGCATCTCCAACTCCCAGTATCTGAAACTTTGAAATGGAGTCTTTGACATTTTGTGATTTCACATTTCGTGACTTCGGGTTTCATGACTTCGAGACTCCTGTGATGAAGAGTCTTGATTCTTGAATTTTCCAACTCCCAGTATCTGAACCTACGAAATGGAGTCGGATCAAAGATCCGATATTTGGTTGTTTCGCATTTCGTCAATTCGACATTTCTACACTCCTGTGGTGAACTATTTTGACACTTCAACTCCCAGTATCCAGGACTCCGAAATGGAGTTATTTCCCGGTCTGTGAAACTCTTTGTTGGTGTGCCTAGTTCGGGATTTCGACGTTTCACATTTCGTGACTTCGGGACTCTTGTGTTGAAGAGTCTTGACTCTTGACTTCTCAATTTCCCGATATCCGAAACTCTTTGTTGGTGTGCCTATTTAGGATTTTGGGGTTTCGCAATTCGTGACTTCAGGACTCTTGTGTTGAAGAGTCTCGACTCTTGACTTCTCAATTTCCCAGTATCCAGAACTCTGAAATGGAGTCTTTGACATGCTCTGATATTTTTCCTTTTGGAATTTCGAGGTTCGCTACTTCAAAGGTTAATGTTCCTTTGATCTTTGATTTCCCAGTCTGCGAAACTCTGAAATGGAGTCTTTGTGGTGCTCTGATCTTTCGCCACGCGTCCGTCCTCGATCAATTCTTGATCCAATGACTCAGATCATTTTTCCATTTTGCATTTCACGATTTGGAAGGATAGAGCACTTCCTTCCTTTGACTTCTTGGTCAGTGAAATTTTGATCTGTGACCACATGTCCTACCCAAAGATGGATGGTCCTCCTTCTTTTGGAATTTTGTACTCACCTTGCACTTTAAAGAATGTGCAGGTTCTCCTGGATCCAACAACAGTTGGACCCCACGCTCAGATCTAACGCTCGAGATATGTCCTCCATCTGCGTGCTCGTCCTATCTGAGTTCATATCTGACGATCATCGAGAATTCTGAATGGGATCCAATGATCACCATCGCTTCTCCTCCCAAGCTTATGCATCCTCCTGACTTGGAATAATTTCTTAGTGTCAAAGGCCTCGACCTTTGATCCGCCTGAGATCTTGAGTATTCTATCTCTCTTGATATTTGGAAATGAGTTAACCTCGTCCCCGGTGCACACCTACACACTACGTGCAACTCTACGCTAATCCTCCTAAGCTTACATTGTTCCTATCTTTCCATCGATGCACACTCTGATCTTGCCATCAATGAAAAGCACACTTTTCACTCTGCGTGCCCCTCTGCACTATCTCTTCTAGTCTTCATGAGCTTGCTCTGTTGCGTCTCCCCAAAATACTTCTGGTGCCCGCCTGGCACATTGTGCCTGTACTCAAGCCATCATCACTATTGTACTTTCCATCAATGACAAGCATATGTTTCCTGTAAAACATGCCAACATGGGTGTTGGAGAGAAAATAAATGAGAATATTTGGAAAGAATACAAACTACTACTATGATGACTGATTTATTTTCCTGATTTAGGTAAGCCAATAATGAATTCCATAGAAATATCCTTCCAAATAGCGGATGAAATCGTGAGTATTTTTAATGTTCCTAGGGTATTGAATGTTTCTACCTTATTCCCTTGACAAACATCACATTCAAACACAAAGGTGCATATTTCCTATTTCATACCATCTTAGAAAAATGAACATTTGACCCAGTCATAGGTTTTGGTGAACCCTAAATGCCCATCTTTGGGGGAAGCATGAAGCTCTGAAAGAACTGTAGATTTATGTTGTGACTTTCTGCTTAGATATATATGGCATTTATAGTGAATATTGTTGTTATGCCAAGAGTACCCTAGAGAAATTGGATACTTTTTTTGCAATTGTTGGATAAGGCCAACAATTTTGGGGTTCTGCAACTATTCCTAGTGAACAACTTGGAGCCAATCTAGTACAAGGTAGGAGAGAGAAAAAAGGGACCCTTCATCTTCACACTTTCTAGAAAGAGCATCAACAACCATATTTTATTTTCCCTTCTTGTAAATGATCTCATAATAATATCCAAATAGCTTGGTCACCCATTTTTGTTTCTCTGGGGAGGAAATTCATTGTTCCATAAAATTCTTGAGGCTCTGATGATATATTTTTATTGGGAAGTGTTGGCCCAATACATAATTGCGCCAAAGATTCATGGCATGAAGAATATCCAACATTTTCTTTCCTTAAATTGATTGTCCCAAATGGCACTTTGAAAGGTGTTTTCTAGTGAAGTCCATTGATCATCCTTATTGAATGAGAATTGCTCCATTTCCTTTTTCAGAAGCATCACATTCTAGTAAAAAAGTCTTCTTGAAATTAGGAAGGACTAGGAAAGGAGTGGTGCACATAGCCTCTTTCAAAGCATGGAAGGATTGATCAGCTGTTGGAGTCCAATTGAAAGCATTATTTTTAAGGAGAGTAGTGACAGATGCTGCAATTTTTCCATAATTCTTAACAAATTTGGGATAATATCTCATTAAACCTAGAAAACCACACAATCTCTTAAGAGTTTTGGGGCGAGGACAATCCTGCATAGCTTCAATTTTCTTAGGATCCACTCTTACACCATCCTTCCTGAAAATATGACCCAAATAATCCACTTATGAGGTGCTAAAGGAACATTTGGATTGTTTGAGGAAAGGTTGGTATTGAGAAAGGAGATGGAGAACTTGATCCACATGAAAAAGATGGGTTGTCCATGTTTTACTATATATGAGAATATCATCAAAGAAAACTAAGAAAAAATGATGGAGAAAAGGACAGAAGACATGATTCACGAGAATTTGGAAAGTGGAGGGGGAATTGCACAGGCCAAATGGCATGAAAAAGAACTCATAGTAGCCCTCATGATTTCAAAATTTCGTATTAGGAATGACAACCTCTTTCATACATATCTGGTGGTAGCCATAATTAAGATAAAGTTTAGTAAAGTATTGAGCACCACTCAGTTCATCCAATAGTTCATCAATGATAGAAGTGGGAAAATTGTCTTTGTTGGTGAGTTTTTTTAGAGCACGAAATATGGGACACATGTGCGACGTACCTTATTTCTTGAGGACCATGACCACAGGAGAAGAATAGGAGCTAGTACTATGCTGGATGACACCTGTGTCGAGAAATTATTGAAAAAAATTATAAGTTTAATTCTTCTGGGAAAAGGAATGCCAATATGGGTGAACATTGGGAGGAAGAATGCCCAGAACTAGAGGAATCAAATTATCATGAACACCATGGGAAGGGGGAAGGCCATGGGGAGTGGAAAAAATAGTTTGGTGTTTGGAGAGTATAGATTGGAGGTCAAGATGCATAGATTGTGTCTCAACTGCTTGGATGGCATGGAATTGGGAAATAATTCTTGAGTAACCTTTTTTTAGGATATTTTCCATTCGATGGGAATTGATGATCTGAGGGAAGCTTGTTTTGATGCCTTGGAACTTATACGATTGGATGTCCTATTTAAATTTCATGGTTAATTCATTAAAATCAATGAGGATGGGACCGAGTGCGAGTAAGCATTTCGAACCTAACACAATGTCACAACCATCCATGTCGATAGAGAACATATGATATTTTAGGTTGTACTGGCCAATTTGGAGATGCACATTTTCACAACGCCCCCCACATTTCATGGAACCTCCATTGATAATCATGATTTGAAAATTGTTGACTGCATGGGAATAGAAATGGGTTTCTTGAGAAATGTGACGATGAATAGAATTATGGGTGCTACCACTGTCAATTAGGATGATGAACTTTTGATTTTTAATGTATCCAACTAGCTTGAGGGTTTGGGCAGATGAGAATCCAGTGGGTGAATTCAATGAAATGACTGGCTCAACTTCTGATGGATCAGATGGCGGAGTGAGAGAAGGTGGCTCATGTATCTTATGACCATAACTTGTAAAAAAGACTATGAATATGACATCATAATAGGAGAGTGACATCTTTGAGGGATTCTAAAAGAGGTATCTTAATGAAAAAATTATTAAGTTCTCCTAAAAGTTCATTTTCCTCAGATGTATAAGTTTTCTTTTCTTGTAATATTTCTTATCTTCTTTCTCAGATTTTACATTTTTTATGAGCTTGGGTTTCTGTTGTAAGATATTTCTAGATATAAGATTTATCTCTTATAGTTCCAATGCATATTTTTTATAATTTGTATCATTGTTGTGCATTGGTTGAACTTTCTTGTTGTTCGGATTTGGAGCAGGTTGAGAAGGTAGCTGAGGTTGTTTAGGAGGAACATTATTTTGAGTAATGTTGTTAGGTTGAGGAGGAAGAGGTAATAATGCGGCTTGTTGAAAACTTTGTGGCCTCCATCCTTGTGGAGGTTGACTCCACTGATTTTTTGGCATGCTAGGAAAATATTGGTATGGAGGAGGAATTGGAGGTCCAATGCATAATTTTTATAAGTTGTATCATTGTTGTACACTGTTTCAAAGAGGTATTATTGTTGTACATCAACATGGGATTAAATTGCATGATCTTCTATCTAAATGGAAGAGAACCATCCTTCAGAGGGATGATTTTTTGAATGATGTCAGTTCCAAATGTCTTCAAATCCTGTAGACTAATTACATCAGAAGCTACAACAAAAGTAGGTGGTTGCAGAGCCTTCATAATGGATTGTTTGAAAGGATCAGTTTTCAAAAATTATGACAAAGGTATAGGGATAATGATCTTGCTCAACTCATACTCTAGGATGAAATATGCTTGTGTCCTACAACTTCCTTTACTTAAGGGAAAACATGTTTAAATGGAGGAGGATGGTGAGCTTTAGCCACTGCACCCTAGCTTGGATTTGTCTTGGGAGGAACCTCTATTTTTTTGTTCTAATCATAGGTGGTGGATTTGGGAGTGCGTGTTCTAGGCCTCAAGTCATATTTATTTTGGGGTTGTACTGGAATAACTCCCTCTTCCCCTATCTCAACATCAAATTGATCTAACATTTGTGCTACCTCATAATGTTGCTGCAATAAGTGACTGGTGTAAAAATATGTTTCATTGAAAAGTACAACAATATCATCCACAAAATCATTGTCTACATCCATCTCCTCCATATGATTGTTTTGGAAAGGAGGTACTACACTTTGGTCATCAACATTTCTCCTCTCTCTCTGGATTATCTGAGGGGCATCATTCGGCCTTCTAAACTGGTTGGGATTTTTGTTCCCATCCCCTTGAAAAGATTTTTTTGGTTGTTTAGATTCCCATTCTAGATTAGCTATTTCAGATGTGAGATCATTCAAAGTTTTGGTCATTTCATAAAGTTTGGGATCATATGTGGTTGGGTTAGAGGAGGCAAGGGAATCCTCTGTTTGTTTATTCTTGTCTTTTTCAGATCTAGTCTTTAACCGGTCTGATGCCAATATGTTAGATTCAACCTCAATGGTTTCTTCATGCATGGATGGCAAGGTAGTGGATCTTTTCTCCCTCAACATAAGAGAGAATTATGCATCAAATGCATTGGCATAAGTGATCTTCATAGAGGCTTTAGTTGGTTTGATCTCATCTGGGATCCTACCATACATCTTATTAAATCTCTTGATGAAGTCCAAAATAGACTCACCATTCTTTCTCTTAAGGGCCCCAAACTCAGTGATGTAATAAATATAATCCCTTCTATCTCCCCATTGTTTGATGAAAGCCCCATCTAATGCATCAATATCTGCAATGGATGCTGGAGGGAGTCCCCAGAACCATTTTCTTACCTCCCCATCAAGGATTTGTACAAACAACCTCACCCATATGTCTGCATAGTCAATGTTAAAGTTGTCTGCATAGTTGTAGAAGGATACCAGATGTTCCTCACTTGTGACATCCCCTTCCCCATTATATCTGGGAAAATATTTCATTTAATCTATGGCTACTAGGCTAGGAGTGCATGTAAGCCTATAGGAATAACTAGGGGTGCATATTTGGAAGCAATTATGACATCCATCATGTTAACAATCATTGTTTGGGAAATAGGAATCTAAATATTGATTGGAGATACATGGGTGGATTTTGGACTAGATGATGAAGTAGAGGTCAGAGTTGAAGGTGTCTGAGGTTCCTTGGAATTGTGATTCTCAGGGATAGAAAATTCAAGTTGCTTCTGATGATGAAGAACAATATATTCTTGATGTGCAGATTTACCCTTGAGGGGTGAGGTATATCTCTGAGCTAAGGTGCATTTTATTAGTTTTCTTTTTGGATCAGATAAAATTATGTCCTTCTGAAGGTTAGGATGAGCCTTAGTGGCTCTGGTGTGCTCAAATTTGGATTTCTTGAGTCCTTTTCTGGGAGCTAGTATTTCTTTTTTGAAGTTAAATCAATGGAGTCGCCAGGTGAAAGATGGCAGTTTGAATGTGTCTGATTTTTGTTCACCATCAAAGGTCAGATCTGATCATTTTCATTCTCCCAGGGAAATATATTTTTTTACTCTGTTCCCCGACAATGACGCCAAAAAATGTTGGTCCTAAAGTCTACACTTGATTGCTAAAGTGAAGAGCTAGGCCGCCTCACACTATGCATGATTGTTTTTTTTATTTATGGGTCAATTAGAGGATTGGTTTACCAAGACATAAGCATAGTTTGGTTGGCTAAATGACATGGACGAGGGTCCTCCTTGAATGGTGGCACATTAAGGATAGACAAGTGAGATAGTAAAGGTAAAAAGAAAGAAAAATAACAAACATTCAATGAACAATATGCTGCCAGAAGTTTAAATCTTAAAATATCATTTCAAGCATTAAACATGTACCAAAAACATAATTGTTCCCACAAGTTGCAACAAAAAAAAATCTTCACCAAAGAATAGTTGTTATCATAGGTTGTATATTAAGAAAGACAAGTTATATAGTAGCTGAAGGAAAAGAAATGTACTTCGCACAAATCAAAATTGTATTCAAGATAAGAAACAAATACGAATTTGGATACAAACACATTGTCACCAATAGTATCTTAACCAGATAGAGCTTTAATCCATGCGCAGAATGGGTCCAACCAGTTGTTTTATTGATATTTTTCTGCCAAAACATTGAACCATTCTAACATACACATAATGCCTATTTATCATATATGTGGAGGCCCTCGACCAGTGTGGAACTGAGGGTTCCACTACACATCGGTTGTTAAACATCTTATTAACTTAACTAAAACACATTCTTGGAGTATGTTAACTTCACTTAACAAAAATGAGTGGTTCTTATCACACAAAAAATACCACTTATTATTCTTTAAACTTAAAAGAGTCTTGAACTAATCAATTAAAAACCACTACTAGCAATGAAACTAGACTAATGCATGCACTGGAAAGAACTGAGATTTGAAAGAAAATTAATAGGAGCGATAGAACTGAGTTCTACATTGAGCGCTAGAATGCACACGCGTTGTTGGAGGCCACTCGAGATAATTGAATATGTTGGCAATGAAAGAAGAAAATAATTTGGCATTTTCCCAGAGTCTCTAATATTCTTTCTACAGTCTGGATTATAGTTTCCCCAATTCTATTTTGACATTGCATGGTATGGATTGCAGAACTTCTATTATGTACCTGTTGGCTATCGCTGCACTACTTCCATATGGAAAATCTGATGACTTCGACTGACTCAGTGTTCCTTGGTTTGGCGCCCTTTTCAAAATTTAAAAGATTCCATTAATAGAGATAAGTCACTCCGGGATTTCGACGTTTGCAAGTTTTGGAGCACAGAATATTCGTATCTCCCTGTTGGAAGTAGGCCAAAGGGGAAAGAAGAATGATCATGGGAAAGAAAGCGTGTATAAAGTGAAGCAATAGCTGGAAGGAAACACAACATGTGTGCATGCAAGAAAGCGTGCAAAAGGAAAGTGACAGTTGGAAGGAGGAACAACACACGTACATGAGAGGAAGACCTAACGCTAGTAGGTTTAGGGTTTTGGTAATATATTGTAAATGGATGAAGAGCCCGAAATGTATAAATATAGATACGTAGGTATCATAAGGGGTTTTCTTTTGTATTGTTCTATCGCAGATATGTATGAGTTAATGCGATACATAATGTTGGTATGAACTATTTTTTTAAGCTGTTGAGATAGAGGAGAGGAGAGAAGGTGGATATTGAGGGTTATATCATAGGCTGAGGAGCCTGGTGCATTTAGTCTACCTCATATAGATCTTACCCAACTGATAAGAATTGTAAGCATGCAACATCGTAGATGTAGAACTATCATAATAAAAGAGACAATAGCCAAATCATTTTGGATGTATCCCAAGAGGGGGTGAACCATGGTAATATCTGTGTAATGCGATGAGTGCATGCATGTGTTTATCCTCCTTTCAGTATTTAAATATTGTGCTCAATAAATAAATGATTGGGTTGTTATATTGCTATGAAGTATGGTTCTGTTGTTAAGGAAATGTTAAGCCCTAATATTGGCTCATTACCCCTTAATTGGGGCATATTAAATTCTTAATGTTATTTTATTTGTGTCGGCTTTATTCCATTAGTTGTAATTATACCTCCTAGTCTCTTATATATACCAAGGAGACATTTTCATTTGGAATCATCTTGTACTTGAACATTTATATGGGGTAAAAGGAGGTTGCCCCCTCGAAGAGGCTTATTATCTGAAATTATATCTTTTTCAAGGCGTTGAGTATTTATTCTGAGGTTTTTCTATGCTATATTGATATTTCGTTCTTAACATATGGTATCAGAGATCAAGGTCTTGAGGTTTTGCTACTACATCTGAGACACCGTGGAATTTTTGCTATAAATTTTTTTCTACAATGTTTCAGAAGGGACGTCTTGGAGGATATTTAGTAGACGGATCAAGGTATGTTGGGTTAAAATTTTATCTCCTGAGGCCTTATACTTTCAGAGATAAAGTCTTTTTAAGATAGGGTTTTGGAATCATCCTGAATTGAGTCATTACATAATTTTTTCTATAAATTTTTTCTGTAATGTTTCATAACCTGAACGCCAGATGATATTCTCATAAATTAGTAAGGTATCTATGGTAGAAATTTCATCTTCTGGGTCATCTTAAATTTGTAGATACAGCCTGTGGAAGATAGGGTATCTAACTAGTCGTATTGGCTAGTCTCAAGTAGGTGTTTTGGGTAAAAAAATCATAAATTCTTCCTAGAGTATCAAAATTGAGTAATCCCAACTGCATTGGATATTGGACAACCCTTAGTAGTTCTGATACAAGTTTTATAATTTTATATCAATTATTTTGTGTGGGGCACGCTATACAAGTGAGATCTCCTGGAAAGACAAAAAAACAACAAGTTGTGGGGAAGTTACCATAAATTCCACTTGGCACATCCAATTTTTATCAAACCTATGCAATTGAAGAGAATAAATATCAGAGACCTACAAGAAATAAGAGTTCATACTCAGAAGGGATGAAATTTTGGAGATACAATAAAACGAAGATTGTCTAGCAGAACCACCTCAAAATAAAGGTTTAAAGTGATACTTGGGAAACATGCCAACAAAAAAGGGAACCTCTACACCAAATAAGCCTCCAGACAATCCATTTAAGGTGGCAAGAAATGTTGAAAGTCAAAATATGGCTATGGATACTAGAAGGACTAATCCTAACATCTATAGAGAGAACACTGCTCCTTCTTCTAAAACACCTCAACCTACAAGGTTTACACCTCAACAATTGGGGGAAAGAAAAGAAAAAGGTTTATGCTTTAATTGTGATAGAAAGTATAGTAAGGGACATAAGTGTGGTGAGAAGAAATTATTCTACATAGATTGTGAAGAGGAAGAAGAAGAACAACAATAACCATCTCAAGATGAAAACATAGAAGCAATTTCATCTGAAGAGTTGACTCCCACGATATCGTGTAATGCATTGGCTGGAATTAGCACTCCTCAAACCCTCAAGATCAAAGGATACATCAGAAAGAAAAAGGTAATAGTCCTAATTGATTTTGGCAGTACTCATAATTTCATTCACTATAAATTAGCCAAAACTCTCAATTTCTTTGTATATCTAGTGCCATAGTTTCAAGTAATGATTGTAGATGGAGGAACTATCAATTTCTCAGGAAAATGCAATAAGATCAATCTTACTATGGGGGAATATGTAATGAATATTCCAATGAATTCTATACCCATGGGTGGTGCTGATGTTGTACTAGGAATCCAATGGTTACAATCATTAGGAACAATGGATTTTAATTTTCAAGAACTTTTCATGAAATTTTCATTGGAAGGAAAAGAAATTGAGTTAAGAGGTATCACAGGGAAACCCAGTAAGGTGATAATCTCTAATGGCATGAAAAAATTATTTAAAAAGGGGCATCAAAGCGTTATTGCCCAACTATGCTCACTAGACGTTCAAACATCTAATCCATCTATTCCTCAAGATATCCAAGGGATCATTGATAAGAATTCCAAAGTATTTGAAGATATTCCCAAAGGTCTTCCACCCACTCAAAATCATGATCATGAAATTCACCTAATTCCTGGGAGTGTTCCTCCTAACATCAGGCCATATAGATACCCTTATGCCCAGAGGAGTGAAATTGAGTGCATGGTTGAAGAAATGTTAGAGGTTGTCATTATTAGACCTAGCCAAAGTTCTTACTCTGCACTAGTGGTAATGGTATTCAAGAAAGATAGCTCATGGCGTATGTGTCCAGATTATATAGAGCTCAACAAGATCACTATTAAAGATAAGTTTCTCATTCTCGTCATTCATGATTTGATAGATGAACTACATGGAGCAATCTATTTCACAAAATTGGATCTCCATTTAGGGTATCATTAGATTAGAATGAAGGAAGAAGATATCCCAAAAACAACATTTCAAACTCATGAAGGCCATTATGAATTTTTGGTCATGCCTTTTGGCCTTACAAATGTACCTTCCACATTCCAAGGGTTGATGAATTCCATTTTCAATCCCTTCCTTCGAAAATTTGTGTTAGTATTTTTTGATGATATACTAAT
>ML802535.1:138728-167785 GCA_009831015.1 Picea engelmannii | reverse complement strand
AACTTAAAAATATAACTTTTAACTTCTTGACTTTTCCCCCCTCAGTGTGAGATTATGACCTAGTGGGGGTGCCCAGGCCACTGAGTCTCCTCATCACCTCTCTAAGAGGTGGGGGACATTACAGTCTCCCCTACTTGAAATTGCTTGTCCTCAATCAATTCCAAGACTACTTCTCTAACCACGTGCTCCTGCTCCCAAGTGGCATCCTCAATGGGTAAATCCTTCCACCTGATCAAATACTCCTTGATGCTTCAGTTTCCAAGCCTCCTCTCTCTAACTTCCAACACCTCCTCTGGAATCAAAAAAATTTGTCCCTCCTCATCCATGGGAGGCAATGCCTCAATAGGCCTAACGTGTTGACCGAGGGATTTTTTAAGGCACGAGACATGGAAGACGTTGTGAATTTTTCTACCCTGTGGAAGCTCTAGATCATAAGCTACTACCCCTATCCTCTTGCTGACTTTGTAAGGTCCAAAGAAATGTGGCTACAGTTTCTCCGCTCTTCTTCTCTTAATGGAGGCCTGCCTGTGTGGTTGCAACCTCAAATAGACTAAATCACCAACCTCAAAGGTACGATCAACTCTGTGCTTGTCTGCTTGGACCTTTTGATGGTTTTCTGCCCTCTATAAATGATCCTTCAATTCCCTGAGAATGTCTTGGCTCTGCTATATCCAATCCTGTACCATCGGATCCCTACTGTCACCAAATGCAATATCCACAAATGATAAAGGATCATATCTATATAAATCTCTGAAGGGTGACATGCCAATGGACATATGTTGGATGGTGTTCTAGCAATATTCTCCCAAATGTAACCATCTGACCCATGATTTTTGTTGTCCTGCTACGTAGTTTTTGAGGTAACCTTCCACCCATTTGTTGACTATCTCAGTCTGACCATCCATCTGAGGGTGATAGATAGTAATAGGATTCAATGTCGTACCCACTAATCTGAACAACTCCTGCTAAAATGTACTCATGAATCTGTTGTCCCTGTCACTGATGATGGTTTTGGGTAGGCCATGTAGTTTGAATACCTCTCTGAAAAATAATTCGGCCACCTGTGCTGCACTGAAGTCTGTGACTATGGGAAAAAAGTGTGCAAACTTCGTCAACCTATCTACCACCATGAAAATGAAATATTTCCCCTGTGCTATGGGCTACCCGGTGATGAAATCCATGGATATACTTTCCCACTTGTGCTCTGGAATAGGTACGGGATGTAGCAATCCTACAGGGTGTGTGTGTTCATCCTTGTTTTCTTAACATGTAGTGCATTCTTTGACATGCTTCATCACATCTTCCTTGAGGCCTTTCCATGCAAACCTCTCTCTCACCTGCCTGTATGTCTTACTGATGCCCTGATGCCCTGCTACTGGTGATTTATGACATGCATGCAAGATCTTAGCTTTGAGAGCTGATCCAGGAACTAAAAATATTCGGCCTTTGTAATAGATGAGATCATTTATGACCTTGAAGTTGTCATTCTGTATTTTCCCATCCAACAGTTAACAAGTGAAATGATCCTTTGCATATTCCACTATCAAGTGTTCCTTCCAGTCGACTAACATATCAGACATGGAAAAAATGGATGGCCTTCTGGATAATGCATCGGCCACTGCGTTGTTCTTCCCTTTGACAAATTCAATGTCAAAGTCGTAGGCTTGTATTTTTCTTACCCATTTTTGTTGTCTTTCATTCAAACCCTTCTGCTCCAATAGATATTTAAGACTGTTATGGTCTGATTTGACCACAAACCTTGCACCATCACTGCCAACCTATGGAACTCATCAATGTATGCCTTAGCCGTACCTGTTTGCTTGAGTTGGGTGAGCTCCCAGAAATGTAACTCAGGATCTCATAGATCAAATCTATCAATGAGCCTCTGAGTGAATTATGTATAGGATACAATCTGTTTGTGGCTGAGTGTGGTGAGCCCATGGTACCACTAGTCATGGGCCTTGCCATCCAAGTACATAGTGGCAAACCTGATGGCCTCCATCTCTCTCATGGGGTTAAGCTGCAGGTAAGTATCCAGCTTTTTCACCCATGCTTGTGTTGTCATCTTATTTGTACCATCAAAGTATGGAATCTCTATCTTCCCTGCCCTTCACTCAAACTCAAAGCTGCCCTTGTGGTTCATCGTAGGCTGGTTTCTGAACCTGAGTTGACAATACTAGTCTAGGGACATTTGTCTTTGAACTTTCATATCCAAGCTATAGTATTCCCTGGTACTCCTAGCTAATTGTTCCACAAAATATTCAACCTGTTCATGCTTCCCTTGCTCATCTGTGAATGTGGGCATGCATGGTCTGGGGTTAGCTCTTCTACCTAAGTGCTGGTCTATAGGTTCATCCATGAACACTGGCACGTATGGCCTATGATTGGTCCTGCTACCCATCTGCCCATGGAATGTGTCACCTCCAAGACTTCCTTCAGATCTCGGTGCTTTCTCTGGGTTATATCTGACTTCCTCATGGGTTCCACCGGACCCTCCAGCCTCCTTATTCCCATACGTATCAGGATCTTTGCCTCGATGGATTACTTGCATCAGAAGGTCAGTTATCCTAGTTTGGTTCTCATTCATTTTCTGTAGATTTTCATCAACTTTCTTCAAGGTTTCAGAGATTTTGGCCTGTCCCCTTCTGTTGGTTTCCTGATACTCATCTAACTGCTAGACCAATGTTCTTTCTGTGCGGTTCATGTTTTGCTGGAACTTACCAAATTTGGATACTAAGAGAGCCAAGCCCTGAGGCTCATGGTCGTCTCCTAACCCTTCCATTTCTGCCTCTATTTCACTTTTGTTTTTCTTCCTCCGACCCATAACAATTCCCCTTTACTTCTGCATGCATTGATCTCTCCATAGTTTTGGAGGATCGAGGCTCTGAAACCACTGTAATGATACCAAGCCAAATTATTTCTTGGAATCACTAACTACTACTAATTTATTGAGTTATTAAGTGCATACAATATTCATCAACACATGGAGATCACAATATATTCACGATGTAGAAGCACAAGCAAAGATATAACCTTTTTATTATGAGCAATGTAAGATCAATACAATAGATAGCCGATCTAGCATAAACCTCAGATGGACGTACAAGCAATAGATATGAGCTGCTGCAAAATGCTCCCGATAATACAAAATAAGCCTCCAAAGGTTGGATATACAATGAAGACTAAATCTAGTAGATCTGAGCCGTACTAATGCTCAACCTCCAAGCTGGAAAGTGCCACATCCTGCTAGAATGCTGAAGCCCTGAATAATTCTTCCCTACTACCAAAAGTGTCCAATCATCCCGAGAAATATGCCAAATGATAGATCGGGCAACTGTAAGGAAAACCTAGATGTCCAAATTCCCAAATCCACTCTCAAACCCCGTAGATCTGAATTCTCCACTAAATGGTTTGCCCCACTAGATGACTGAAACCCTCGCTGGTTCGGCCCTAATGAAGGAGGCCTCCAAATTCTCTAAAACTCTCCAAGAATATAGATCGGGCTATGAGAATTCCATGGGAGAGGTTTTGGGCTTAGATCTCAAGAAGATCTCCCTAGATATGAGTTTTACTGAATCAAAAGATGTCTCCTATGGCTCCACGACATCTCAATCTGTAGACAAATGTAGAATGATGATAACCCTCCAGAAAATCCCTCAAACTGATGGTCCTGCCCCTGCAAACAAAACCCAACTGTCGGAATGTCCCCAGACCCTCAGGATAAGCTGGATCAAACCTCCCTTGATAAGATGGCCCTGAGACTAGAATGGTGTGGAGGAGTCTTTCATCCCCGAGACCAAGCTGTGGAACAAGGTGAGTGGATATTTCACCACTGAGTTGCTCACAAGGGTTTTTACAACAAACCCCCAATCTGAATGGTCAAGAGCAATAGAAAATGCTAATCCAAAACTAGAATGAATAATAGGTGCACCCCAGCCTCTTACTTATACTTTTCCTTCTAATTCGTTGTTGAGTTAGGTTAACTCCCAGGGTTAATCTTCTATTCTTCTGTTGAGTTATCTTTTACTCCTTTATCCTTTTCCTTTCTTAAGTCAACTTAAAAATATAACTTTTAACTTCTTGACTTTTCCCCCCTCAGTGTGAGACTATGACCTAGTGGGGGTGCCCAGGCCACTGAGTCTCCTCATCACCTCTGTAAGAGGTGGGGGGCATTATAGGTTTCCATGGATTTCATCACAGGGTTACCAAAGTCTGAAGGAAAGAGTGCCATCATGGTGATTGTTGATAGACTGACCAAGTATGCACACTTTTGTGCACTCTCTCATACCTTCAAAGCTAGTACAGTTGCCACCACATTCATGGAGATAGTTCAAAAGCTACATGGGAGCCCAAAGATTATTGTAAGTGAAAGAGATCCCATCTTCACTGGACATTTTTGGACAGAATTATTTTCTTGTTTGGGTACTCAATTGGCTCATAGCTCATCCTGTCATCCTCAATATGATGGACAAACCAAGATAGTGAACAAATGTCTAGAAGGCTACCTTCATTGCTTTGTCTCTCATAAACAAACACAATGGTTCAAATGGTTACCCCTGGAAAAATGGTGGTATAAAACTTCCTTTCATACTGAAACAAGCATTACACCCTTTATGGAACTCTATGGATACCACCCTCCTTCCATCACTTCTTCTCTAAAAGAAAAATCTAAGGTTCAAGCAGTGGAAGATCACATCGAGCATCAACAACAAGTTCTCCAAATCTTAAAGGACAACCTGACCATGGCACAAAATCGCATGAAACAACAAGCAGATCAACATCGTAGTGAAATAATTTTTGAAGTAGGGGATTGGGTGTTTTTAAGACTACAAATATACAAACAGATGTCCCTCAAGCAAGACAAGAAGGATAATAAATCATCACCAAAGTCCTATGGCCCTTATAAGGTGTTGCAAAAGATTGGTACTATGGCATACAAATTGGAGTTGCCTGCATCTTCACGAGTACACCTAGTTTTCCATGTTTCATGCTTAAAGAAGGTTATAGGTGACAAGATCCCAGTTCAAACTATATTTCTAGAACTTGACGAGGAAGGAAAAATCATATTGGAGCCTAAGGCCATCACTAACACAAGAATTCACCAGCTGAGGAATAGATCCATTTTAGAGTATCTCATTAAATGGAGGAAACTACCGGCTAAAGATTCCACTTGGGAAGATGAGTCTTTTATACAGAAGAATCCAGAGTTACTCAAGTGATGAGGACAACACGTTTCTCAAGGGGAGGGGTGTGCTAAGCCCTAATATTGGCTCATTACCCCTTAATTGGGGCATATTACATTAGTAATGTTATTTTATTTATGCTGGATTTATTCCATTAGTTGTAATTATACCTCCTAGTCTCCTATATACACCAAGGAGACATTTTCATTTGGAACCATCTTGTACTTGAACATTTATGTGGGGTAAAAGGAGGTTGCCCCCTTGAAGAGGCTTATTATCTGAAATTATCTCTTTTTCAAGGCATTAAGTACTTATTCTGAGGTTTTTCTATGCTATATTGATATTTGGTTCTTAACAGGAAATACGTTGTTGAGGGTAATGCCCAGTCGCGAATAATCGTGGGTTACAATCACAAGTTATAATAAATGGATCTGAATATAGATCTCATATCTCATACTCAATCTTGGGCTATAAACACCTGAGTCTTACAACCACCCATTAAATCTATCTCGCATGAGACTGCGCAGCACATTCTGTGTGTTGTGTTTCCTTTTGGTTTACTAGGAGGGCCAATAGTTTTAGATGATTTGTTGGAAACCCAAATGAAATGAACCCTAGGTCAATAAGAAGCTCAGAGTAGATTAGAGAATAGTTAAACCAACAAATGGTTTCATTGCCATTGGTAGGAACATAGGTGGATTGAGTAGATAAGACAGATTGAGCGAGAAAAGGATCAAAGAAAAGAAGAGAGAAATGAGCCATTAGAAGGGAATGTTGAGACCGTGGAGCCCTATGAAAGCATAAATTGAAATCCGGTTGAGAACCGAAGAACTAGAGTTTGCACATAAAGACAATAGAAAACCTAGAATAACACCTCACAAATATCTGGACAAATAAGTGTTTATTGATTTACACGAAGTCTTTTGCTGTGATTTTCCACATCTATTGCAGGAATGGATACTAATTTTGAAGGATAACCATGTGAAGAACCATATTAGATAGTTATATTGGACCCCAGTACAGATTGAGTAGTTATAGTAGGTGAACAACAAATTCACCCACGCAGTAGACTTTTGGCTTGACAGTATTATGGCAGGCTTCATAACAGAGTTTGCAGTTGACACAATGAAGTCATACAGCGTAGCGAA
This sequence comes from Picea engelmannii, assembly GCA_009831015.1. Classification (NCBI taxonomy): domain Eukaryota; kingdom Viridiplantae; phylum Streptophyta; class Pinopsida; order Pinales; family Pinaceae; genus Picea; species Picea engelmannii. Next base: position 161,454 of record ML802535.1, on the reverse strand, counting down.
GCACTAATTTATATGCGTACCACGAGGAAGGTACATTCGATCATTGTATACTTCTATTAATATATTGTTATATAACAAAGGTGTAATGAGAATGGAATCAAACAACTAAACTTCCTTGTGTTCATGGGGGAAGGGGGGAAGCACTGACAGAGAGAGGATAAATGGAAGGAAGTAAGGATAAAGGAAAGAAGGAAGAGGAACCTTTGGACTCGATCATGATTGAGTAAATCCTACGTGCAACATATGAGAGAAATATGAGAGGTCCAAGAGCAGGAGGATAAGGCAACCATCATATCCATATTAATGTCGGTTTGGAACCCATAAAGCCATGTGCAACTAATACACCAAAGAGAACACCACCATTTAGACAACCGAAGTAACCGAAGTTCAGAGGAAGTCCAACAGAAGGAAGTACATCTACACAAGGAGAAACAACTGGAGGAGCCAGTTCATGCAACACTAGTCAAGTATCTACACCGTGTGGAGGAGGTAGTAGTTTAGTATTCAGAATGGCGGGACACGATCCCACCAAATTCTAGGGAGAAGCAACATAATGCCTTGAGAATCATTCATTCATTTGTGAAAATATCTGGGAAGCAAAACAGATCACTGATGAAGACACTAAACTCACGCAACTAGATATTATGCTAAGAGACCGTGCACTAGACTGGTACATGAGTCTAGACACAAACAGTGTCCCAGGGATGACAAGGACACTAGCCGAAATTAATAAGTTACTGATTAATGAGTTCCAGAAACCGATCTCAGAGGATCAGTACATGAACGATATGATTGAAATAAGACAGAAACCAAGAGATTATGTATGGGAGATTGATTATATATTTAAGAGACTGAAGGGGAAGTTAAAATATCTCATGACCAATATGAAGCATCAACACCTGTTTGTCAACTCACTACTCTCACACTTAAAATACCCTTTATGACAACATAAATTTCAGATGCAGGCAGAGGCTCTACAGGCAGCCTTGCAGCTAGAAGAGAACCAGTGCTAGCAGATAGACCCAACTATCAAAGAGTTGAAGGAGGATTTGAAGACTCTAACATTTCAGTTGAACTAGAATAAGAGTAAGGACAAATGAAAAGTTGTTTGGTGTACCACATGCAGGACAAAAGGACACATCAAGAACAAATGCCAAATGTTTGTGCGGTATATGACAACATGAATTTTGAATCCGTTACCACCAGGAGAACTATGGTGCGAAATCTACAAGAAATTGGGTCATGACCCTTATCACTACACGACGATGCAAAACTACCAGATAGTCCCAAAGAGTTCATATTGCACCATTTGCAAGTCAGTGGGCCACAATGATAAAAAATGCAGAACTATGGAGCTGATGCAAGAAAGGACATTAGATGCATATAGAGTACAAGATGAAATGATGACTCAGAAAGAAACTCCATAGGTCAATCCATTCCAAGAGCCATACAACATTGCACAATAGTAGTATAACACTACGCAACAATAGTACAAGAACACACAGCTGCAGTACAACCCAACAAATCCTCAGTACAATACTGCGTAGTATAATCAGGCACCACAGTATAATGTCCCTAGAGGTGATCGAGAAGTCTATCAAGGAGGAGGACGATCCAGAGGAGGTTTCAGATGAGGTAGAGGACCAGTCACATGTCACAATTGCCAACAACTAGGACATTATGCACGGGAATGTCCACTACCACTAGAAACTTGTATGTATTGTCACGCATCGGACCATGATACAGAGGAATGTTTGACATTACTCATAAATATTTAGGAAAAGAGGAATCAAAACAACCCTAATGTTCAATGGATCTCAGCCGAAGGAAGGGATGAAGGACGAAACATCAACATAGTCACTCGTGGAGGAGCTAAAACAGGCACTAATGTAGTTTGACAGGAACCAGAACAAAATAAATGGGTGAAGAAGAACACCAGACCAAAGAAGCAGTTTGATGCACAGGAGAAAAAGGATATCTTTAAAGAATCCAGACAAGAATTTAAGAAGGAGGACATGGCGTCGACTTCAACTAAACAACAAGACAAGGAAGCACCAGAATACGAGATGCCTCCATCATTGGATCATACCAACAGGATGCAACCCATGGGACAAGTAAGTACAATCAAAGGATTTTTGCAATCATGTGTAAATGTGTTAAGTGATCCATCATCTATGAAAATATTGCAAAACATACTAGAAAAATGTAGTAGCAAGACGAAGGAAAAGCTAGAACCAAAAATAGTTAATCACCTACACACAAGAACAAGAACAAGTAGGGAATTTAGACTGAATGATAACATTGGGGATATCAATATGGGAGACATAATATTGGATCTAGGATTAGAAGTGAATGTATTACCAAAGAAGACATGGCAATGCATGGGAGAGCCAATGTTAGGATACTCACTTGTTCAATTGAAACTAGAAAACCAACATAGAGTCCTACCAATCAGTAGACTGAAAGGAGTGACAGTAGACCTTGATGGAGTGCGCACTAAAGAAAACTTTGAAGTCATTGAAATAGTGGACGACACAACACCATACCCAACGTTGCTTGGTTTGGATTGGGCGTTTGAAAACTAATCCATATGAAATTCGAAAACCATGAAAATGACATTTGAGTCCGGCGAGTATAGGGTCATCACACCATTAGAACCATCATAAGGGGAGAGGTTTGTAGAACCTACCTGCCTAGACTTAGAGGAAATCGGTCAGTTGTACAAAACAACTACGCGCGATGAGGATTACATAAACACAACTGCAGATGGGGTACTCAGTTGGAGGAGAATTGATCAGAGAGTTCTTTCGGATTCATCGCATAGGTTTTTTGATTTTCAACATTTCAGACCAAACTAGTGTGGTCCATCATTAGGAAATGGCAGCAGAGGCTACATGAAGTATCCATGAGAAGATGTGCAAGAATAGACTGTGCAGTAAGATGGGTAGGCACAAAAATCAGAGAACCACCCAGTTTCCACGGAATAAATGACTTGGAAACATTCTTGACACAGTATGAAGACACAGTGTTAGAAAACCAAACACTGTTAGCACTTGACTTAGCACTCCATGCCACACCCACAATATGGTGGGGTGCACACAAAGAGACAATCACATAGTGGTATCAATGTAAGCAGTTACTGCACATAAGGTTTCATGTAGAACAGAAGGACAACAAACAACATAGATATGAAGAACAAGGGGCACCAATGGAACACTTGGAGAAGTGAAGAATGTTGTGGAAAATGACACCCCCAGAGGAATGGCCTCATCACTTCATACACACTCTAGAGGGCATACCAACAAATTGGTACATGGACCAGGAGTTGCATAAAGGAACTATGAACTGGACGATATTGCAACAAAATTTCTCAATCACTTTCTCATTCGAGCATGAGAACCCCAACATATACACAACCCTTAAACGGGTCAGAGAAGTGATATTCATCAAAGAACCATAAGTATAATCGATCAGAGAAGAACAACAACAGAACAAACAGATAGTTAAGGACCTATTGTCATGTTACCATGTATAGGAGGAAGCACCAGATGAATATGATATGCATGATATTCATATCGAAGAAGCAAAAGGTGAAAGAGATGTGGAGGGACCAACCATATAATCAAAATCTATTTTCACGTCAATCAAGGTAAATAAAGTTAACATCAGGACAACTGAGCAACCCAAAATGGCCAGCATTGGAGATTACTGGGATGAGAAAATAGTAGAAAGCATTACAAAGTTGTTGCGCGAATACAGTGACCTATTTCCCACAACATTTACAGAGATGAAGGGTATAGCCAGAGAATTAGGAGAGATGAAGATACCATTTAGACCTAACATGAAACCTATTAGACAATGACCCTACCGATTGAACCCAATATATAAACAAAAATTCAAAGTTGATATCGACAGGATGCTCAAAGACGACATCATAGAACCGGTTGAGGAGTTAGAATGGATAAACCCAATGGTAGTACAAGAAAAGAAACAAGGAGGGATCAGGATATGCATCGACTTGAGGAAGTTGAATGATACATGCCTACACGACCCATTCCTGACATTGTTGATAGATGAATTATTAGAGAACGTGGGAGGACATGAAGCTTACTCATTCACTGATGGATTCTCAGGATACCATTAGATTCACATAGCATAGGAGGACAGATACAAGACCATGTTTTTGACAGAATGGGGATCTTATCAGTACACACTCATTCCGTTTGGACTAAAGAATGCGCCAACAATATTCTCTAGAGTGGTCATCACAACATTTAAAGAATTTATCCATCAATTTCTTGAAGTATACCTGGATGATTGGACAGTCTATAGTCTATTGAAAAATCATGTGGAATTTTTAAGACTGATGCTAAAAAGATGTAGACAGTGTCATTTATCACTGAATATAAAGAAATTCATATTTGGAACATCGTTTGGGATACTATTAGGCCATATAGTATGCAAACAAGGTTTATTAGTAGATCCAGCAAAGATCCCAGTCATTGTTAACTTGCTAGCACCAAAAATAGTCCATCAACTAAGAGCGACATTAGGAAACATAAGATACAACAGGACATTCATCAAAGGATATGTGCAGATCACTGCACCGATGGAAAAGTTGTTAAAGAAGGATTCAAAGTTTCAGTGGAACGACGAGTGTAAACACGGTCTGGATACCTTGAAGGAAAATATGGTTACCACGCCGATATTAGTATTTCCATACTGGGAGAAGACATTCCACGTGCATGTATATGCATTAATGATAGCACTTGGAGCTATATTAGTGCAACCAGGAGCAGGAGACTTGGATCACCCGATATAATTTGCAAGAATAAATCTATCAGACTCAGAACAGAACTATAACACTACAGAAAGAGAAGGCCTAGCCATGGTCTATCCACTGCAGAAGTTCGGGCATTACTTATTGGGAAAACACTTTAAGATGTTCACAGATCATTCATCCCCGAAATAACTAGTCAACAAGCCAGTGTTTGGGGGGAGAATCTGTCAATGGTTACTACTATTCCAAGAATTTGACTTTGAATTAATAGTTAAACCAAGGAGAATGAACAAGGGACCTAATCACTTGTCCATATTAGAGAATTGATAAGAACCTACTAGTTTGGAGGATGCACTGCTAGATGCACAGTTGCTGCCCATCAGGAAGGTTGATGATCACTTCGCTGAGATAGTTCAGTTCTTGTCAACATGAATGTCACCTCGCAATTATATAGTCATTCAGAAGAAACTACTGGTAGTCAGCGTTGCCGACTATCAACTGATTGCAGGACATTTATATAAAATGGGCACACATAGTATCTTGCGAAGATACGTGTTAGATCATGAAAGACCAAGAGTTTTAGGAGAATCTGACAAGGGAGTAGAGGGAGGGAATTATGTAGGTAAATCTACTATGAAGAAGGTATTGCACACATGACTATGGTGGCCAACAATTCACAGAGACTCGAATGAGTACTGTTAGCGATGTGATGTTTGTCAAAGGGTAGGAAAACCCAACATAAGGGACAAGATGCCATTACGACCCCAAGTAACATTACATGCATTTGAAAAGTGGGCAATATATTTTATGGGACCAATCAACCCATCCACAAAAAGAACATGAGCTACTTACATTATCACCGTGACAGAATACCTAACAAAATGGGTGGAAGCCACACCAGTAAACAATTGTAGCCCAGAGACAACAACACACTTTTTATTTGAACAAGTAATCACTCGATTCAGATGCCCAAGAATTTTGATGAGCGACCAAGGCATGCACTTCATAAACAACACCATCCGCACGATGACTGAATATTTTGAAGTCCATCATCAGCAGATCACGTCATATCATCCATAGGCAAATGGAACAGTGGAAGCCTTCAAAACAATTCTGGAGAATGCACTAACAAAGATCTGTAACGTCAATAGGGATGACTGGGACCTCAAAGTACCAGTAGTATTATGGGCATACAGGACTACATGAAAACATTCGACAGGGAACACGCCATTTAAACTGGTTTATGTCCAAGAAGTAGTGGTGCCATTAGAATTTTTAGTAACAATCTTGTGCGTAGCAGGAATCACACAAATGACAAAACAAGGCGCAGTACAAGAGAGACTGAATTAGTTACTGACCATGGAGGAAGACCGAATCTTAGTAGGATTCCACCAACAAGTTCAGAAGGCTAGAGACAAGGCTTGGCACGATAGACACATCAAGAAGAAAAAATTCATGGAAGGAGATCTAGTATTGGTGTATGACAACAAATCGTTTCAGCACCCACAAAAGCTCAGAATGCACTGGTTAGGACCGTACAAGGTAAAATATGTCATAGATGGAGGATTTGTATAATTAAGAGATTTACCAAGTGCGAAACACAAAGGAATGATCAATGGGAGTTGACTTAAGCTGTACAAGGACAGTTGACCATCCACTGAGCAGTAAAATAAATAAATAAATAAATAAAAGTCTAAAAAGAACAAAAAGGAAACAAAACCAAAGAGGGCACAGTACGCCAGAGGTAGAAAGGCCAAACAAGTTTAGGAACACAAATTCAACAAAGGATAATGGTCACATCAAAATATAAACAAGTGGGAAAGGGAAAGCCGAAAAAAGCAGTACGACAAGACAACACTAGGAAGAATTGAATGATGGAAAGGACCGATGGGACACCACATTAATTGTGTCAACTGGAGTCAGAAAAGAAGAAGTAATGGGAAGTATGAAACTATCAGAGAGACATTGAACCCACATTTATGGTGCATTAAACCCATAATGGAGGAAGCATCCTTGACAAGCTTCATGGGAAGCCGATACAACACATGAACACAGGAGCAACTTGTCTATTCTCAAAAGGAGAATAGACAAAGAGCAATAGCAGCTAGAATGCATAGAGAGAGACTACAGAGATCACAAAAGTTATTCGAACCCAGTAAAAGTTTGACAGACACCGCTATGGCACCACCAAAGAAAGAAGAAGCAAGCCAAAGGGCCAGACCAACCAGGGTTCAAAATAGGTCATGAGGACCATTGGAAGAGGATGAACAACAATAACTGGAGATCATCAATGTTGACAAAATCCCATCCCTAGAGACAATACCGATGAATCCTACACCGATACTAGAAGAAATTCAATAGCCAAAATTAAAGGCCATGAAGGTAGATATGCCAGCAGCGGCGTAGGATCCTCAGAGCAATGAAGTAGAAACCCTAAAGGAGATGCAGCCCGAGAGCACCGAAAAAGCCCCGCTAGTTAATGTAATGGTGTCGAATTCAGAATCAGCAGTGGAGCCAGATGAGTCTCATACAACCATCTCAGAACACCCAACAGGGGAGATGGGTGAATATTTCTTGTCTTGGCTAGAATGGGATACAAAGGAGCAATTAGAAGCCACTAGAACTTCAAGCCAACCAGTACCACAGTAGGATGACAAAATGCAGATACGAAGGTCACCTTGCAAGAAAACGAAAGCATAAATTGTTCTATTATGCATACTGGATGGGGTACAGGTAGGACTAGAGCTACTCAACCATGTCAGGAAAATAAAATATTTAGACCATGATGTAGCAGATGAAGCCAAGTTCCCAGAACTTGCACAGAGGGTCTTTATCCAGACCATGGGCACAAATCGAGTTGGACAACCGATTAACCAACCATACCAGTGGGCAACTAGGCTAGAGAAAAGGGGAATTTTAGGTCTATTGGGACTACCACCTTTTGGTAGGGGCCAGTATGCAAAAACATGCGTCAAACAATTTTTATCAGTCACACATGGAGGGGACATATAGCTAGACAATCCTATCCCCATAACTGTTGAGCTTATTGTGCAAATAACAGGGTTACCAATTCAAGGTATGGATCCCACATTTTTTTTGGATGAAAAAACTAAGGAGAAAGAACTAGCAGAAGAGATGAATAAGAATTATGGCACCTCTAAGGGGACAATAGGGATAATTATCAAGAGGATCAACAACACAGCCACAAAATTGGGCATGGAAATCTTATCCTGCAAGATTCTAAGAAAATGTCACAGGGAGGAAGTCCCAGCTGGAGTTGTTGCAATTGCAACACAGTGCGCAGAAGGCACCTCAATGAGTTCGGCACCATACTTATTGAACTTGTTCCTAGAGGACTGCAAGGATGCATAGGACCTAGGCATAGAGTTCCACTACTCATGGTTGATCACAATGATAGCCTTCATGGGATGGCAAGAACCAAGGTATGTAACTTTTTGTACCAGACCCAAACCAAACCATGGAAAGAGACTCACTACTAAAGGCGACGACGAGTTCTAGTCACAAGAGAATGACCAGATCCATCTTTGAGGGGTAACTATGAAACCTACAAGAATCCATCTCCAAGATGTGGATAATTACACCAAAAGTTTTCACACGATATGCGGACATCGCCAAATTCTAGGCCACATGACAAACAATGTGGATACAAGAGAATAATGATTCGGAGAAACAATTTCTACAGATGCACTACTTCATCAAAGTGGGTGATATTGACATGGTCATCAACAAATGGCCCGAAGAATGGAGGACTCCAACCATCACCCAAGAAGTGTCGAAAAGAACAACAGAGGAAGAGGCAGAGCAGGGAGAAATGCAGCCTTCAGAAATCCAAGTGCCCAAGAAAGCCAGAACGGTCCAAGGAAAGCCAACATAGGTAGATGAAGGGCCAAGGAAGACAGGGACCCAGAAGGGGAAGAAGGAGAATACACAGCTGACCAGGGAACAACATAAACAGGCTGAGGGAGCACAGGATACTGCCTCAAATCCCAACACACAGGAATTGGGGGGAAATAAGAGACCATCCACACAGACAGGAGGCATGCACAAGAAATCAAAGGAACAACGAACATCCCCAGAGTATATGGTCACAGATGATGATGGGGAGATGATCTCCAGAATGGTATAGGATTAACTAGCTGAGGACTTCAACCATGTTGTACATCATAGGGACAAGATCCAAGAGGAGTTGGAAGACATGTGTCATCTCATCAAGCAGATTGGGGAAGGGCTAATAGAAATAAGGAAGGGAATCAAACCATCAGTGCTATAGATAGAAGGAAGAGTGAAAGAACCAGAATGAGAGTCAGTACAGGGGATAGTGTAGCCACACGTAACCTTCTATATCAATGCCAGTATGTTGTGCATGGATGAAATTGTGGGCCAGACACCCTTGAAAGAATAAAGAAAAATCTAACTTGTGTTGACAAGCATACCATCAGGGGCATTACATAGGTTGCAAGTAATTGTAAACCATGAGGTACAGTCTCGCGCACGCAAAGACTCGACTGAATTGAAGAAAGCAACAAAGAAGAGGGATGTGATGGAAATATTCTATGAGAAGGATAAATCTGAGACCAAGAAAGAAAGGGAGTGCATAAAATATTGGAGAAGAAAGTGGCAAGAACTTAAGAGAAGATTCCAGAGGCTGCACAGAGTGAGGAAACTGCAGCAACATAAATGATTGATCAGATTGTGCAAGAAATTGATCAATATCAGAAGGAGATCAACAATCTCTAAGAACAACTCATACCAACCACTCCACTAGAAGTCAAGGAGAAAAGGAAGAAGGAAGTAATAGTGCAACTACAGGATATAGAGAAGAAAGTGAGCATCGCAGCTGACTTGTTCGATAAAACAATGCAGCTTTGGACTAGGTTGGAGGAGGATTAGCAGGTCCATAAATAGGACATGGAAGAAGAAAGAATCAGCGTAGCGATCCAAGAACTGAAGCAGAGGCAGAAGACAATACCAATCCCAGAATGATTCAAAGGGACGCAGGAGATTAAGAGATTGTAGGAAGACCTAATCACTATGCAAACCCAGAAACAAGAGCGCCAGGTTCAAATGGAACCACTGCAGGAATGGGTAGTAGAAGTTATGGCACAAGAAAAGGAAGCTAAGACACAGATAGGATAGACCTAGGCATAATGTGCAAGATTAATCAACGATGAAGTTGCAGTCCAGGTCATGGACACAATCAAGGAGAAGATCGCGCAGGTGCTGACACAAGCAACAAAGCTCAAGGAAAATTTCTAGATGATCACCAAGGAGACCGAGGAAGCTCAAAAGGATTAGGTGGCTCGGGATGAGCCACATGTCAGTTTTGGGGGATTTTTGGCAGAAGGTCGAAGGGGAAATAAGGATGATCATGGGAAATAAAGTGTGCATAAAGTGAAGAAAAAGCTAGAAGGAAATTCAACATACGCGCATGCAAGAAAGTGTGCAAAAGGAAAGCGACAACTAGAAGGAGGAACAACACACGTACACGAGAGGAAGACCTAACACCAGTAGGGTTAGGGTTTTGGTAATATATTTTAAATGGATGAAGAGCCCGAAATGTATAAATATAGATACATAGGTATCATAAGGGGTTCTCTTTTATATTTTTCTATCGCAGATATGTATGAGTTAATGAGAGACATAATGTTGGAATGAACTATTTTTGTAAGTTGTTGAGCTAGAGGAGAGGAGAGAAGGTGGATATTGAGGATTAGATCATAGGTTGAGGATCCTGGTGTGATTTACTCCACCTCATATAGATCTTACCCAGCTGAGAAGAATTGTAAGCACGCGACGCCGTAGATGCAGAACTATCATAATAAAAGAGGCAAGAGCCAAATCTTTGTGGACTTATCCCAGGAGGGGGTGAACCACAGTAATATCTATGTAATTTGATGAGTGGATGCATGTATTTATCGTCCTTTAATTAGATAACTATTTTTCTCAATGAATGAATGAATGGGTTGTTATATTTCTATGAAGTATGGTTGCATTGTTAAGGAAATAAGTTGCTGAGGGTAATGCCCAGTCACGAATAACCATGAGTTACAATCACAAGTTATAGTAAATGAATCTGAATAAAGATAGCATATATCATACTCAATCATGAGTTGTAAACACCTCAGTCTTATAGCCACCCATTAAAGTTATCTCAGGTGAGACTGCGTGACACATTCTGTTTGTTTTTCTGCCTTCTGGTTTACCAGAAGGGTCGATAGTTTTAGAGGCTTTGTTGGAAACTCGAATGACATGAACCCTAGGTCAATAAGAAGCTCAGAGTATATTAAAGAAGTGTTAAACCAAAACTCCAAGAGGCCCGAAGTAATTAACCACCTCTTATGTTAATCAATCCGAGATTAATACTTTAATCATTAAATATTTCGGGAGTTCAGGACTGTGAATATTGAGTTTGATAATCTCCCAGAGTGCCAATGTTGCAGAGTGATGTGGAAATTTGGGACCCACTTTGACTATTCGAGGCTTCGCCACTTTCGAGGTTCAGAGAACTGTTCTCTTTTTGATATGAAATCCCCTGGAGTGCTAATATCCTAGAGTCATAACCACATTTATCTTAATTAACCTAAGATTATCCTTTAATCATTTGGCATTTTGGGAGTTTCTGGACTCAGACTCTTTTGGAAACTGTGTTAAATCTCGATCAAAATATCCTATAGGAAATTTCCCCGGAGTGACATGGAAGATGTGATATCACGATCGATGATGTGTCATGAAAAGAAGGGTGACACGTGTCACCTAGAATGGGGAAAATGGCATGTTGAAAATGATCGAAATGAGTGCCACATGTTGGTGACTGATGGATGCCATGTGTCACCACGAATGAATGCTACATGTCAGCATAAAGAGAGTAACATGTATCTTCATCTCTTTGGGGTTCAGGGATTTCAAATGAAAAGTATGTATATAACTCTCAAAGGACCGGACTAGTGGAGTGGCGTGTCACTTCGGGACTTTGTCTCTTTAGGAGCTTCTGAATGTAGAGTATGGATATCTTCTAGAGAACTGACCTCTTAGAGTGACGTGGAAGTTCGGGGCTCTGGATATTTGAGGGTTCATGATTGTATTGAAGTAAAACCTCCTGGATGGTTAATCCTCCAGATTTGACATCGTAGTCTGATGTGCCATATCACTGACGTGTCACGGAAATAAGGGTGACATGTGTCACTTGAAATAGTACAGATGGTGGACCCAAATATTCTTGAAATGACTGCCACATGTCCTGATAGGATTGTGTCACATGTCGTGATAGGATTGTGCCACATGTCATGATAGGATTGTGCCACATTTCATGATAAAATATTTCCACGTGTCTCTGTCTCTTCGACACTTCAACTCTTGGGCTATGACGTTTCCATGACATCATTATCACTGACATGGTGTCGACATTTTGACATTCAAAATTTTTTTAGTGTTGTTCTTGGAAATCCATGGAGGACTATCGCCGAAGTGATGTAGTGGTTCGACATTCGGGAGTTTCTGTCAAAGGTGAGCTCAAAATTTTTGGTGTCGAAGTCGTGAAGTGACTTATGTGTGACTCTTTTGATTAAACCTCGTGCAAGTTCTGGAACCCTGAATTTGTGAGAGTCATTGATATGACAGCCTATTGGATCTCCACCATTGAAATTTAACCTGTTTGTTTGGCTTGAAATCTAAGCCCGAAACAAACTTCTCTAAATTGATGTGTTTTTTTCTGCGGAAGATTATTGTGCATACAAAGGACTTGGTGGTCTTGGACATCCCTTGCACACACAAAAAACTGAGTGGACCTATTGCACACTCAATCAATGGAAAACATGATCACGAGTATTTTGAACCAAATCATGACATGCAATCATCCTTCAAGAAAATATAAAAAAATTGCGGAAAGAATCAATAAAGAAATATAATGATAAAAAACCAAGTCATTCAAAGAGGGAAACCTACTTAACCATCCAGAAGAGGAGTAATTTTGATGAAGGCATTGCGAAAATAGGCAGGAGAGGAAGAGATGCAGACTTAGGTCTCAACATGGATCCAACCAAGATCCAAGTCATCTGTTCCTGTCCAGCCCCAACCACACTCACTGAGCTTCAAAGCTTCTTAGGCCTTGCCATTTTCTATCGCAGGTTTGTCTTGGGATTCTCCCAATTGCATGGGCCCTTAGCCAAATAAACATAGGTGGTGGTAAGGAAACATTTGTGTGGAGCCTCTCCCAATAGAAAGCATTAGATGATATGAAGAAGCACTTATTCTTTTCCCCAGTTATTTCATTACCTAACCTACAATAGCCCTATGGGATTTCGGTAGATGCTGCATACTATGTAACACCTTGGGTTTTGAGACCTATATTAAATAATGTATTTGTTAATTGTTGAGAAGCCATAGCGCTCAAATAATTAAAAGAGGTTAGAGTGCCTAAGAAATGTAATGTTTTGATCATTATTAATAATAAATACATCATTGGTTGCTAGACAAACAAGGACTATAGTTATAGGGGGCTAAGATTCAACAAGAGAGGGGGCTTGAGGGGATAAGCATTTATTTTATATTTTTAAATCACCCATTTTTTCTAATGGAGGAAATCAATTACATGATATTCTTGGGGGGAGGCTAAGGGGTTATTAATCCCCATGAATTACATAAACCCATCCCTGGTTTGTTGGAGGGGTTCTCATGTTCGTTGATTCTCTCATTCGTTGGTTCATTGTTTTTTCTCTTCTCACTCCCATTCTCGCTCTCGTTATGTTGTTGGTCGCTCCGCATATTCATGCATTCATTCACACACCTATTCAATTTCCACACCTCTCATGGAGACTTCACTCCATTCACTCTTTCACCACACTCATATTTTGCATTCACGTTTGGATTGGGAAGGGGAAACGAACTGTTTAAGAACAACCATGATTTTTTTAGCTATAGAGAATGCTGGTGTAATCCATCCATGAATCAAGACATGTATGTCTGAGATGTGTGGTCTTTGTCCAAATTTTCTTACAGCTACGAGTCCTGAGAGTCCCAGCATGGAGATTCTTTACCAGTTGCATTGGTGCCCTGGAAGGAGAAGGAATTCCTGAGGGACTGCATGGTAAAGATGGGTGGGCGTCCATTATCTTAGGTTGTGCAGGATGGGTAGAATAGATCTTGTGTACTTGGATTGTTGCGGGATTTAGGAAGCCTGTGAGAGCTTGAGTGATAGTTGGTTTGGGAAGCTGAGTAACACTCTAGAACTATCCTTGTGGATTCATAGCCCTGGCTTGGGGGTGACATTGTTGTTGAGACTTGGAAAAACATTGTCTACAGTTGGGTGGAATGTCCTTGGTTTGCAACCATTCAGTGGTTTTATTTTATAAAATATAAGTTCTCTCTATCATGGTATTATTTACTTGTGTATTATTTATTCTGTTGTGTATTTATTTATCATTTAATTCAATCTTTAAAATATGCATGCTTGCTAGTTATGGTTGTGCATGTCGTTTAGTTCCTCTCTTTTATGCATATTTATTAATTTCAAAGGTATTTGTAAGAGAGATAAGTATGAGAAAGGGATTGAAGTATCATAGCCCATCCTGTGGGTGGTTGGGTATGTTACAGATTGGTATCAAACCCTAGTTCCAACACTAAGCCTAGATGGGCCGTCTAAATTGAGAATGAAGATTTTTTTTTACAGAGAATTTAAGTTGGAGAATGCTAGAAGGATTTGATAGCACACCTTAACTATGTTTTAAATATTAGTAGGTGTAGCGGTTCGGGAAATCGATATGGTCATAGGATCTATTCGGGAAGGGCTTGAATCCTTCACAACCATCAAATCTAGGAAAGGAACACAACGGTTAAACCATCAAGTCCTTCGAACTTCGTTGCTTTGGAAATTTTTTAAGTCCTTGATGATAAGAAGGTAAAAGCCTCAAAGCTCTGAAGTCCCATAGTGAATCTATGTCATAGATCACTGGGAGGGGTACTTGACCATTGGATTTGGCCAAGGACAGATATGGGTCGTTGGATCAAGAACATATCAGGAGGTGAGGAAGATTGGGGAAGATCAAATCCCAACCATTAGACCTATGTGCGAATGAGTGTGAGTCATAGATCTCATGGTAGTTTGAAGGTTCTACACCCCAGGAGAAGAAAGCCCTTAATCTTCTAGGAAGAAAATATCCCAAAATCCTGAACTTCAGAGTAAATCTAGACCGTTCGTGTTTGGGGACACGTGTCCACAGATTAGCAAGTATTCAAGAATTCGATGTTCGACGGTTCGGGAGTTGGGTCGTGCTTAGTAGGGAAACCCTTTGAATCCAAAAGTCAAGAATACTCAGAGTCTTAGAGATCCTAATGACCGCAGATCTCAACAGAAAAGTTGGACCATTGATCCTCGAACCCTTCAGGGGTTCGTCTCTTTAGCGTTTAGAGGAATTGTAATGTGATGCTAGGAAATCCTCTAAATCCCAAAGCCTCGAAGGCCCAGAAAGCTAGAGTGACATGGCAAGATGATGTCACCTGGAGTGATGTGAACCTACCTTATATGTTCCACGTGCCATATTGTTTCAAGGTTTTTGCAGACCTTTTGGGACAATCAGAGATTGACACATGTCACCTGTAGAATGGTTCATGTGTCATGTCCATTTTTTTTCCACGTATCACCCCCCTGGTGCGTAGTTATTGATGAGACTATGGAAGTTCATAGTTTCAACTATTCAGGAGTTTTGAGGTGTATGGTAGAAGAAACCTCTGAAGACTAAAGTAGCCAGAGTCACATAGTGTCAGAGTGATGTGACATGCTGATGTCACTAAGAGTGATGTGGACCCACCTCATGCGTGCCATGTGTCATCCTATTTTATGATATTCACATACCCTTCGTGCTAGTTATGAATTGACATGTGTCACTCCTAGTTTATGCCACATGTCATCTCTATATTCTTGACACGTATTACCCTTGGTGCATAGTGTTGACGTGACTCTGGTAGTTCGAATATTCGACACCGGGGAAAAAGGTGTATGTAGTTGTCAGGACGTCCAAAGCATGAAGCTATGGAGAACTACTCCAGTTTGAAATTTAGGAAATATACAGTGTGATGAGGGTGAAACCCTCAAAGACCTGTAGTCTCGAAGCTCCGAATAAGTTATTTTCATCCAAGTGTAGAGTCATAGCCGTGGTCACATGTGATTGAGAGATGAAGGAAAAAGGATTAATGGTTGAATTTTTGTTTTTGAAGAAGAAAAATCACTAAGGAAGGATTTGGCTTGTGGTTTCGAGCCATGGTCACTTTGGAAAGTGGTTTGAAGGAAGCGCCTATGAAAAATTAAATTATGTATCGACCAAGGAATAACATGGAAGTGTGTGTGTGTATATATATATATATATATATATATATATATATATATATATATATATATATATATATATATATATATATATATTCTTCATGAGTTGAAAGGACCTGTAGAATTTGTTTGACAAAGTTTGTTTATCATATATCTAACTCTGACAAAATGCTCACTTGCACATTTTGCAAAATTAAGGTGTTTAAACATATCAAAATTCATATTTGATAAATGGAAGAAGGTGAGGGAGCCTCCAACCATGATAAAGAGGCCTAAGGCCAGAATACCCGAGTTGGTAATGCAGAGACAGAATCCAACGGACACAAGGGTCAAGGGGAGCAAGAAACATTGATAGAAACTATGAGAAGATTGAAAATAGAAGTGCAAAGCTAAAAGGAAGACAATGAGAGGTTGATGAGAGAGAAAAGTCATATAAATTCCCAAGTGTTGCAGAGATTAAGTCAGTTGCAGAGACAAACAAATAATGGCTCAAAGAAAGAGGAAGAAGGCAGGTATCATGAAAGAAGAGAAGATCGTGGAAGAGATGGTTATTATATAAGTTCTAGAAGAGATCATAGACATCACTCACCTCCTTACTCAACAAGAAATTTGTATGCATCTAAAGATTCCATAAGCAGTCTAGAGGTGTCTCCTTTTAGGCACCAAAGAAGAAGGCATGAATTGGATAGTTTGCAAGGAGAGTTGGGGAAGATTAGGCCACCACCCTTCAATGGTGAAAGAGAAAAGGGAAGATGATTCTAAAGCATGTTTTCTTGGACTCATGAGATATTTCCAATTGCATAACTATTGATCAAACCTAGAATCTAGAATTTCCACCTACCATTTACATGGGAAAGTTACTATGTGGTGGGATCAACTGAAGCAAGTTGAACATATTAATGAGAATAGGATCACTTAGAAGTAGTTCAAAAAGTATTTTCAGAAGGAATACCTCTAAGAGAATTTCTATGAAAAGAAAATGCAGGAGTTATTTGAACTCAAGATGGGAAGCATGTCCATGGTAGAATATGAGAAGAAGTTCTTGGGGTTGTTAAAGTATGTCAGGTTCATAAATAATGAGAAGGTGAAAATACAAAGGTTTTTGAGTGGGCTGTCAACCTTTTATAAATAAAAGATTCGGTATGATGAGCCCAAGACCTTGATTGAGGCTATCGGGAAAGATAAGTACCTATATGAGCACAACCATGGTAGAGAATCCATGCAGAAGTATTGGAAGGATAAGAAGAAGGAGAAGTCTGATTAGAGGAAGAAGGGATTCAAACCTCTTTTCAATAGAAATGAGCCTAATAAAAATCATCAAGATCAATATGCCAAGGATGAATCCAAGAAAGAATACTCCTTGGGAAAAAGGGGAATACCACCAATCCAATGTTGGGGATGCAAGGAAGATCACCTATACAAGGATTTCCCACATGGAAAGGAAATATTGAAGACCATGCAGAGCATCCAAGAGGCTACAATAGTCGAAGACATGGGAAGAATTTATGCATCCTTAGATGATCGACAAGCATAATACCAATCCAACATGATCAAGGTGGAAGGTAAGATCATAAATCAACATGTTTCTATTTTAATTGGTTCAGGATCAATTCATTGTTACATTGATCCTAAAATAGTGGATAGACTACATTTGGAGAAAAGTAATCTTAGGAAATCAAGTTTGGTTCAACTAGCCACTAGAACCAAAAGGAGAATCCATGATATGGTCAGAGGTTGTTCCATAAGGCTTAATGGTGTGAATACTAGTATTGATATAAATATCATATCATTGGGGTATTATGATATTCTAATTGGAATGGATTGGTTGGACAAGAATCATGTTGTCCTAGATTGTCATAGAAAGACATTTACATGTCTTGATGGATATGGAAAACATAGAACTGTGAAGGGAGTTCCAAGACCCATCTATATAAGATATATTTTATCCTTACAACTGAAGAGATGTTTCAAAAAATGATGTCAATTGTATGTATCCCATGTGGAGGAGCCAAAAAATACAAAGGCTCCAAGCCTTGAAGATTTATCGGTACTACAAGAATTAGAGGATGTATTCCAAGAAATACCAGGGTTGCCACCAAAAAGGGAGATAGATTTATCTATTGATTTAGTGTGAGGAGTTGCCCCAGTGTCAAAAACACCTTATCGAATGAGTACACTAGAGTTAAAATAATTACAAATGCAGTTGGAGGAATTGTTGAAGAAAGGGTACATATGCCCAAGTGTTTCACCTTGGGGAGCACCGATACTCTTCATCAAAAAGAAAGATGGGACCTTGAGGCTATGTATTTACTTTCGATAGCTGAATAAGTCCACTATAAAGAACAAGTACCCTCTACCCAGAATTGATGACCTCTTTGATCACCTAAGAGGAGAAAAGATATTTTCAAAGATAGACTTGAGATTAGGATACCATTAGGTAAAAATCAAGGAAGAAGACATCCATAAGACAACCTTTAGAATCAGGTATGGGAATTATGAATTTGTAGTGGTGCCATTTGGATTGACCAATGCACCAACTTTATTTATGTGCTTAATGAATGGCATATTTAGAAATTATTTGGATAAGTTTGTCATAGTATTCCTGGATGACATACTTGTCTATTCTAATTCTTAAGAGGATCATGAACATCACCTAAGACTAGTATTGAAAGTGTTGATAGAACATCAGTTGTATGCCAAGATGATTAAGTTTTTTTTTACCAATAACAAATCCATTACTTGGGACACATTATTTTAGAATATTGAATCCATTAGAGGATGGCCAACACCCAAAAATGTTTCAGAAGTCATATATTTTATGGGTTTAGTTGGTTACTACATAAGATTCATAGTAGGGTTCTATAACATTTCTCATCCCATCAATTCTTTGCAAAAGAAGGGAATTACATTTGAATGGACATTTGAATGTGAAGAGAACTTTAATTTGTTGAAGGAATTACTTACTAGCACACATATGTTAAATATTGCTAACCCAAGAATTACTTACTAGCACACCTATGTTAAATACAGTTGCATGTAAGGAAGGACTTGGTGGAGTCCTCACTCAAAATGGACATGTCATTGGTTATGAGTCCAAAAAGCTTAAGGAACATGAGAGGAACTATGCCACACATGACTTGGAGTTTGTTTCCATTGTTCACGCATTGAATATGTGGAGGCATTATCTCATGGGAAAGATATTTTAATTGAGAACAAACCACAATGGTCTGAAGTATCTTTTTGAAAAGCCAACTTTGAATGCCAGGAAAACAAGATGGCTGGAATTTTTAAGTGAATACAATTTTTATATCAATCATATCAAAGGAAAATAAAAGAAAGTTGTCGATGCACTTAGTAGAAGAGTGCATCTCATGCATGCTACAACTTTCAGTATGCATTAGTTAGACTTGAACAAAAGAATTTTAGATGTTGTTGTTATAGATCAACATTGCCTATAGGTAAAGGGAAGCTTACAACAAGGAGATGTACAACAAAAAATGAAAGAGTATGAGATGAAGGAACATGAATTGCTTATGCATAAAAATATAATGTATGTTCCTAGTTCTGGAGAACTCGGGAATTTGGTATTAAAAGAAATGCATAATGTTCCATATGCTATACATCCTGGTTACCAGAAAATAATTACAACAGTAAGAATATAGTTCTTTTGGCCGGGAATGAAAAATGATGTTTATGATTACATCACAAGATGTATGGAATGTCATAAAGTGAAGGCTAAGCATAGGCACCTAGTGGGTTTTCTACAACCATTAACAATTACAGAAAAGAAGTGGGAAGTGATAAACATTGATTTTATAACTAAATTGCCCATGAAAACAAAGTAACATGATTCAATTATGGTAGTGGTTGATAAATTGACAAAGGATGCTCATTTTTTTCCTGTAAAAACAACTCATACAACAACTAATATTGCATAAATTTACATGAGGGAGATTTCTAGGTTGCATGGGATACCTAGGACAATTGTATCAGAGAGAGACACAAAGTTTACTTCAAATTTATGGAAGGGATTATTCAAAGGATTTGGTACAAAAATGAACTTTATCACAACATAGCATCCGCGGTCACATGGGCAGACAGAGAGAGTCAACCGAGTAATTGTAGACATGTTGAGAATGTATGTGATGGATAAGCCATCTAAGTGGGAAGATTACTTGCACTTGGTTGAGTTTGCCTATAATAATGGGTATCAAGATTCATTGAAGATGATCCCATTTGAATATTTGTATGGTATGAAATGAAATACTCCAGTGAGTTGGGACAACCCAAAAGATAGAGTGGTACTTGGGCCAGAGTTTCTCAAGGAAATGGAAGATCAGATGGTTAAGATTAAGAATAATTTAAAGGCAGTTCAGGATAGAAAGAAATTTTATGCAGATAAGAATAGGACAGAAAGAGAATTTAAAGTGGGGGAGCATGTTCTTTTGAAATTAAATCCCAAGAAGAGCTCTTTGAAGCTAGGTAGTTGTAGAAAGACGACAACCATATTCTATGGTCCATTTGAGATATTGGAAAAAATAGGGCCAGTTGCATACATGTTTGCATTGCATGTTGTTAAGCCCTAATATTGGCTCATTACCCCTTAATTGGGGCATATTATATTAGTAATGTTATTTTATTTATGTCATCTTTAGGCCATTAGCTGTAATTATGCCTCCTAGTCTCCTATATATACCAAGGAGACATTTTCATTTTGAATCATCTTGTACTTGAACATTTAAGTGGGGTAAAAGGAGGTTGCCCCCTAGAAGAGGATTATTATCTGAAATTATCTCTTTTTCAAGGCATTGAGTACTTTTTCTGAGGTTTTTCTATGCTATATTGATATTTGGTTCTTAACATATGGTATCAGAGCTCAAGGTCTTAGGGTTTCGCTGCTACATCTGAGATACATAGGAATTTGTTCTATAACTTTTTTTCTACAATGTTTCAGAAGGAACGTCTTGGAGTATATTTAGTATATGGATCAAGGTACTTTGGGTTCCAAATTCAGCTCCCGAGGCCTTATACTTTCGGAGATATATCCTGTACAAGATAGGGTTCTAGAATCATCTTGAACTGAGTCATTGTGGAATTTTCCCTATAAAACGTTTTTTGTAACGTTTCAGACCCTGGAATCTAGAGTATAATTACATAAATTAGTAAGGTATCTATGGTACAAAGTTGAACTTATGGGTCATCTTACATTTGTATATACACCTTGTGTAAGATAGGGTATCTGACTAGTCCTATTGACTAGTCTCAAGAAGGTGTTCCAGGTAAAACAATCATAACTTCTTCCTAGAGTATCCAAATGGAGTGGGACTAGATTCATTGGATCATGGATAGTTTGTATATCTGGTGCATGTTTCAGAATTTAATATCAATTATTTTGTGCGGGGCACACTATACAATTGAGATCTCCTGGAAAGGCCAAAAATCAGCAAGTTGTGGGAAAGTTACCGTAAATTCCACTTGGTACATCCAATTTTGATCATACTTGTGGCATTACAGAGAAGAAATGTCAGCAAAATACATAAAATAAATTTTCATATCCAGAAGGGCCGAAACTTGGGAGATACAACAAAAGAAATATTGTCTAGCCGAACCACCTCAAAATCAAGGTTCAAAAGTGATACTTGGCCAACATGCCACCCAAAAAGGGAACTTCTACACCAAATAATCCTCTAGAAAATCCTAATTGGACTCTTGATGAAGGTGAATAAATGCGTAGGGACATAAATTATTTACAAAAGATGAACTACAAGAGATGATGGAGGGTTTAAAAGGGGAGATCATGGTAGTATTGAAAAATTTCGTAACAGAGAAGACACCTGAAAGTGAAAATGCATCCCATAAAATTCATGATGAGGACACAAGGAAGGTGAATCAAGAATGGAGAAACTCCAACTTTGGTTTGAAGACCAACCATGTTCCTAAGATTCATATGAGGAATTTTGATGGCAAGGACCCAATCACATGGATACTTCAGATGGAGCAATTCTTTGATCTCCATAATGTGCCACATACACAAAAGGTATGAATTGCTTCTTTGTATTTATAACCTAATAAATTTGTATGGTATCGTTGGCTTTGTTCTCTCAAATCACTCATCACTTGGACAATTTTCATAGAAGAAATGATAGCACACTATGAATATACAAGGAGCAATACCTTCTTTAGCCAATTGATAAATCTCAAGCAAAAGGGTTCAGTTACCGAGCACATTGAGAAATTCCAAAGATTGAATATAAAGGTAACAGATATTCCAGATGTGCACTTGATTGATGTATTCATAGGAACTTTAAAGGATAAAATTCAACATGAGGTTATCCTTTGGGAACCCAAATCATTGGAGAATGCATTTAAGGTGGCAAGAAATGTTGAAAGTAAAAATATGGCTATGGCTACTAGAAGGACCAATCCTAACATCTATAGCGAGAACAATGCTCCTTCTTCTAAAAAACCTCAACCTACAAGGTTGACACCTCAACAATTGGAGGAAAGAAAAGAAAAAGGTTTATGCTTTAATTGTGACAGCAAGTACAGTAAGGGGCATAAGTGTGGTGAGAAGAAATTATTCTACATAGATTGTGAAGAGGAAGAAG